>CM069907.1:71674404-71839134 GCA_036172215.1 Camellia granthamiana
GTTCATCATCTACGGAGGTAAACTATATAAATGAGGTCATCTGGGAATGCATAAACTGTGTGTTGATGCCGAAGAGTCGAAGCGCCTAATGGAAGCCATCCATGGAGGAGAATGTGGAGCACATATGAACGGGGTAATGTTGGCGCGGAAGATCCTCAGACAGGGTTACTACTGGTCCACCATGGAGGAGGATTGTATTGGTTTCGTCCGGCGATGCCACAAATGTCAAATCCATGCAAATCGCATGAACATCCCGCCGACAAAACTGTACAATATGACTTCACCATGGCCATTTTCAGTCTGGGGAATTGATGTGATCGGGGCTGTTACGCCAAAGGGGTCGAATGGGCATGAGTTCATCCTGGTTGCGATAGATTATTTTACAAAGTGGGTTGAGGCCCAATCTTACGTGGTGTTGAAGGCTTCGCACGTTGCAAAGTTTATCAGAAACAACATCATCTGTCGCTACGGGGTCCCAAATGAGATAATTTCAGATAACGGTTCCCACTTCAAGAAGGAAGTGATAGACTTGTTGGAAAAATACAACGTGGCTTTTCATAAGTCATCCACATACCGGCCACAGACCAATGGAGCGGTCGAGGCCGCCAACAAGAATATCAAGCGTATATTGCAGAAGATGGTGGAAACCTACCGGGACTGGCCAGATAAGCTGCCGTTTGCTCTGTGGGGCTACCGGACTTCAATCAGAACTTCTACTGGGGCAACTCCGTACTCATTGGTTTATGGGATGGAGGCCGTTCTACCTATTGAGATTGAGGTTCCGTCATTGCGAGTATTGGCCGAGTGTCAAATAGCCGAAGCGGATTGGCGGCAGAGCAGATTTGAGGAGCTCATGCTCTTCGATGAAAGAAGACTGAAAGCACTGTACCACATTCAAGGCTATCAACGCAGAATCGCCCGGGCTTTCAACAAGAAGGTTAAGTCCAGGAATTTAAAGGAAGGAGATCTAGTACTCAAGGACAACTAAGCTCCCATCCACGACCCTAGGGGCAAGTTCAGACCTAATTGGACTGGTCCTTACATTATTAAGTCTATCTGGTCAGGTGGAGCTGTGGTTCTGATGGATCTGGATGGCTTAGAGTTTTCACAACCGATCAACATGGACAAGTTGAAGAAATACTACCCTTGAGAGGCTCACTAGGCCGAAAACCCGAAAGGGCGACCTAGGCAAAACTCAGAGCACAAAAAATTGGAAAATATAAAAACTGAGCTCGCAAGGTTGAAAACCCGCAAAGGGCGGCCTTGGCAAAAGTTAGAGCGCAAAAGGAGAGTAAAAATACCCGAGCGAACCTAAGCCTGAACTACGTAAGGCTTGATTCCCATCTTTGGGATACGTAAGCAGCTTTATCCTGAAGTTCAGCCATAACATTTTCCCCGATCAACTTTGTCCATTTTGATCATCTCAGGCATCCTTGTCCATCAGCATTCATCGTAATCTCCGGTGCAGTGCTATTCAGACTAGGGGCAACTTTCCGTTGCCAGGAGGTGCTGTGGTACCGTTCAAACTGGGGGCAACTTTCCAGTTGCTAGGATCCGGGGTTGTGCATCTCAGTGACAGATCTCAGGCGTGTCCAGTTCTGATCCATATCGAAAATAGTTTTGAAAAGTTTTAATAAAAGTTGACTTTACTCAAATTAATCTTTTCACAACTAAGACCATTTTTGGACCAAAGCGGAAAATTTTCAGTACCACAACCTTCAATTTCATTGATTTCAAAACAGAGTTCTCTTACTCTTGCATACAATTGAAGTTGCTTTTTATTACACTCATAATGAAAACTTGAAAGTACTAATAAAGCAATAAATCTGGGGCATAGTCAAGTCAGGTGTCCCTACGCCCCCTGCCAGAGCTAGTCGAAGCCTCCGATGCCGACCCAGGCCCAATCTGTGCCTCCTCATTGAGCCAATCCCAGCACTCATCAGACAAAGTGCAACTGAAAATAGGGGCGGGGGGCAGGAGCTCTCTAGTCCTCCAAGCCGTAGTATGTCGGGCAAGGTGTGCACCTCGGATCGGGAAGGCGACCGGATACTCTATCCCCTCCGGAGGGCAAGTCTGATCATGGCCGAACTGGCGCAGAATGCGGAATGGGAAATAGAATACACAATGGGTCAGGCCAATCAACCGGATCCCAGTATCCTGGAACATGCTATAGCTCATCGCCGGAAGGTTAAGCCAAGGACAGCGCCAAGCAATGCGTTCAGCTGACAAATTGCACATCCATTCAACCCACCATCCCTCATCAAGGGCGTCGATCAGGCGTTGTCGAAAGAAGTAGCCGCGGGCTGAGTAAGCAGAGCAAGAGTCCACAACTTGCAATTTATCCATCAACCATATCTGGGGAGGGATGAAAAATGAGAGAATAAAGAATAGAGAGATGTGCGATGAGGGAAAAGTAAGATGAGGGTTTTGTGAGAAAAACCGAGCCTGAGGGCCGAGCGATGTGAGTAAATACATATGTGAGCTTGGGTGGGAAACATTACCTGCAGCAGTAGTGGACTCCCCGCAAACCTAGTTGTCTCCTGGCGGTAGAAGGCATCCAAACCCAGCAGTGTCTCGGCCAATGTCATGGCGATAAAGCTCTTCCCTTCCCTCAAGCCTTGAGCAACTTCAATCAAACGGATATTAGCTCCCCCGGAGCCCGAGACAAACAGAAAATGAGATAGCATGCACAAGCAGAGGGCATGTTGTCGAAAACCTTGCCGATAATGGTCACCGCGGTCACTAGCATCGGAGAATCGGTAAATCAGGCTCGGGATATCCAACATCCCGTTACAAATCAGGGATCGAGCATCATGTGCGTTGAGACCGCACATCCGCCCCAAAGCTTGGGCGTGGCCGAAATGAGACTGAGGCAAGATCTCTTCTGAATGTTCAGACTCCATCAAAACTTGAAAATCTTCAAAAGTGGGACATACCTCTTGCCCTCCGAAGCTGAAAACATGCGTTACCGGGTTCCAAAATCTCGCCGTCGCATGGAGGAAAGGAAGGTGCAGTGGAGTCCGGCCCAGCGTGAATAGTGCATTCAAGCCGAAACCCCGGAAGTTCAATTTTTCCGAGCCATCTAAAGAAGAGATCCAAGATGTGAGATTTTCTGCGAGAAATGCCTCCATTTTTTGTGCAAAGCAGTGATGAAATGAATGAGTTCCAAAGTCGGAGCTTTATAGGGGGGTAAAACACTATTCGAGGACAAGTGTCAGAATTCTAGGAGTTGCAGGAAAGGTGGCCGGCCGGCCACCTATTCTAGCAGGCCGGCCGGCCACCTATTCTAGCAGGCCGGCCATCTTTGTTTCAAAAACTGGCCGGCCGGCTACCTTTCAGTCTCCAAAAAGGCAAAATGTGGCCGGCCATGCATTGGTCCTGCCTTGCCCTCCGGAAGGAAGTTTGACGCACTTTCACGCTTCGGGAACGTTGGAGGCCTTCATTTTTCTCAGTTTCGGATGCGTCCCAGCACCCAGATCGTCCGAAATACGCTGTGTTGTATTTTGCTTATCGAGTTGTCGTTTTGTTTATCGAGTTGTAAGTTTTGTCGAGCTGTCGCATTTTGTGTTTTGAGTTGTTACTCTTTGCTTACGCATTTTTGTTAAGTCTTGTTTATCGAGTCGTTAACATTGTTGTATTTTGCTTATCGAGTTGTAAACTTGCTGAGATTCTGTTATTTCTTAGTGAGTCGATTTGTTTAATTTGTTGCATCGGTTCATTACCTGACCCGGTAAATACACAAGGCACATTTCCATTCAATTCCATTTTTGTGCAAAATGATGCGATGCGATGCTGAGAATTTCAAACACAAGCACATTTTCAAAAGCTGTTTCATTCCGTCATGTTTTACAACAAAACAAAGGTACAAGTTTTACAGAAAATAAAACTGCCTAACAAAATGCAAAGTGCTACAAACTACTAGCAAAAAGTAAAATAAAGCAGGAAACAGCATCAATATCCTCGGGAGCGGGAATGAGGAGGCCCCCTCATCCTCTTCTGCGGGACAACCTCTGCACCATCATCACCATCCGGGTCGGAGCTGTCATCCTCAGGATCCCCCTCAGCCTCGCCTCCACTCCCGGAACCAAGGCAGGAGCCCCCCTCCTCAGCAGATGTCTCTAACTCATGATCTGCGACCTCCTCTTCCTCCTCATCAGGCTCTGCCTCTATAACATGTGCCCTACGTCTGCGAGACGGCCCCGCTCCCCGAGCTCCTCGGAAAGGCCTAGATGGCCCAGCACCCCGACCTCCCTGAGAAGGCCTGGATGGCCCAGCTCCTCGAAAGGGCCCAGATGGCCCAGCACCTCGACCTCTCTGAGAAGGCCCGGGTGGCCCGGCCTGCGGTGGAGCATATACCGGAGGCATTTGAAAGTGGAAAGTCCAATACATAAGTTCAAATATGGAAATTGGATGCAAGTGCAGTATGTGAGTGGGATGTGTGTCAGATGTGCTCTACACAAACAGCCTATCAATGCAGTAGAATGTTCAAAACCAGCATATCATCAGGAGTGTGATAAATACCAGAAAACTAAAGAGTACCTGGAAGCCCATGATGGACAACTGCGCCTCTCTACGCAGGACCATTCCCTCAAGTGAGGCCACCATCTCGAGCACCTGATCCATGTACTCCCGGGGTGGCTGCAAATACAAGCTCAAGTCATCAATAAATAAGCGACTGCCAAAGTGTCTGTGTGATAAGTGGAAAATGATGGAACATACCGGTGGTGAGTCAGGATCACTGACATATCTGTGACCAGGCATCGGAGGCTCTATAGGGATCGGAATCGGAGAAGTAGTCCCATACTGCCACCCCATCAACTCGGTCGGCATGTCTGGCCACCCAGGATGATGAAGAGTCGGAGGGATCGGAGGAATGAATCCGCCCCCACCTTGAGATGTACCAGCCCTGCTGGAGGAGGGGATATCCGTAGCACGAGCCCGACTCGAAGATGGTACATCAGTGGGCCTCAGTGGCGGAGCGCGCACTCCTGTCAAGGGAGGCATCAGATATGTATGACGATAAGTGGCGTAGTCTCCCTCTGTAAGATGTAGCAAAGCATCAGTGCCCTGCATAGCGCTAATGACCTCCTGGGTAGAGAGTCCATCAGCAGTCCGCATAGTGGCTGGAGGTGCTGCAGGAGGGTCCTGAGAAAGGTATCCCCACACCTGACGCAGAAAGCGTTCCCCCAGAAACCATGCTCTACCAACCGGTCCCTCGAGCAGGATCCTGTACTGGGAGGTGCCTGATCCTCCGGCATACTGAAATCAGAGACCATCGCCCAAGATCGCCCAGGGCTGCCACGTAATCTGCGGATAACCAGTGCATGAATCAATCAGAAATCAGGGATAAACAAGGCAGATCAAAGATGAAAACGGAAAGGAACTGAGAGTTCTGAAATACCTCTGTCGTCCGCACAGTGTCAAAGTACTGTCGCAGGTAGAAGAGAGTCTCTCGAGGTCTCGGTCGGTGCTGGCCCTCGAATACCAAGGAATACGGGGTCATAAGGGGCCCTGCCACCTCCATCTCCGGGGCTAATGTCGGAAAGTATACATAGACCCATAACTGTGGAAAACAGTGCAGAATGTGAATACAAAATGCTGAGTGCAAAATACAGGATGTAAAGTGCGCCATGTGTGCAATGAACAAGTAATGAGGAGCATAAATGTAAATCAAGAGGACAGAACGTACCTCCCAGGCTCTCCAATAGCCGCCGAGTAAGTCTCCCTGCCCACGGGAGGTAGCGCTCATGTAGCAATAGAGGGTAGCCAGGCCAGCGCCACCCCAGTCGTACCGACTGACCTGTGATAGGTCCACTAGGGCACTCAAAAGATACTACCCGACAGTGTTCCCCCTATCAGCAAATAGAGTGGTGCCAAAGAGGAACATAAGGAAACCGCGGGCGTATTGCTCAGCCTCCTCAGGAGACTCAGGCTCCATCTCCGGCCTCCGAAAACGGGAAGAGAACCAGGTGTACCGGACTCTCCTAGAAGCCCTGTCCACAGGCGGGCGGGCCCCCAATAGATGTAACCAAGCAGCTTCCTACTCGCCCATATCCTCGTCGAAAGGAATGGGCCAACCTCCTATGTCTAGGCCGGTAAGTACAGCAAAATCTAGCGGGGTCATGGTCAGATCCCCGGTGGCGGAGAAGTGGAAGGAGTTGGTGGTGTCCCACCATCTCTCCACCAAAGCGCCTAACAGCGTCCTACTGGCAGGACAATGTGATAACCCTACGCAGAAGGCCCCGAACCCTGCTAGATCAACTAAATCCTGAACAGCCTCCGGAAGCTCAGTGTACTACTCCCTCGCAGCAGTGGAGCCATATCCTCGCACGGTACGAGTGCCAACATGCTTTCAGAATGAATGCATGTGTCAGAATCAAATGAATGAGCTGTGTGCAAATGAAATGAATGAGCTGTGTGCAAATCAAATGTATAAGCTGTGTGCAAATGAAATGAATGAGCTGTGTGCAAATGAAATAAATGAGCTGTGTGCAAATCAAATGAATGAGCTGTGTGCAAATGAAATGAATGAGCTGTGTGCAGATGAAATGAATGAGCTGTGTGCAAATGAAATGAATGAGCTGTGTGCAAATCAAATGTATAAGCTGTGTGCAAATCAAATGAATGAGCTGTGTGCGAATCAAATGAATGAGCTGTGTGCAAATGAAATGAATGAGCTGTGTGCAAATGAAATGAATGAGTTGTGCTCAGTGGGCTGCGTGTTCACTTCAATCTGGGCTACGTGTTCAGAAATTCATTATTTGGGCTGCGTGTTCAAATTTCAAATTCAGTGGGCTGCGTGTTCACTTCAATCTGGGCTGCGTGTTCAGAAATTCGTTATTTGGGCTGCGTGTTCAAATTTCAAAACCAGTGGGCTGCGTGTTCACTTCAATCTGGGCTGCGTGTTCAGAAATTCGTTATTTGGGCTGCGTGTTCAAATTTCAAAATCAGTGTGGGCTGTGTGTTCACCATCAACTTGGACTGCGTGTTCAGAAGATTTGAGTTAGGGCTGCGTGTTCTACTCTCAATCAGTGTGGGCTGTGTGTTCACCATCAACTTGGACTATGTGTTCAGAAAATTTGAGTTAGGGCTGCGTGTTCTACTCTCAACCAGTGGGCTGCGTGTTCAGAAATTCGTTATTTGGGCTGCGTGTTCAAATTTCAAAATCAGTGTGGGCTGTGTGTTCACCATCAACTTGGACTGCGTGTTCAGAAGATTTGAGTTAGGGCTGCGTGTTCTACTCTCAATCAGTGTGGGCTGTGTGTTCACCATCAACTTGGACTGTGTGTTCAGAAAATTTGAGTTAGGGCTGCGTGTTCTACTCTCAACCAGTGGGCTGCGTGTTCACTTCAATCTGGGCTGTGTGTTCAGAAATTCGTTATTTGGGCTGCGTGTTCAAATTTCAAAATCAGTGTGGGCTGTGTGTTCACCATCAATTTGGACTGCGTGTTCAGAAAATTTGAGTTAGGGCTGCGTGTTTTACTCTCAATCAGTGTGGGCTGTGTGTTCACCATCAACTTGGACTGTGTGTTCAGAAAATTTGAGTCACGACTGCGTGTTCTACTCTTAATCAGTGTGGGCTGTGTGTTCACCATCAACTTTGGACTGCGTGTTCAGAAAATTTGAGTCAAGGCTGCGTGCTCTACTCTCAATCAGTGTGGGCTGTGTGTTCACCATCAACTTGGACTGCGTGTTCAGAAAATCAGAGTTTGGGACTGTGCGTTCTACTCTTAGTCAGTGTGTGCCGTGTGTTCACCTTCAAATTCAGGCTGTGTGTTCGACAAATCAGTGTTTGAGCCGTGTGTTCAATTCTTAACTAATGTGTGCCGTGCGTTCACAATCAATTAATGAGCCTATTGTTCAGAAGTTCAGGTGTTTAAGCCACATGTTCAGAATGCAAGCAAATTACTATGTCATAAGCTAAACTGTGTGATCAAGCATGGCGAAGGTATGAAATGCACGAAAAATACAGAAAATGACGTAAAATACCTCTCGTGCCTCGTGAGAGAGGTGATGCTCTGGCTCTCGCAAAAGTAGATCTCCGGGCGCCCGATCATTGAAGTCAGTAAAATGACGAAAAATGGCCCGCGGAAGAATGTGTACCGATGGGGCATATCTCTTGGGAATAAAAGGCCAGACCCTCGGAGGTAGCGTCATGGCATCAAAATCATCCCCGGCGCCTGGAGGACCTCCACCATGAGGGAAATTACCTGCCATTTCGAAAAATCAGCAAAAGGAGCAAAAAATGAGCAAAATGAGCCAAAATTGGAAAAAGTCAACAAAAGTCAACTCTCGGGAAATGGAAAAGTCAACAAAAGTCAACTCCCGAGAAAATCTTCCAAATATTTAGACAAACTTACCTCAAGTGGTGAAAATGAGAAAAGAAGCCCCGAAATCAAAATTTAATCGGTCCAAAGTGCTTAAAATCGAATGTTTTCGCGAAAACAACTTGCGTGGGAGGCTAAAAAGCGCGTATAAAGTGCAGATCTGAAGGAGAAAATGGTTTGGGAGGCAAGAGGAGGAGTTTTCGCAGCTATGGGTGTGGTCTCGGATTGAATGGATGAGGGAATATAAAGAAAATGAGGCGAAAAGACAAAACTGCCCCCTGTTTTGGACAGGTGGCCGACCGGCCACCTTTTCTGGCTGGCCGGCCATTTGCTTTTTGGTTCCTGGCCGGTGACCTCCCCTAGGGCAACCACCTGGCCGGTGGTGCTCTCCACATCCTCCCCTAGCCCTCTGCAAATTTT
Source organism: Camellia granthamiana (assembly GCA_036172215.1). Classification (NCBI taxonomy): domain Eukaryota; kingdom Viridiplantae; phylum Streptophyta; class Magnoliopsida; order Ericales; family Theaceae; genus Camellia; species Camellia granthamiana. The sequence continues at coordinate 71,683,152 of CM069907.1, forward strand.
GAGGAAGATCGGAGTTCCCGGGACCTGAAAAAGTTCAAGAAAAGTGTACTTTCTAGCGCGAAATTGCTCCGCCGGAACTTCAGCTACAATTTCTGACATGTGTCTCATTATTACTCATCAAAATCAGAGTGTATCCTTTTTGAACATGTTGTAACCTCTCCGGGAGGTGAACCAGAGGTCGCAGTCAAGTCGCCTCCGCCGAAACACGCGTTTCATTGCTCGTTGTTTCGTAACAAACGTGCACCCTGATTTGTGCTCGTTTTGCATTCTTGTACACATAACTTGCATTCTCATGAGCATCTTGCATTGTCATGCATGATTTCTTGGCATACCATACCTCTGTGCTTGAGCATGCGTTGTCACGCACGTTTCCTCCTCGCATTGCGATGCATTCATTCGCCGACACTGCGTGTGTCAAACCTTCGGAATCACAGGAATCCCATTGAATATATGTTGTTAGCATATTGTTCTTGTTGAATTTCTCTTTTGCAGGCATGATATTGTATGTACGGTTCATTTGAGGCTGGTGCGACCAGACGAATCGCACAGGTATCGTATCTTCTCCATGTGAGACGCGACGAGAATTGCATAATTCTCCGCATTCCTAACTGCATGAAATGTAGTTATTACTTTGCATTCTTGCTTAAAACTGTTGCATCTATTTGTGAATACTTGCTTCATTACAGCTTGCTGCATTTGCATGATCATTGAGTTACATCTGGCTCTGTGCATATCGCTTTGCATTTTGCCCCCTTGCCTGCGGGCACGCCTACGGGCACATATCTTTGTGCATCTTGTATGATTGTCTAAGTCTTCGGCCTTGTCAAAAATGGGTCGTCTCTGGGCTTTGACATTCACTCCCGTCACTTGTGACTTCCGAGTTCTGTCAAAGAGGGGCAACTGTAGACACCCCATTTTTGACCGACCTTAAGACTCAGACGTCACCAGTTGAGCGCTCGGTGATGTTGCATTTTGTGCTTGTTCAAAAGTCTCAGAGTCACGGCCGTGAGCCCTGCCTCCGGACTTCCGAACCCTCTTCTGTACCTTGCCTCGGTTTGCGAGCCAGGCTCGGTTTTCTCTGTTTTTCCTCCTGAGGGGAGGGGGAGGTCCCGTAGACCATCTCTTAGTTTCCGTGGGCTACATTTCGTGGCCGTAGGCCATTTTGCCCATTTCGGAGCCCGGTTCCCGATTTTCGGAGCCGTCAGGCCGTGTGCCTCGGTTCGGGACCGTCTAACCATCTCCGTTTCCTCCGGTTTTTGGCATGCATCTCATTTACTCCCTTTCGAGGGACACTAAGGCCTGAGAGACCCACTCCGTGGTCGAACGCCACTTTCGGTGCTTAACGGCCTATTTTCGGGACCTCGAACTGCGTGTTTTGGCCCCCGAGCATTCGTTTTGCATCGGTTTTTGTTCATTTTTGGCAGGTACCTCTGTTTTATCACCAGGAAGGTCACTGAAGGGTGGGAGGCCATCAATTGTCTCAACAACCAGTTATGCTCCTCCGGCGCCCTCCGACGCCCGTTTTTCTCACTTCCGAGCCAATGTTGACCACCCTAGGGCCACCTTCTTCAACCCCAAACCACATATTTGTGTTGTACACACATGGGAGGACCCTAATATCATATGGCCGGCCATTAACTCAACTTGACCCTTTTGAACCCCTCCTAAAAGTGGCTTGTTCTCTCTCCTATTTTACATTTTCCAAATTTGAACCACAGGGTTGTGATGAGGGGACCTGGGAGGACACCAATATCTGGTGGCCGGCCATTAACTCAACTTGACCCTTTTGACCCCTAGCCGGCCGGCCATAGGGGGTGGCCGGCCGGCCACCTGCAGCAAAAGTGCCTGGCCGGCCAGCATCCTCAGTGTGAGTACTTTACAGCTGTGTGCTCTTTTCCCCCAAAAAATATCTCAATCCGGGGAAAAGTTTTGGAGGGAAACTTGATGCCATTTCCCTCCACTTTTTCCTCCATTCGCCTCTCCCTCTCTTGTCTATATAGAGGGCCTCCCAACTCTAGAGAAAGGGTTACAAGAATTGGTTTGAGCATATACATACATATCATTCCATTTCCTTCAAGTTTAGGCTCCATTTCTTCATCATCTTCAAGCTCTACCAGCACCACTCCATTCCAGAAGCAAAGGGAGGAATTCCAGCAGCTTAGAGTCATCAAATTTGGTCCAAGAAGTAGTCAAAGTATTGGTCTTCAAGGGTAAGTAGACTTTCCCCCTTTTGTAGCCCATTTTTGCACCAATTTCTTAGCCTATTTGCTTATTGTTTTGAGCTCCGACCTTAACTGAAACTTGGTCTATTTTGAGCTATTCTACATGTTTGTTGAAGGGCTCAACCCTCGTTGAGAGCCCCATCTCACACTTGTTTCAATATCTCTTTGTATGTCAATATTTTGCATGCTTTATCTAGCCTATGTGTGATCTGTTTTGGAGCATCTCGTGAACTGATATTGTGCTTATTTTGAGCCCCTCTTAAACATTGAAGAGGGGCTCAACCTTGTTTTCATGCTCCATATGCCACTTGCTTTGAATCCATGTTTTACCCTTGTTTTTGCATGCTTTGCTAGCCCATTTTGCTTCTGTTTTTGGACCATGATCAGGACTAAAAGTGGTCATTTTTTGACCTTCTTGACATGATTTATTAAGGGTCTTTGGCTGTTTGGTGTTTATTTTGTATACCTCATGTTATAGCCTCTTTTGAGCCTCATCTTGCATGACATTTTGAGCATATTTGTATACTGATTTTGGGGCTGTCATAAACTGTAAATGTTCATATTTTTTGTCCCTCTTCAGTGTTGTATAAGGGTATTTTGTTGTTTGGGCTTTGCATTTACCATCTACTTCAATACCCCTCTCTTGGCCCCTATTTTTGCATGCCATTGTTGCCCTATCTATGCTTGCTGTTTGGCCATGTTTTAGACTGAAAAATGCTTGTTTTGGGGCTGCCTTGCTACTGTATTCTCATTCCATGTCCATATTGTGCATGCATTGCATAGCTATAGGCCATTTCGGGTGCCTAAATTCGCATTTCGAGACCATTCCTTGCATTTGGTGTCATTTCGACATCTTTCGGGGCTGTTTTCCTCCTCATTTTGCTACTGATTTTTGCATGTTTGCATGTCATATTCCGTGTCTTTGCCATGTCTCATTAGAGTGGCATTTCGGTGCCTGAGGGTCCGTTCTCGGTTTGCGTGCCCGCAGGCACGCATTTCGAGGTGTCTTGTTTTCATCTGATGGCCTCCTATGTGAGTGTGGCTGAGGCTCTCTCATGTTGGTGTAAGCCCATTATTGCATTGTGTATGCCCGGTTGTGTATTACCTCGTTTAGCGTGTATGCCATTCCATAGCATTGTTTATGTTAGGATTGCATCTTAGTTGCATTTCATGCATATCATGCATATTGCATCGTGTTCGGGATAGGAGTTAGCCCGGGCACGGGAAACGAGGCGTATTTCGTACTCCGAGTGACGGAACGTGTCTCAATTCCCAAGTCACCGACACTCCGGATTATCCGGGATGGAGCTAGGTTTTATTGTAGCATTCATATGCATTCATCCTATATTGAGTTGTGCAATTCGGCTCCTCGGCCATCATGCATCGATATGCGTGATTGGTGGCACGAGGATCGAGGCATGCATATATTTGTGAAATACATTGCTATGCCCCTTTCTTACTCTCTGTTGCAGCATATCAAGAATCAGCGGTCTTCCGAAGCTTGGCGCGCTTTTCGAGAAACATTGAGAAACGGAGGCTAGTTGGGGCATTCCAGTGGATTTCCGCACAAGGCAGCCCTAACATGCATCATTTCGTTATCCGGAGCGGAGTCAAGGCAGTCCCTGGCTTGCATGCCAGTTTACAGTTTTCTTAGTTAAATTTGTTAATTAATTAGGGATTTGTATATTATTCGGACTGTAATATTTGGACTGTATTATTCTTTTATTTTGGACTGTATATTCTTTTGGACCCTCTGCGCGAGGGCAATATTGTAATAAGTGTGGGTGAGTGTGATGTATGTCTTCCAACCCCACGTCTTTCTCCCTTTTATTTATCCGCTTATGATGGTTAGATATAAGGCATATTTCAATTAGCATACAGTATGACAGCATGTTTGCATCATTCATCTGTTTTGCACGCACCGGGCTCGGCGCATCATACAAACTGCATTTGTATTTTAATTCCAAATTGAATACGTGTTAGTTGTAGCATCTCATATGCCATGTTTAGAATAGCCGAGCCTGCTATAGTTTGCATTTTTGCATGTGTTGCATTAGGCATTTCTGTATAATTAGGATCATGCATGGATTTCTAATCAGTTTTTGTTTTGGCTTGGAGTACTCGGTGAGTTTTTATGCTTTAGCATCCTTGCATGCGTGTGAGTGTTGCCATGAATAGCATGCTTACCATGAGGCTAACTGCTTATGTGATATACCTGCCTGAATGCCTGTGGGTGAAGGTTGGGTTACTTGGATTGGAATAATTCATCAAATGTTTGTTTTAAGCCCACTAGATAGTGGCAAAACCATGTCTTCTAAGCCCACCTGAGGGTGGCAAAATCTGCATTTTTAAGCCTACCTGCGGGTAGCAAACTATCTTTCAACAAAAAAACATGAAATGTTTTGTTCCAATTCAGGCGACTCAGTCTATACTTGTATGCTGTGCGCATCACATAGTAACCTAGGCTAATAACCGGAATAAGAACATACAATGTTTGCAAAACTAGATATCATGATTAGTAGAGGCCGGTCTTTGACCGGGCGAGCGGGGGTGCTCACGAAGTGACCTTCCCCAATCGTACCCAAGTTCCCGAGCCGAGGCAACTTTGGTGATGACGGACACGTGGCCTTTGGCACCGAGTCAGGATTTCCTAAATTTCCCATTATAAAATATTTAGGTGGCGACTCTGTATCTGGCAAAGCAGTCCATGTTTGGCACTTCTTTCAAAAAATCTGTTTTCAAAACGATTTGCCGGATTTGGACTCTTTGGTTCAAGATTAAGAACCGTGACATTTGAGTCCTTCGAACTGTAGTGACCCAATATCGAACCAGAACCCGAGGGGGGGGGACTCGCACTCCTCGCCCCGGGGATGCGTTCGGGGACGTCTACAGTAGGCTAAAACGCGAATTTCAATGAATCGTTCCAATTCAGGTAATCCAACCTTCACCCACAGGCATTCAGGCAGTTTATATCACATAAGCAAATAGCCTCATGGCAAGCATGCTTTCATGGAAATAATAACACACATGCAGTATGCTAAGGCATAAAAGCTTACCTAGTACTCCAAGCCAAAACAATAGCTAGTTAGTAATCAATGCATGATCCTAGTTCATGTTAAGATGGCTAATGCAACACATGCAAAATGCAACTAGAAACAGGCTCGGCTATTCTAAGATGGCATATGAGATGCGATTTAGATAATCATGTATTCAACTTGGATTTGAAATATGATGCAATTAGTATGATGCGCCGAGCCTGGTGCATGCAATGTACATTAATGGATGCAAACATGCGGACATGCGGGTATAAGTATGCTAGACAGATGAATGGATGCAAACATGCAAAGCATAAGGATGCTAATTGAAGAATGACCTAAAACTAACCAACAAAAACAGGTAGGGAAAAAGACGTGGGGTTGGAAGAAATGCACATACGCACGCACACTTATTACAAAATTTGCCCTCTCGGAGGAGGGTCCGAATAAATAATAGATGCCAACTAATTAACTAACTAACAAGCTAATTAATTATTACAAAACCGAATTGAATAACTAGCTACAACTAATTATTACAAAACTTAATTAATTAACAAATTAACTAATTAAATTACAAAACCAAATGCTAACTAACAAGTAAGCAATTAAACAATGTTACCTCGGCAAGTTGAAGAAGGTGAACATGCATGCTCGGTTCCCGTCTCGGTAAGCTCTCCGGATGCTCTTTAGAGGCTCTGTCTGCAGGGTGTCCTCAAGGAATTCCTGCTGAACCTTACCAAAAAACAGTCTGGAGAATGCATCAGTAGCCTGCCGGCCACCTGTCGGCCAAGGATGGTACACTGTCGGCCATCAACAATGCACTGTCGGCCATCTGTTGGGCACTACCGGCCACTGATGTGCTGTGACACCGACCTGCAGCAGAGCACAAAATAGAGGAAAGAGAGGGTCTCCCAAGGGTATTATGCACTATGCCACCCCATATCACCTCAAAACATCAAGGGAGAGGCATAGTCGAATCCAAGACCATCAATCACGCATCTCGATACATGATGGCCAAAGATCCAACTTGTGCAAATTAATGAGAAATGAATGCACATAAAAACACATAAGTGCCTAGAACTCTATCATGGATAATCAAGAGCATCGGTGACCGAGAATTGAGACACGTTTCATCACTTGTAGTATGAAATGTCCCTCGTTTCTCGTGCTCAGATTAACTCTTAATCCAAACAACAATGCAATGCAAGGATGGCATACACCATGCTAACTCGAACATGCAATCATGTAATATGACTTAAGCATGCAAAATGCAGTGTAATAAACATGCAACAACATGTAATGGAACTAGCATGCGACAACATACAAAGATGGAGCAAGCATACAACAATATGCAAGACAAGCATGCAACAACATGCAAAGGACGGACTTAAACCAAAATGGACAGCTCTCAAATAGGCCCAAATCAGTAGCCAATTAATGCATCAAAACTAAGGCATGAAAGCATATATAAGCATGCACAATGCAATGGCTTAACAACTAGACCTCAAAACACAAACCTCCAGCATAATAAAGAAGCGATAAACATGGAAGTGTGACAACACTAAAGGCTCTGAAATCAAGTGTGAAATGATGTCAAATCATTCAAATAACACAAGTAAGGCATGCAAGAGGATCTAAGGCACAAAGCCATCAAAGGGACTACACAAAGGGCATGCAATACATGGCACAAATGATTGAACCAAACATGGACAGAGGTTAAATAGGTCTAAAGAAAGACCTAAACATGCTGAGATAAAGGCCCAAAGACTTAGGCATGCAAGCATACAAGCTAAGCCAAAACAAGGTAACAATGCACAACACTCAAAGACACTTAAAGCATGAATGAAGTGGGAATATGGCAATGCTATATACTCTGAAATGAAGTATTAAGTGATACCAAATCATCTAAATAGCTCAAAGATAACATGCATGAGTCAACAAAATACAAAGCTTGCAAGGCCAATTACACTACAGCTATACAAAGCATGAAGGATATGGAAAGGGCAACCCAAAACAGTCCTAGTACATGTTAATATGGGACTAAAACATGCATGGAAGGAAGCCAAAACAAGCTAGCATGGTGAGCATGAGGCATGATGCATACAAGGCAAATAAGGTGGATTACACTACACTTATTAAGACCAAGCATAGGATGACTCAACTAACAAAAATCAGAGTTAAGGCATGTCAAAATAAGCCCAAAAACCCACTGAGATGGCAACCTAACGACCTAAGCATAGAGGCATGCATAATGATCCATTCATGAGGCATAAAACACAAACTCTCCAAGGCATTGAAAGCATGTCAAATGCAAATGCATGACCACATTTCATGGACTGAAATAACATTCAAAATGATGGCAAAGCATGGAAACATCACATGCATGGCATGGTAGGGGCCTCAAAACCCAAGGCTAGCCAAAGCATTTACACTATAGCTATACAAAACATGAGTGATATGACCATGGCAGCTCAAAACAGTCCTAGAACAGCCCAAAATAAGAATAAAATCATGCTGGAGCAAAGCCAAAATATGCTGGAATGATGAGTCAAATCAACATGCACATAAGGCTAGTAAGCAAGATTTGTTCTACAAGTATATGGAGCATGCAAGGGCTAACCAAACCAAACTAAAATAGAGTCATGACATGGCAAAACATTACCAAAAACATGCTGAAATGGACTCAACATAAGCTAGAATGACATGTCAAAGCATGAAGCATATGAAGCTAGTTTAAGTGATTTACACTACAAGTGTATTATGCATGCATGGAGTGACAAAACCAACCCAAAACAGATCTAAGGCATGGTAAAACATCACCAAAAACCTACTAAAATGGAGCCAACACATGCAAGAAAGACATGCCACTTTGATGAGCCACACATGGGATTACACTACACATGTATGAAGCATGCAAAATATGACCAAACCAACCATGGAAAGACTTAAGGCAGGTCCTAAAAGTCACAAAAAAGGGTCTGAACCAAGCCTCAAAAATACGGAGAGGCATGCTCCTTTGGAAGGCCAAAAACTCAAGCAAAGAAGAATCAAATAGAGAGGGGGCCACCCCCTCTGATTTGAGGCCTCAAAATGACATGCCTACCATTAAAAATCCATTGGATTTCAGTGGTTAAAAGGCCAAACCAAGGCTAGCTCGAAGGCCTTAAGGCATGGCTCAAAACAAGGCCAAACAAGAGGGTTGAAGACCCTTAACAGCACAAAGACCTTAAACAACTACCAAAAGCACTTAAATACAAGATGTTTTTCAGTTGAAAGCAAGGCCTAAAACAATATGAAAGAATGGCTAAAATGAGATACAAAAAAGTGCTAAAAAGGGGAAGAAGCTCACCCTTGAAGTCCAACTTCGAAACCAGCAACCTCAGGGGGCCAAAAACTAACTTTCAGAGCTCAAGTAGCACTTCTAAGAACTTCAGCCCAAAGGTGGTGGGTGTGCCTCTATGTGTTGCAGTGCAAAAGTGCAAGAAAAAGGCACAAAACTAACAACAATATAGAGAGAGAGTAAGAAATATAGAGAGAGAAAGCTATGTCTCTTCTAAAATGGCTGAACCCCTGCTAAGAAGAGAGGGCCTCTCCTTATATAGAGGGAAAACAATGCAAAGCTTCTTCAAGAAGCTTGGCAAGAGCTTCATCCCTCCATACACGTGTATGGAGGGGAGATGAAAGGATTCCAGCTGGCTCAAAAGATTTGGAGTGAAACCAGCTGAGACAGGGGTTCTGTCGGCCATTAGTGGTGGCCAGCAGTGGTTCACTGATGGCCGACAGGCTTCATCAGTGGCCGGAAGCAACAAAGGCATGGCCGGCAGTGCCAGACCATGGTCGGCAGTGCACCAAGAAAAGCATTCTAAAAGGACCAAGTCATGGTCCAAGAATGGGGCAGGAAGGATACAGGGTTTGGAAAGTTCAAACCTATGACATTCCGCCATGAAAGTCGAGTACTCGGCGAGCAATCGAACTAGTTATTGGGTGTACCTGCAAGCACAACCAAGTCTTGAGGACGGTCAAAAATGGGGTGTCTACAATACTGCACCTCCCACATCTACTACCATGGGCCTGATCCCTTCCTGACATCCTAATTAAGGAGTAAGGTAAACAATTTACCACATAACCTAAAATGTGCCCACAACTTGCCTCACATATTTGAACACAACAATCTAGATGTCTCTCTACCATACAAACAAGTTAGTTTCACTCTACATAAGCACTTTGTCACGTAAGCAAATACGGATTATTCCTTTATGTTGAAATTTGTCCCACAAAATGCCAGGAATTCTTAGTAAAACGAGTATTGATCAAGTACCCTTCCAATAAGACCTCAAGGGATTTAATAGGAGCGAACCACATCCCAAAAGTCCAATCCCATACCCATCTAGTCATATAAACATGTTAGCACATAGCCACAAGATATACAACGTTTCCTAATCATGCGAAATAAACCCATTGTGGCAAATAACCACTTCCTACGAGCCCCAAATATTCAAACCGGTAGCTCTAATACCAAGTTGTAACAACCCAAGAAAATACACAATAAAAGTGCATCAACCACCACTCTATATGTTAACATAAGTAATTTCCAACACTTGAATACATGATCATAAGGAGTTTACAATATAGTCCCACATGAGGATATACATTCAATGACTTCAGTGCATGAATCTATAGCATGTAAAACATCTAATCAAAATAAATAAATGCCCTCAAGGGCTACAAAGTCCAAGGCTTAAGCCTGGTTACACAAAATGGTTGCTTGAACCCATACAAGTATAACCCTTGGCTTGTAAAAATTACGATCACAACAAAAGAAGAGCCTTGTGCTCTCAACACATGCATCCATGCCCTTAGTTTGGCGGAATCACTACATCTTTTCCTGCACCAAAATCCCATAGGGTGAGCATAAAGCCCAATAAGAAATTCTTAAGAAAGTATATACATTTTATACAAGTCTCATGAAATGCAATGCACATGCTATGCCATGCCCAAAAAGAAAAGTCTCATCTTCATCCTTTGAAAACCATCATGTACAATGAAAACTTAAAATTTCAACAAGATTCAACAATTTTAAACCAAGTTCAAAGGGGGGCAGTAAATACGACTCAAGTAATCCCTAGGTTGGTGTCTGCAAGTAGGCATAACTACCACTACCAAAACCCCCCACTTTATCGGTAGCTAACCGAAAGGCACGTGGTACCTCCTCTGCGCGTGTTTTTGGTCTTTCACCCTGGACATTGAGGCCAACTTAATCACTGTTCTCTATACCCCCTATCTGGACTTACCAACATGTTTACCCCAAACACTTCCATGAAATTTCATTTCACAAAACATTTCTCCTTTAAATGCAAAATCATCAATTCTCAATTCAAAACTCATAATAACCAAATGAATTGGAATGTCAATGCAACATATAACAATACATAACAATATCCTTCCATTTTCAATTCCTCCATACAATTTTTTCCATTATGCTCAAAATTCTCATTTTTCGTTCCAATGCAATTTCACAACATAAACATATATTAATTTATATCTATCTGGTGTAGCAACACTTCCACATTTCATGCCTTCTCAACAATTTAATCATTTCATGACTATATACTCATTTTTTAATAACAACTTCAAACCAATTATTGTAACGCCCCGAAATAAACCAACATGATTCAACTACATCAACTAACATCCATGAAATAAAGATAACAATCCTTCCATCTCTATATAGTTACTTAATGAGTTGTATAAAAGGGATTCACATGCGAGTTATACATTCAATGGTAAGAAAACACATGAATCTATAGCATGTGAAGCATATAGTCTCAAAATAATTAAAATGCCCTCATGGGCTTACAACTTCTAAGGCTTGAGCCCAGTTATTCAAAAGTGGTCTCTCGGATCCATACAAAAATAGCCCTAGGCTTTACAAAAATTCAAAATCTCAGCAAGAGCCTTGTGCTCTCAAAACACATTTCCACGCCCTAATTTGGCAGGTTCACCACGTCCTTACCTGCACCAAAACCCATAGGGGTGAGCACAAAGCCCAGTAGAGAAATCCTTAACCAAGTATACACATTTATGTAAGATACCCAATATTAAATGCAAATGCAAATGCAAATGCCATGCTATGCCATTTCAAAAATAATCACATGCCATGCTTTTCTTGAAAATCATCATGCTTTCAATAACATTTTTTTTTTTTTTTTTTTTTAACAATCTCATCAATTTCAAACTTCCAATTTTAGTCATAAGGGGCAGTAAATACAACTCAGGTAATCCCTAGGTTGGTGTCTGCAAGTAGGCTCTACGAGCACTACCAATATCCCATTTTACCGGTTGCTAACCGGAAGGGAAGTGGTACCTCCTCTGCGCGTGTTTTCGGTCTTTCACCTCGGACACTCAGGCCAACTTATCAAATTCATCTACACTCCCTAACTGGACTTACCAACGTATTTACCCCATAACATTTCAATGGTTTTCATTCACAATATTCTTTTCTCAATGTAATGTTCTCAACTCAATTTAAGATGCAATATAATCAATTGAAGGAATGTACAATGCAAATGATGCTCAAAATTTCATAACAATCTTCCGTTTTAAGTATCCCATCAATCTTACAATGACAACTACATAACCCATTTTCCTCCTTTTAACAGAAATCAACAAAATACTACTAGTTCAATTAAATGCAACAACATATGACAACCTTCACATTTTGCATCATCCTCAATACCTCAGCCATTTCAAGGCCTTATACAATATCCTTGAGCATTGAAGATTTCAACGTTCACAGTTCATGGGACTCAACAATGGATCAATTCATCACTATGTATGGGTAAGTAGTTGTTAACAAATTCAAATATAGTCCTCAATTTCTCATACTTCAAGGGTCATTATACTTCTAAACAATTCAATATAGAATACTCGTATATCATAGAACCCAACATTGTGCAATTTATAATCACATGTGTATCCGTATGTAACCAATAAAAGAATAAGTGAGGTTTCCAACCTTTAAACATCTAGAATTGTCACGTAACATCAATGTTCAAAGTTTCTCACTCACCCTTTTATTTATTTCAAGAAAAGCCCATTGATTTTCCCCCATAATTCCCAAAAACTCCAATTTCTAGGTTTTTCACAAAACCCTAACCTTTCCTCATTCCATTTCAAAAACTTTTCTAAACACACAACAATCTCAACATCATGGTCCAACATTTCAAAATTTAGAGCTTTTTTTAAAAAAGAAAAGAAAAAAAACAAGAATAGATTTCTCTACAATACTACCCATTTCTTGAACAAAAACCCATTTTTCAGAATACCAAAGGAGAGCTCACAAATCAACCAAAAACTTACATAAACATATATATAACTCAAAGGAAAACCCTATCTCAAGCTTGATGAAGAAATTAGTGAAACCCTAGGATCAAGGATGAAAGATATTTGATTTCCACCTCACCAAGTGAAGCTCAAACTTTTGATCTCCAAAGCTTGAGAGGAAGAGATGATGAATATAGATCCAAGGGGTTGCAAAATCAAGGAGCTTTAGTGCTTGAGGAGGTTTTCTAGAGAGAAGGAGAAGAAAAATAGGGTTTAGAGTGAGAGGGAAATGCCTAAAATGAGATACACACACGGCCAAAAAGAGAAAAAAAAAAAAAAACAGAGATTCGGACTACCCAGATTGCCGTACGTGCGGCGCCCAACCCTACACGTGCGGAGCGCCTTTCCCCGCACGTATGGCCCTCATCCCCGCACGTGCGGTGGTCCCCTGCACCTCAGTTCGCGCGTGCCTTTTAAGCAGTGTACAACCCTCTGAAGTCCACTCTTCACCACACATGCGGCCTAAGGCCACCGCACGTGCGGCCCCGGCTCAGTAGCCCAAAATTTCCCCACTTCGCTCCTGGGCACCCTGTACTCAGCCATGCACTCTCCAAAGAAAAAGAAAAGCCGACCCAAAATAAACAAGTATGAGATTTAGAGAAAGGACACCCGGATACAACAATCCCAATGAAAACGAAAATGAAGAGACGTGTAGCAAAACCGATCATCACAATTATTCCTCATATCACATGAAATTCTTTTCATTTAACATTGTCATAATATTTATCAAGAATCAATTTTCATAACCTCGCCACATTTTCTTAAAAATTCACAAGTTTCTAGGGTTTCCATAAACTAGATCTTTCTCCTCATTTTGCAAGAAATTATTTCAAGACAACACTTTTCTACAACAAAATAACTCAAAAGCTCAAGGATCTTTAGAAAAGAATTTTGGAAACCCACTTGAAAATCATTCGCAACCGAAAAGTCAAAACCAAATTTAACCCAACAAGGAGGAGTCCCAACAACAACATAATCTTGCAAAAATGTATATATGACTCAAAGAAAATCCCTACCTCAAATTTGAAGAAGAAATGAGATGAAAACCCCAAAATTAACGGTGTCGAAACCCAATCTCCACCGCACGCAATGTAGCCCTCGAAAAGTTCTCCAACTTTAATGAAGGATGTAGGACCAAAGCTGCAATGGATGACAAGAAATCAAGAGTTTAAGGTGTATGATGGAGGTTTTTCGAGAGAAGGGAGAGGAAAAGATATTTTTAGAGAGAGACAGATGTGTAAAAAGTGAGATACACTCAGTCCAAGAAGAGAAAAAAGACAGATTTTTTGGACTTAGCAGACTCTCGCACGTGCGGCACCCTCATCTGCATGTGCAGCTCTCACCCCCGCACGTGCGGCACTCTCCCCCTGCACTTCCTTCCGCTCGTGCATATAAAGCACAATGCAGCATGACAACCCCCTTCTTCTCCGCATGTGTGGCCTCACCTTTCGTACGTGCGGCCCCCGCTCTGCACGTGCGGCCTAAGCCCCCGCAAGTGCGATTTAGCCTCCTAGCTAGAAAATCATTCCAGCTCAACTTGAGACACCCTAAATTCAACCCCGCACCTTCCGAAATATGTGAAACTTGACGCGAGAATAAATAAGAACAAGGAATTTGAGAAAGGCTTCCAAGTGCAACAAACCCAAACAGTTAACAAGACTCCAAGTTAAACCTGACACTCTAACAAAGGTAAACCCAACGTAAATTAAAAAGGAACGAGGCGATTTTATGTACTCGGTCATCACAATATAGATGACTGAATGTGGAATTAGTATGTTATATAATTTTTAGATCAATTGTGCTAAAATTCTACACTACACTTTACCACATATAAGAATCCATGTTGGTGAGATATTAGTGTTTGTAATTGTAGAAGGTGTTGTGCTGTTCAATAGTATCATTATCGCTACAGTTCGATATTAATATTTTTCATTGAACGAGATTCTGTGCTGAGATGTTTCTATTCTGAATCTATTTATGTGGATACTAAAGTTGTTTAACCCGGGAGTCATTTTTTTTAAAAAAAAAATAAAATATTTTCTTAAATTAGTAGTCAATGTTGCCTAAGTGGGAGAATGTAAGAATTTATTTTTAATTAGGCTGTCATTGACTATATTTTGCTTGGTTTGTGAAAAACGAGTTGAAGTGATTCAAACAAATTGACTGGTATGAGCCCAAAATTATTTTTGTGATCCATAAAGTTTTGGGCCATGGTCCATTTTAGTGTATTTATTGTTTTATATGTGAGTATGTGGTATGGAGGTGTCAGGTCTGTTTTAAATTATTTGGGTTTCTTAATGGGAGGGCCCAATGATTATTTTATTTAGGATTGGTCCCCTTTCCTATCCTATTTGGGTTTACCTATATTTATATATATGTAAATTAAAGGGTTGTTAGTCCCATTGAAAGACAACGTAAAGATTAGGAGAAGGAAGAGAAGAGCTGGTGCTAAGGTTTTCTAATTGTGAATACCATATTCTTTCAAGGAAGTAAAATTCAATACAATAGCGAAATCAAACAGTATGTATTTAAGTTTAAATTTTAGTAGTTAATTATATTTATAATGTTTTGATTTATAGTATATAGATTTTATAATTTTACAGTCTTGTTAATTAATTAATTTCTAAATAAATTGCCAACCAACGTATGATCGTCCACCACAAGTCTTCCATTTAAAATTCCCTGCTTTATAACTAATATAAATACGGTGGTGTATTAGTGTATCAACTAGTGTTATATCATTATTACTGACCCTACCTATTATACAAATTACAAATACTTAAAACCTTTAAAATTATGCCACATTATATATTAATATATTAATTGATACATACAACATTATTCATATAAATATAATAAACGCAATTGGAAGTTGTGCCCTGTGGTTGTCCACCTCTTAGTCTTGACCTCCTCTTTTTTCTTGGTTGCCGTCATTATCAAACTCAAATTAACATTAGGTGATTGTGATATTTTTTAATATTACTTTTATGTTTTGAAAATAAAAAATAAATGGAGGTTGGTCATTGGAGTGGAGGAAGAAAAGGGTGTCTTCTGATTAAGAATAATGCTATATGAACTAATTAATATATTAACTAATGTATTAATTGATGGTGTGCCATAATTTAAGATGTTTTGGGCCATTGTAATGTGATTAATAAGTGGGGTCAATAATAATGTCATAACTACTGTTAATACACTAGTTAGTACATTAATTAGTATATATAGTACCACCGTTGGATTAAAGTTTGAATTTATTCATTCCTGAACAAATAAAGAATTAGCATTTAATAAAATATAAATATAGGTTGGTCATTGGAGTGGAGGAAGGGGAAAGAGTCAATTGAGTAAAGTCCGAATTTATTTATTCCTAGATAAATAAATAATTAACATTTAACCGTTCAAGTCATTGCAAATGGGCCATAACATGTAGAAATGCTATCGGTTAAGGTTTTTATAATAAACCCTTAAATCTTCTATTTCCTAAAGTCATTAGAAATGGGCCATGACAAGTATAAATGTTATTATTAAGGTTTTTATAACCCATCTTTACACTATTTTGGATGAATAATGTTATATGTACTAATTAATATATTAACTAGTATACTAACAGATGATGTAACATAAGTTTAGAGGTTTTGGGTATTTGTAATTTGCATAATAGGTGGGATTAGTAATAATAGCATAACACTAGTTGATACACTAAAAAAAAAAAATGGTGTATGTAGCACCACCGATTTTGGATTGTATGGTGAAAAAATAGCTATTATAAGAAATTAAAGTTTTAAAAGTAAAATTTTGAAACAAAATTACATTTTATAAACGAAATATTTTGATTGTCATAATGTCTTATTATAATTTTAGCGATGCAATTAGACACATAATGAATTATTATCCTTTGGGGACTAAACTTATGTCTCAAAAAATAATTCATCTGTTAAAAATGCATTTATCAGCGACATTTTTAAAATTTTGTCTCTAATAATCTTGTTTTTTGACTTTTCGGAAAGAATTTTTAGCGACAAAAATTGGTCGCCAAATATTTTTTGTCACAAAATTTTGACTTTTAAAGAAAAAAAATTGGTTCCTAAAACTATTCTATGTTGTAGTGATATTTTAATAATATTTAAATATGTAATATTTAAAATATGAAGTTATGTGATTATTCTAAAATTCAGATTTTTTTTTTAATCAGCAAAAGGTAAAATAAAACTTTCTACTTTTTTTTTTTTTTCCTTTTTTTTTGGGGAGGGAATTGACCAGTAAATCCCATATTTCAATCTTATGGATCATATAATCCTAATTGTTTTTTTAAAAACTATTTAGTCCTGTTGAGGGTTTGTTTACCAATTTGCCATTAAGAGTGGAATTAGGGGATGAAATTGTGGCGCACGTGTTTGTGGGAGTTGGGTGCGATTGTGTCGCACGTCCCAAATAAAAAGGTACTAGTATGTTTTTTGTGGATGTGGGTAAACGGGTTGTCGGGTTTGTGTGTTATTTGTGTTGCGTTTAATTGATGGTCTTCGTGCAGCCCGACCCACAGAACAAGTTCGTAGATGGAATTTGGGGACGTGGTTCTGGATTGTTCTACTTTGTGTTATGATATCGATGTGAACTGGAGAGGTTGTTAAGATTTGTTCCCTTTTTTTTATTTGAATTTCAAATTGCAGTGATTGCGGTACCCACTTCACAGATTTAGGCAAGTTTGACGCAATACATATGTGCGTATAAGAAGCATTAGGGTTCGAAATCGTTTACTCGCGGTGGCGTAGAACCCTAATATTTTCGTTGAGGCTCTGTGAACAGTCGAGATTGCACTAAAGTTTTCATTTGCGGTGGATACGGAAAAAGTATTCAGATGTCTGGTACAGGTGAGTTGTTAATTGTTTTGGTTAGTATCTAACTTTTAGGGGTTCGATATGACGTGGTTAGGGTTTTGGTGTTGGGGGTTTGTTGGAGTGTGTGTTTGGGGGTTTGTTGGATTGTGTTTATATGCATATGAAATACGATATGAATATATACAGTTTTTGATGTATTTTGTTATATACCGTGTCGTGTTTCTGAATATGTAAGTGTTTGTTTTGTTTCTGAGATGTTTGGTTTTGTAATGTGTCTGTTGTTATACTGGACATGTAGGGCCAGACTAGTGTATGATGTCGGGTGATGTGGATTGTGCTATGAATCCCTCTGTTTCTGCTACTTGCTTCGTACACACCTTTTGTTGCGGGGTACGTTTGTGAAAAAGATATGTTGTAGGGTGGTGGGTTATAATGTCGAGTGATTAGGGTTTTGTGTGGGGGGACCGCATGTACCTGGGTGTGGAATGGCTGACTATATGGTAGGGGGAAGGTGTGGGGACCAGTCAGATTATACCTCTTCTTTTTGGTTATTTAAGTGATGTGGTTGGTTGACGAGTTGGTAATGTGTGTGGGCAGATTTGTCTGTTTGTGTTGTTGTGTAGTTGTTGGTAGCATGAGTTATTTAAGTAACTGTATGTTTTCATGTTGTTAATATGGGTTTGTTATTGTTTGGGGTTGCAAATTCTTTAATTTGACTTGCCTTTCTGATGTTGTGAGTAAATTTGTTTGATATTGTGGAACTGCAGGGGCTAGTTCTGGGGGTAGCCGATGGAAACGGTACTGTGAACGTAAGAAGCAAGAGGCTTTAGCCATGTCAGCCAGAAGAAAAGCTGGTGTGAACATGGCTGGACGAGTACTGTTCAAGCAGCCTAGTGTTGTCAGCAGGTCCCCTAGGAAGGCAGCAAAAACAAGGTTGAATTTCCGCTCTAACATAGCTGGGATAATTAAACTGGTTTACGCAGTGAAGTTGAGGGAAGTACACCTGGCCTACTTGAGGACAACACCGTTTTGGATAATGTTTGACGCTATATTAATGAACCAACTCGATCACACGGAGTTCCGAAAAGGTGATGATCTAATTGTGCGCATCGTGAAGGCATACAACGTTCGTGAAGGGAAGTTTGTGCTCGCTGGACGTGGAGTTGACGTGACGGTGGACGATGTGAAGCTGCTGTTTGGGTTGCAAGGTGGCAGTGCTTTTCTTGACATGACGCCACGACCGAGACCTGCATCTGATTTTGTCCAGCGAAGGTGTCCGGGTACTAGTAGGATTACTGCAAAACTTGTGAAGGATTTGCTGATGGAGGCATCTGTTGGGGACACGCCACGTGATCATGAAGATACAGCCAAGTTCCTGTGTCTGTATGTTTGTGGGAAGTTGTTTTTCGCAACGTCCGGAGAGACTATTAGTTGGTCTTTGATACGGTATGTGGACAACTTTGACGGCATGAAATTGTATGATTGGAGTGCAGCTGTACGTAACATGTTAATGTGTTCGGTGAGGGACTTTCATCGGAAACCGGAGAAAGTTACTGGATGTGTAGTTGCGCTAACGGTAAGTGAACTGTTTGTATGTTGGTTGTTTGGTTTGTTGATAACAGAATTTTCTGTTTTGCTGGAAAGGCTTATGGTGGTTGAAACTGATTTTTTTTTTTGGTTTCATGTTTGGTTGTGATGCAGTATTGGTTGTGTGAACACACGAATATTGTGAATGCCAAACATGGGGACAGGTTTCCCAGATTCCTCCGATGGGACGTAGGTGAGGTGATTTCAAGATGTCAAACTTTGAAACTATCGGATCCAAATAAGTTTGAGGTAAGCGTTCTTGATTTGTTGTGGGTTTGTGTAAGTTTATTGTTTTCATATTTATGTTGTTGTTATTATCTGTGGTTGCTGTAACGTTGGTTTGTTATTGCTGCTGTTTGACTAGGTCATCACGGACGAGTTGGTCATAAAGGCCGACGAGATGGCGATTTTGGAAGGGAGGTGTTTGATTGGGGATGTGAAAGTCGGTTTGTCTGAAGACGATGGTGTTAAAGAGACTGAAGTTGACGGTAGTGGTTTTGCACGAGTTAATTTAGAGGGAAGGAGCTACGGTAAGCAGTGTGAGCGGGGGGTACAGAAGGATTCATGGGATGCTGCGTATGTTATGAGATTTTCTGAGCATGGCGGTGTATCCGGTGAGGGCGTGGAAGAAGGTGATGGTGAGTTTGGACGCTCAGATAGTAGTCCGAAGGGGCATAACAGTTCTCAGTTTGTTAGTCCAGGTAGTCCTCATATTCGTAAATGTGACGCAGGGGACAGCAAAATTGTAATGGAATTAAAGCAAGAAGTTGAAAGGTTGAAGAAGAAGATTGAGATGCAATCAATTAATCTGGTACAAGGGTTCGAGAGTATTTTTAAGGTGAAAGATGAAGAATGCAAGAAACTGGTAGCTGAGAATGCCGAGTTGAAACGGAATCTTGCAGCGCTTGAGGAGCAAATTGCTGAGCAGGCAGTGCATAATGTGACGCAACATTTCGCTGGTGTCAATGTCACAAATTCTCGTGTGGAAAAATATGGTACCGGGGATACGGTTGACGGTGACAATGGACAGGAGAAGTGCGCGACTATTGAAGGTGGTATATTGGTGGACGCCTCTCCCGTCGCATATGTCCCATTGGTTGAAAGCAATGAAATGCACGTGCCAATCCAAGCTGATGACAGTGACGTTGTTATTGTGAGTCCTATGTTGACGGAAGGTTGCAGTGTTGTTGATGGTGTGAATTCTTTCGTACGAAACATTAAAGGTAAGGTTAGAAAAAATCTGAAATTATCAGGGTATGAGTACCCGGAGTTGAGGCGTAGGGGAAGGATGATGAACAATGAAGTTAGTCTTTCGAAGCGTGGGGGGGGTTGGATGTAGTGTTAATGTGATGCAGCATGAAGGCGTGGTTGATGTGGAGAATGTTGGTGATGCGAAGAAATTTTTTTCAGGTTTTGGAATCACAAATCGTAACACAGTGTGGAAGATGATGTCAGAAAGGGAGAAAGATGTAATAAGGACTGTGTATGAGAGATATGGTGATAGGTGAGTAATGTGTGTGTTTGTGGGTATCATGTTAGTGGTGTTGAGTATTCATTGCAGTGGTATGTATCTAGTAATGTATTACACGGTAATGCTGTGGTAATTGTAATTGTAACGTTATATGCTTTACACATTTGCAGGGCCGTGATGTGGGTTGGTCGAGATGATGGGAATGCAGTATATTTTTCAGATGTTAGATCACTGGTGAGGCAGTTAGGTGTCAGGGGAAATGTAAGTCTACCAAGTTGAAGTGTTGGTCGTATTGGTTAAATGAAATATGAATTATGTGAAGTTTTGTGAATGTGGGAAATGCCATCCTAATTTGTTTTGTTGCACTGTTTGTATCAGGTTATTGATGCGTTTGCAGAGCTGCTGTCGGATGACCAAAAATGCTTGAATGCGGGAAAAGATTTTTCGGAGAACTCCTATTTCTTCAGCAGCCTGTGCTGGGTATGATTTTGTTGGGTCATGTTGTTGTGTATATGTTTACAATGTAGTGGACTGATTTAGAATCTTCAATGTGTTCAGGACGTGCTGAAAGGTGACAATGTGGAGGCCAAATTGAACTATGTGAAAAGCAATCTGCATGCTGGTATGGGGGCACGTTACATGCATTTTCCCCTTTGCCACCTTGGACATTGGACGTTATTGGTTTATGACACCGAGGACGGGAGCTGGAAGCATTACAATTCGATGCGTAGTAGGTCCGGTACCGGAGGTGTGCACTACGCAGAAGCCGTTAAACTGGTGAGTTGATTTGATTATTGTTTAAATTAAGCACTTTTGAATGGTAATGGAATTAGAACTTATTTATTGTAATTGGTTGTGATGTGATTGCGTAGAAAAACATTGTGACAGACATTCAGCGGCAAGCGATGGCGGCGAACGGGTTGGATCAGCTAGTTGGTACTCAGGATTTTGACATGATGGTGGAATCAGTTGTTGAATGCCCTCAGCAACGGGCGGAAACGTAAGCTTAGTTTCTTTTATTTTTCATAAAAGTTTGTTGGTGCGCTATATGTCACACGTGCCTCGTTGACGTTCTGTCTGTTATTTGTTTTTTATGCAGCATGGACTGCGCGATTATTGTGTGCGCAGTTATGAGGCAGTATGTGTATCATGCCGACGTGGCACGTTCGTTGGAAGGAGGGAACTGCAGCGTACTGCGTGCGGACATGGTCAGGAAAATTATAGGAGATCCTGTACGTGGTGTGATGAGCAACATGGGACGAATGGTGGGTTGATGGAAGTTCAAGATCTGTTACGTTAGTTATAGAGAAAGGTTTTTTGAATATTATTACCTAGATAGTACGTTGCAAATAGTTTTTTTGGTTGGCACATATAGTGGTAACTTGTTTATAGTTATGTTTTGGTTATATGTTTTTGGTTGTCATATGGTGGTTGGTATTGCGTTGGTCACGGATAGTTTGGGTCAGCTGCCAAATGGAAAATGTGCATCCTGCTTCTAGTACATTATGCTTCTATTACAATAATAAGTTTTGAAATTATTATGTTAGTTTGTTTTGCAAATGTTTTGGATTTCTGTCTTCAAGTAGCATATTTTAATACATGGTGTGAGGTTGGCAGTTTCAGAATAAATTGTGTCTCGTTTTATCTCCTGGTTATGTGGGTTTAGTGTTTGCAGATAGTTGTGTGTTGTTGAAATGTGATTTACACTCTCTTGACAGATTGTTGTTTGTTTTGTAATAGAGTGAGTGGGAACAATGTTAGTATTTGTTGTATGGTGAAATTGTTTATTGGTAGGGTGGTGTATGTGTTACAAGTTGTGAATATGTAGTTTTGTTGGGATTGTTAACTCAGTGACAGCTAGAATTTGTTTTATGGCTTAATTGGAATGTGTGGTGTCAATGTGTATGGGTATATGAATTCAAGACATTGTAAATGTGTACGTATTGTCTGTAATTTATATGTGTTTGTTATTTTTTGTATGTGTGAGTGTCTGTTGTTAATTCATGTAACGTAGTAGATTGACGTCTTTATGGATGCGTTAAAGTCAAACTGTAAGTGCTGTGCTTGTGTTTGTACACTGGGGTTTGAATATGAAATGGTGGTTACTGGGAATGTAGTGAGGCACTGAAATTCGCACCGCAAGTTCGAATTTACGTCGTCATGTGGGAAGTTGTGAATTTGTAGTTCAGTTGGTATTGAAAGCTCTGGTACAGTTTATTGTTGTCTTATGTTCTGATTGGATTGTATGATGTGAATGTTTAGGGGTAATGGATGTTAGGACACAGTGTTTGTTAGCGTCATATAAGTGTACATACTGTGTGGGTTTTGTTTACAGTGTTTGCGTCAGCGATTGTTTTGTAGAAATGCAATATTGTTACAACGTGTAGTTTAACAGATTAATACGTGTGTTATTTGCGTGACTGAGTAATGTGAAAGAAGTAATAATGTGTTCGAAATGCAGGTAGTGGTTAATGTGTATTTTTGATGCTATGAAATGTGAAACGCAGGTGAGGGTTAAGAGTGGTCGTATGCTGGTAATTGATGTAACCTAGTAGATCGACGGATCTATGAATGCGTTGCTGTCAAGATCACAATAATGTGCTTGTGTTTGTACTGTAGGGGTTGAAAATGAAATGGTGTTTAATGTGAATGTATTGATGCGTAGATATTTGTACCGCGGGTGCGGATTAACGTCGTCAATTGGGAAGTTGTGAATATGTAGTTAGGTTGGTATTGACAGCTCTGTTTGTTAGATATGTTATATTGTTGCAACGTATAGTTGAACGGAATCGTGGCTGTGTTTTTCGCGTTATTTTGTAATGTGAATGAGGTGTTTCTGGCTGTTCGAAATGCAGGTCGTGGATATTTTTTCTTTTCGATGCACTGAAATGTGAAAACGCAGAGTCAAGTTAACGTCGTACGGGACATACATTGCTGATATAAGCAATGCATTGTTTGTGTTGGTAAGTTGGGTTTTGAAACACAGTTTATGGTTTATGGCAATGGGTTGGTCCGATTTGTATTGAAATGCAGTGACGAAATGGGTGGTTTGTGATGTTTGTTTGTTACGTGCAATGTAGTTTTGATTTTTTGCTGAGATCCTTGTCAATGTAAAGTTGAATGAATGAATGGCAGTAACATGAAAGAATTCATGGCAGCGTCACATGCTACATTTAATGGCAGCGTTTTTCCCTGGATGTGGCATAACTGTTTCTCTTTAAGCCGTATTGGTACCGACAATGAATATGAACATCTTGGTTCATACAACGAAATCTGCTGTGGTTAAAACATGTATGTAAATAACTGAATGGTAGCTGTAATTACTAAATGAGTGTGCCAATGTTAATAAATTGGCTATGACATAGTTGTGTGGCGTCGCACACGATTATTGTAAACGAAACTTTTGGAAAAGAAAATATAGTGCATCACGGAAACAACTTTAAAAAGAAAATAATTTTGAGCAACAAAAGTAGATAATAATTTTGAGCTGATATGGGTGGGTAGAAGGTTCTGGTTAAATGGGTTCGTTGCATGTCTTCCTGTTATGATTTCCCATGCGCCCACATCTGCTGCATCTGATTTGCTGCACATGTTCCCCTATCGACGGTATTCTCTTCTTCTTTGGTCGACCAGGTGGTCGTTTCACGGCAGGGGGCTTGATGACAAAATCTTTCGGGTTGAAAGGGGGTTGCTCGACAGTGGGAATTGGGAAAATGCTTGCTGCATATGTTGCACGATATTCGGATACGTGGAAGAATGGTTCCACCAATGTGTTCAAATCTCGACCACTTTTACGGACTGCAACCATTGCGTGTGAGCAAGGGAAGCCGTTAAGTTGCCACTTGAAACATGAGCAAGTGCGTTGTCCAATGTCAACGGTGACCGAAGGGAAAGAGTGCACTTCGTAAACATCAGCGTTTGATTGGCTCACTTTCCATGATCTGCCTTCGTTAAATGCTTTTTCTAGCCGGGACTCCATTTTGGGGCATATGGTGCCGGTCCATGTTTGGGAAGCGTCTCTACGTTTTGCCATTTGACGCATCAATTTGGTGCGGATGCTGTCAACCATTCTTGTGATTGGGAGGTTTCGCGCTTCCCGGACCCATGAATTGAACGATTCTGCAGCATTTGAGCACATTTCACCGTAACGCTTCCCCCTGGAAAAATGAATACAACATGTAGGACAACAAAAATATGAACGTTGCGTCAAAATGTTTTATGAATGTTTTGGAAGAGGTTGTGGGTCAGACCTGAAAAATGCATTTGCCCAATGTTGTGGATGTGCATTTGCTAGGAATTCGGATGCAACAGCTCGCCCCGATTTGTGGAATTGTTCAACTTTGTGGTTAAAAGCGGTAACAGTTGGTGCGTATGCACAATGTCGTAATTTGCTAACCAACCCGGCCCGGTGCATACTGTTTGTGTAACGCAGTCTGTCCCTCAAGTTCCTTTGCAAATGTTGTAGACAGAATGCATGTTCTGCATCCGGGAATACGGTTGGCATTGCTTCTAGCAAGCCGAGGTTCCGATCGGAAACAAAGGTTAGAGGCCTGTCCCCCTGCACCACATGCGCGAGATGCTGAAGAAACCAAGACCAGTTTGCGGTGTTTTCGGAGTCCACAACCGCATACGACAAAGGGAACAAACCTGCGGAATTGGAAAATGTTGTCTAAGTAATTATGTGTTGTGTTAAATCTGTGTGGCATAAAAATGGGACGAGTGCGTCTTTGGCGTAAATCAAATTTATGAATCTGGTATGGGTGCTTTTCATTGAAATCGTGTAGTGCATCAAGTAAAAATTTAAAGAACTGACCTTGATTTCCGTCTTTGGCAGTGGCGGCAAGTAGAAAACCTTTGAAGCGCCCTTTGAGGAATGTGGCGTCTAAGAAAAGTAGGGGGCGGCAATGTTTGAACCCGTCGATACATGCTTTAAATGAAATAAAGAAGCGTGTAAACTGTTGGGTGTGTTCATCATATTCGATGTTAACGTAAGTACCGGGGTTGTGTTCCTTTACTACGTTACTATACCAACGCAACTGGTCGAACGAAATTGAATGTGCCCCGAATAGTTCGCCCCTCGCTTTTTCAACACCAAGCCACGCCACTCGGTAAGAGATATCGAGCCCGTAATCTTGCTTTAAGTCCAATATCACTTCGGTCGGACGGGTTAGGGGCCTATCCCGCACACGTTCGGACACAATGTCGGCCACAAGATCAGATCCAACAAGTGGGTGTGTGGATGTCCGCACAGCCACGCCACATATGTGCTCACTGTTCCACTTATGTAGGTAGAAAAAACCATTAGCCTCTAATTTCCGTCCGTGCACAGCCCAGGTGCAAGACTTTGATTCATGCATAGCACAGATAGCCGTTACCCGAACGGAGTCGTTCTTAACAAATTTGATCTGGAACCCACATTCGACAGCGTATTTTCGTAACACAGTTCGAAATTCAGACGCCCCCCCTTCGAAATGCTGGCCGATGTGGGTAAAACCAGTTGACCATGTAGCAGAAAGAAAGACTTTCTCCTTGTGTGGACAAAATGATTGCAACAGGTCGACCTCGTCATCCATCCCCAAATCGTTTAATGCTGTAACCACCGTAGTGCCATTGGCGTGGATTGTTGAAGAATCAATGAGAGGAGTGTGGTTATCCAGACGGGGATGGTCCTCAACGACCACGTCAATTAACTGCAAGTGGAAGGAGCGTGCAAGACAAATCATATTCCGCATGTCGACATCATTCTGCAAGGAGAAGTTGTTATATCCGGGTATCTTATAGAACAGCAGAATGTTTCCCGGCAGTAGTTCGGCAAACTTCGAGCAAACATAATTGACCAACTCTGCAAAAGTGTTCGATGGTTGCAGACTATATGCGATGTTCGTAGACCGGTAACAACAAAGAAGCATCATGAAGGCGTCCATCTACAAATAAAAAAACCAACGTACCCCGTCAAGCCAGAAAATACATAAAATACGATGGACGTATAGGTACAATGGGAAGTGTTCGTCGGTGCGAATGTGTCACAAAGAATGCGTAACAGTTGGTAACTTGGTGTAAACGCAGATTTCAATGTGATGGTGTAAACGCAGATTTCAATGTGTTGGTTGTTCATATGTGTGACAGACGGTGTAGCAGACAGGGAGTCATGTAATTGGGTGTTGTACTTGTGAAAACGAATCAATAAAACTGTGCAGAAGTGAGGGAGAATGCATAGAGTACCTGTTGTGGAAGATGGTGTGAATGTATGCCGAGAAGATACACGCCGCACAGACCAGCTTCAATACGTAATGTAAACCCTAAATATAATGCTGCGTCAATTAATTATGACCCATGTCTCGCCCATGATTGTTGGGATTGCACAAACGAAAAAGGAAAAAAATAACATCCCATACAAATAGCGAGGGTATATGCGTCCAACCCACACCAATGAGATTCAAAAAAGGACTTCCGGGTAAGGCATCCCACCTAATATGGACTTGGCAAACAAACAAAAAATCAGTAGGACTAAATGGAGTATCTTTCATCCAAAAAGGACTTTCTAATAAATTTCCCCTTTTTTTTTTAAAGAAAAACTCTGTACTTTGCAACACAAGAAAATTACTAACAATGAAGCCTCAAACACCTAAAATGTGAAAAGTGTAATCCCCATCATCTCCCATAATTATTGCAACATAATCTCCCCCTTTCATATTTGCGCAATCATCTCTAAGCATAACTTTATTGTATTATTAATTTGTTCTAATTTATTTATTTATTTTTTGGGAGTGGGACTTGACAAGAAACTTATAAAAATTATGAGTAATGTTGTTCTGATAAGGTTACAGAAAAATCAATTTTCAAGAATTAAATATTTTAGTTGTTAAATTGTTATTATTATATTTTTAGCAATAAAATTTGGACATTAGTGATCAATTATTATCCTCTTGGACCAAATTTTTTGTTTCAACAAACAAACATTTTTGGAACCAATGATTTTGTCATCCATTTATTAGTGACCTTTTCAAAATTGTCGCTAAAAGCTCTATTTTTGACTTTTCGAGATAATCTTTTAGCTACTATAATCAAGTCAATAGGAGTTTCTCCTCAAATAGTTTTTGTAACAAAATTTTTACTTTTACGTTGTTTTTAGTTGGGGAATTTCGGAAGGAATTTAAAAAGGAAAAGAAAAAATATGTGTGAAATTAGATGAAATATAAGTATATTTTATTCACATTTCACCTACTTTTTTTCTTTCCCTTTCCAAATCTCTTTCTAAATTCCCAAACGAAATACAACGTTAGTGACAAAAAAAACTTAATCCCTAAAACTCGTATATGTAGTATTGATTTTATGAACCAAGCTTGTCTCATGTTTATAGTTTCAATTGAACAGTATTGTTGGGGTATTGTTGGGCTACTTTGGGCATATCACAAGACTCATATCGTTGAGTCGAATCATTCATTTTATAAGGTCATTCGATCATATCAACTATACAAAAAATTATTTTAATCAGATAAGTGTAATCATATGATCAGATAATATTTATCTTTAATAAAATGAACAACAACTATAATTGTCAGAGTAGACCATCCATTACACAACTCAATCCATAATAAAATGCATATAAACTTTTTAATATATTTTATTTGTTAATGTTAAATTTTACAATTTTTACAGTTCTAAAAAAAAAAATATTAGAATTTTCAACTTGATTCATTATACAATTCACAAAAATTAAATTTATATTTACGATACAATTCTCGATCTAACAAGAACAATATCATTTCTCGTAAAACCCAAATAGAAAAGTATTTTGGGTCTTTGTGGAGGAATGTTTCTATTTGCAATAAGTTGCCTCCTAATTATTTAATTAAAGTTGATCAGAAAGATTTTATTACTTTTGGGTGCTTTTTCTTTACGTTAATTTCAACCAGACTTCTTCAATTATAAATGAATATCATTTTATTATTTTCATTTATGGATTCATATATTTTAACCTCTTTAATTATAAAAAATATATGGCTTTTACCACCTCCAAAAGAAGTGTTTTTATAATTTTCATAATTGAAATAAGTCAATAGGTACGAATTTATAGATAAAATAATAGTAGTGTTATATCCACATAATTTCTTCTCTACAAACTATCTCAAATGATATGGTGAGAAAAAGACAAATTAATAGCTCACGCTCCTACACTCCTCTCTTCTCTCAAAATCTTTCAGCCAATTTTGCCACGTCATTCGGGATTTGTGGGAAAGAAATTGTGTAGATGAAACATTTTTCATAAAATAATAAAATGATATTTGTTAATACCCACACTCCAATTGATATAAAACTTATATTATGTTTTACCACCTCATTTGTGGGGATAGTGGGGGAAAATTTGTATGAATAAAATATTTTTCTTGTTAATAATTGAGGCATCTTGGTATAATTAATTCTTTTCTTTAATTATTGGTGCAGACCATTGCTTAAAGGAGGCAGATTTCCTCTAATTCAGATTTTGAATTGGAGAGTGTTGTTTCGATTCATGGGGCTCATCACGAGTCCTGTTTCAAGTTGTTCATTTTGTGGAGCACTTTATGTATTTTATTTATAAAAAAAAAAATTAAGTCAATCTGATAACTGTAACTTATTCAATTGTTTGTCACAAAAAAATATATGATTTATTTTTAAAACACAATTATTGTCTATTTTTTTTAGTGAAAACGCGGTAAATTGAATAAGTTACAATTATCGGATTAATTTAATTTAAATTTTTTGTTTATAGATGAAATACAGGGAAATGTCTGACAAAATAAAAGTTTGAATTATTAAAATGAAATCTATAATGGACCTTATAGATTCAAACAGAGCCCTCTAATCCGAAAATTCAAATTTTAGATTGGAAGGATCCTCTTCCTTGTGTAAAAAATAACCAATATTTTTTTGAAGACTTACATGTAAGTCCAAATAAGTGGATTTATTGTCCAATATGTCCTAGGATAATTAATGACATTTTTCATTAAACACTATTTAAAAAAGGAATTTTTATTGATAAATCCATTTTAGAGTTGTTATAACCCATTAGGTCTACAAAGGAATATTATAACCTGATTAGCCCCATAAACTTTTCTTTTTATTCCATTAGGTCCATTTTTCTAATTTACTATGTTTACTTGGACTATTTTTCCCTCATATATATATATATATATATGTACAGTGTTAATACATATTACGTGCCTATTTCCACGTTGATTCAGTTTGGCAGTTTCTATTTTACGCTTTTCACCATCATTCCATTTCGGGGGGATACGTTTCTATTTTACATGCTTGTTCCAAGGCTTGGATGTGCTAGGGTTTCATTCTTGCTGTTGTAGTCTGGTTCTGTGATTTTCGAGTAAAGACGACAAAGAGGAAGGTGTTTGGTTCTCACATTTGCTGGATTGTAACTCGTTCAAATCAGTTTTTTTCCAGTTTCTGGACGATTGTAGGATTGCGTGATTAAGGTTAGTATCAATTTGGTTATGAATACATGTTCATTCGTATGATGGATCAGATGCTCTGTTTTTGGATTGATATGGATCGGATGCTCTGTTTTTTCAATTATATGCATTTTACGTGGTCCTGTGGAGGGGAGTTCGTTCAGATTATGTGAAGAATGTTTAGTTCTCATTTTACTTTGATGTATCCATAATGAGGCTCTGTTTGGATGATATAATTCAGAGTATATGTATCAATGTGAATGTTTATATTTTGTTAATGTGGAATATGTGAAGAATGTGGATGTTCTTATTTTAAATTGATGTTTGCTTAATGAGGCTCTGTGTGTGTGATATAATTCAGAGTATATATGTCAATGTGAATGTTTATATTTTGTTAATGTGGAATATGTGAAGAATGTGGATGTTCTCATTTTAAATTGATGTTTGCTTAATAAGGCTCTGTGTGTGTGATATAATTCAGAGTATATGTGTCAATGTAAATGTTGACATCTTGTTAATATTGTGTGAAGATTGTTGATGGTCTCATTTTACTTTGATGTTTGCTTTATAAGGCTCTGCGTGGGTGATATAATTCGAAGAATATGTATATGTATCAATGTGAATGTTCACATCTCTTAATGTGAATTATAGATTTAGCACTTGAACTGTACACATAGTCATCTATTTTCTGCACAATGTGAATGTTCATATCGATTTTGATTACTGTTCGTTGTTGTGGTTTTGTGTTTTTACAGGAGATGGATACCTTTATGATGTTGGTGTGTACATATGGTTGCAGTACAACTGTAATAAATGTTGCCCCGCGCATTGTGTTATTCTCGTTTGGTGGAGTGTTTGTGTGAAAAGTGGGATGAGTTGTCTGCTGGTTCTATTTCATTGTTCTGTAAACTACCTGGGATTAATAGGTGTGATTTGGACAATGAGGAAGAATTTCAGAACATGTTACTGCTTGCTAAATCAATGGGGGTACAACATGTAGAAGTTGTGGTTGAGTTGAAAAGTGATATTGGGGAGTCAAGTAGCTCGGGATCGCTGCGTGTGGGGGTTGAGGAAGAAATTGATGTACTACGGAGATTTTGCCACTATAAGGAGAATGTGTTGTTGTTAGCCCCGTGGACAAATGATATTACGAATGTGGGACAACAGTTTGTTGGAGGTGCACAAGAATTTCGTCAGGTTTTATGTAAGTATGCCATCCAATGTGGGTTTCAGTTTACGTACGTCAAGAACGAGACAACAAGAGTTACTGCTGTGTGTGCGCTGCGGGAGGAGAGAGGCTGCTTGTGGGCTATACATTGTAGAGCACAACGAGCAAATGGTTTTTTCTACATCAAGAGGTTTAGTGATGTGCATAGTTGTGGTACGGATGTCCGAACATCAAAGAATCCGCGAGTTAGTTCGGATTTGGTGTCGAGTACCATATCTGAAATTGTAAGGGACAAGCTGCTGACTCGGCCGTGTGATGTGGTGACTATTTTGAAGAGGGATTATGGGCTAGATGTGAGTTACCATGTCGTATGGTTGGGGGTGGAGAAAGCAAAGGCTGGCATTCATGGAGATCACTCATTATCGTTTGACCAGGTGCAGTGGTATTCGGATGCTGTGATGCGGTACAATCCGGGGAGTTATGTAAATATTGACTATGATGCGAGTAGTCAACAGTTTTGTCGTTTCTTTGTGTCATTCGCTGCGTATATTTCTGGGTTCAATTCTTGCCGGCCTTTATTATTCCTGGATGGAACATTCCTCAAAGGAAAGTACAAAGGTCAGCTACTTGCGGCAACGGCGAAAGACGAAAACGATGGTTAGTATTTTTTTTAGCTGTCTATTCATGTCAATATTCACATTGAGCAGCATAGTCTGGACAAATGAGTGATTGACAAATTAGAAGTAATGTGAATATTGACATTAATATGCACTGATGTGAATGTTCACATCTGTGTCTGCTAATGACAGTAATGTGAACATTCGCATTATTATACACTGATGTGAATGTTGACATCAGTGTATGGTAATGTCAGGCGATCTATTAATGAACAGTACTGTGAATGTTCACATTATCAATGAATATTCACAATCAACAATGAATTATTAATGGTCGTTAATATGAATGTTCACATCATTGATGTTTACGAACTCGAATCCAAAAATAACAATAGTAATAGGGCAATGTAGATATAAAAATTCACATGACCGGTTTTGTTTATATTGTTTTCTATTCACTTTGGAATATTGTGAACAGTTGTGTATTGGTGTTGTGTTGTAGGTCTGTTTCCTGTTGCATTTGCGATTGTTGATTCAGAGACCACGGCCAATTGGGCATGGTTCTTGCATGAACTTGGGAAGGTTGTTGATGGTAAGCGCCAGATTACCTTTATTTCGGATCGTAATCTTGGTATGTTAGAAGCTATGCCAAAGGTATTCCCATCGGCTCATCACGGTTATTGCTTACAACACTTGAAGAGCAATTTAAGAGACCGGATGAAAGGAATTGATAATGGATTCAGGGATCACCTAGTAAGTAGTTTGGGTGACTGTGCTTACGAGCCAACTGTGGTGGGGTTCCATGAAAAGCTTGCAAAATTAAAAGAGGAGGGTAAACAACGAGCACACAATTTTTTCAAGGACTTGGCACCTAAGCACTGGGCAAATTCATGCTTCAGGTAATAATAGTTTCCTAAAGTGTTCCATTTGTCAAGTTTAGAATGGTAGTGATGTGAATTTTCAGTTTAGAATGGTAACAATCTTCCAATTGTGTTTCATGTTCAAGGTAAATGATGTGAATGTTCACATCTGCTAATGATGACTGATGTGACTGATGTGAATGTTCACATCTGTTAATTTGTCAAACAGTCATGCAATGTATTACAGATTTGAATGTTGACATTGTCATATTTTGTTGTTGTTAACATTCGCATCTGTCTATCATTTAGGTTTATGTTAATGTTCACATCTGTCTATCAGTTAAGTTGATGTTAATGTTCACTGCGAATGATGGTAATGTTAATGTTCACATCTGTCAACGTGAATGTTCAGACCTGTTAAATTCCATATTGTAAAACGTTTGTGATATTGTGCAGGGGCATGCGTTATGGGGAGATGACATCCAATGCGGCGGAGTCATTTAATAACTGGATTAAAGAAGTACGTAATCTTCCTATTATAGTGGACACAATTCATACTCAGTTGATGCGGCAAATGTCTGCACGGCGTGACCAAGCAAACAAATGGAATGAGCTTATTTGTCCTACATTCGAAACAAGGCTAATTGATTCGTTCAATGACAGCAAGTCTTGGCAAGTTAGCAAAGCCAATGAGGATGTGTTTGAAGTTTATTCGATACCATCGGTTACATTTGATGTTGGGAGGCGTACATGTTCTTGCTTCAAATGGCAAATCAACGGATTCCCATGTGACCATGTTGTTATTGCCATTCAGAAGAGTCGCTACAATCTCAATGATTGTGTGGAACATTACTTTCATGTAGAGACATATCGTGCAGCCTATTCGGGTGCCATATTCCCTATACCATCGGTGGAGAAGCCGCATTTTGATCCCATGGACTTCACTATATACCGGCCAACTGTGAAAAGACCACCCAGAAGGCCGAAAAAGAATAGGATCCCATCAAGGGATAAGAAATTGAAGCAAATAAGGTGCGGGAGACATGATAAGTTGGGGAGTCATAATCGCAAATCATGCAAGGAGCCGATATAGGATGTACATTGTTCATTTCAACATTGTGTTTTACATTAGATTCTTATATTCATTTTTGAAATAAGATTGTGTTGTGGTAACAAGCGAAATAATGGTTTGGTAAACTTAGTATTTCATTTGTGTTTTTTCTTTTTGTTTTTGGGTACGAAACTGATATTTTGTTAAACTCGTAATGATAAATACATGATGTGGACATTCACACTTACGTACAAGAATCATATTATGTGAAAACTTGTACATGGGTTCAACTTTCTTACCTTATTGTTGTCAATGTTGACATGAATATTAACTGTGATGTGAACTTTCACGTGCATAGAGATTGACATGGTGTGAACATTCACAACTGTTATGAATGAAAAGAAATGTGAATATTCACACCTGTGTATGTTATCCGTAATGATGTCATGCAGACAATGTGTACATTCCTGCACAAAGTATGTGTATTACCGAAAAATCGGGTTCCAAAAATCGCATCAATTATGTGATTCACAACACGGCATTATGAATATCATAATTGAATATGAACATTCACATTATTATAGTAACTGTCAACATTCACATCTGCAGAACATTAGTGCATATGAATATCGTAAGTGAATGTTCACATTTGGCTGAGAAGCATAACATTCACAACTGTTATGAACAAGAACAAATGTGAATATTCACATGTGTATGTGATCCGTAATGATGTCATATAGACATTCCTGCAGAAAATATGTGTACTATATAACAATCGGGTTCAAACCATCGCATAAATTATGCTCATCACAACACAGCAGTATGGATATCATAAGTGAATGTGAACATTCACATTAGTGATGCAACTATGAACATTGACATTTGTTAAACATTAGTGCATATGAATATCATAAGTCAATGTTCACATTTGGCAGAGAAGACCACCATTCACAACTGTTATGAATAAGAACAAATGGGAATATTCACACGTGTATGTGATCTGTAATGCTGTCATGTGACCAAGTGTACACTCCTGCACAAAATATGTGTATTATAGAACAATCGGGTTCAAACAATCGCATAAATTATACTCATAACAACACAGCATTATGGATATCATAAGTGAATGTGAACATTCACATTAATGGTGCAACTGTGAACATTCACATCTGTAAAACATAACAACACCAAAGGTAGTTCAAAATTCACAGGTGGCTTTTTCCTATTAATAGATGTTGTATCACTGTTTTACAATCAGTTGTTGTGTCAAAATGTCAAAGCATTCCATATTAACATTCATATCGAGTGTTGGTTAGTTTGTAGGTGGACACCCCCGACCTATAGGTTTTAATGAAGCTCTGATTTCTTATGATTGAAAAAACTATGTACTAACAAATCTTGTAGTCCACACCATTCTGAACTAGTGAGGCTGCCCACAATTTCTTCATGGTATATGTGCGCCCGCATGATGTAACATACTGCAGGTTCGCAGTCCACTCTGTAAATGCAAAATGGTTTTGATTAGCAGTTGACATGTATGTTTGCATAATGGTTATGGGGGATTTGTAAAAAATATAGTGAGGCTTACGAGTCGTTGCCTTGCTGAGGACAGACATCAATAGATATGATTGGTTGTGATGGATTTTGGCCTGCTAACTTGGTGCATAGTGGTGATGACTCGCCAATAGCGCGCACAACATGCTCGATGTACTTCCTCTGTGCAGGGAATTTCAAATTAGGCACTAACAAACATATGTGTGTGTACAGTCATTTAATGCATGAGAACAAGTCATATTTGTGTTCAAAAATAGCCACTTACAACTTCCTCTGCTTGGTCGATATGCGGGTCATGTATGCATGTCCTTGGGCGCAATGAGTTGTAATGCCTCCACAAATTGTCTTTAGCATCATACACAACTATCGTCCAGTGGTATTCATGATGCAATGGGAATAGTAAGTATCTCTCTCCTTGGTAGTTTTTGACATGTGCATCAATGTGTTTACTTCTTTTGCGAGGATGGTACTCTCGTATCACTTTCTGTACACATTGGACAAATAATTAATGCACTGTAAAGTTTCACATTCACATTACAAATACTGGAATGATAGATTTTACCAAATACATGCTCGTGAAGATGAATGACGCTTCATCCGAAGTTGGGTTGACCACCTCTTGTTGTTCATGTAATAGTTCGGCATATGCAGCTATGAGCTGCACAAACATGGGGTCATATTATATTATTTGTGTTGGGTGAACAATGTGTGTTTGTGGCTGTGGGTGTGTGTGTGTCTCTGTGCGTATATGTATGGAGCGTGAATCATCTTCGTCATGGCATACATTGCTGTGTATCGATTCCTCCTTGATAAGGTTGACAATGTCATCAAAATACACATGTGTAGCCTTTGAATCTCCTTTCCACACCAGCAGCCTGTGCATTATGAACAAACCAATGTGAATATTTACATTGCAGAGATCTGAACAAACCAAATAAATAAGCGCAGTGATAAATATTGACAATTATGGAATGTGAATGTTAACATTAGGTGTTTGTACAGTCACTTACTCATCGCCTCCACTCTTTTGTAAAGCTTGGATCTTTTGCTTGTCTTGTTTGGACATCTAGCTCCAGACTTTGAACTTGTTGGTCAAGGTTAATTTTTTTGGCTGCTTCGCTGGTGGGTGTTTCTCTACATCTTCAACAATTTCAACTGTATGGGACTGCTTTTGGCCAGGTAAGTTTGGGTACTGGAAGTCAGGCAAGCGATGTTCTTTTCGATCTTTTTCCTTTATACACTTCACCCTAGAAGGTGGGCTGATATTATGTTGCATTAGGCTAGGGGGTTACTTCTGTGCCACAGCCTGTGTGACAATGTGGACTGACTAGTCATCATAAAGGTCTTGAAGAATTGTTTTTTCACATTCTAAGTCGATGACCAGCTGCGTTAAGCGTTTTATTTCTTCATCCTTCTGCTCCATGCACTTTTTCATTTCAGTATTCATGTTGGGCGGGCTGGACTGGTTGAACAATTTATGTTCAAGATCAGCTATGACTCTTGCCCTTAACTCCCATGAAAATTGAAGGTGTTTGTACTTCGCTTCCCATTGCCTTATGACGCCCCAAGCCATCTGATTTTCTTTGATAAGCACATCAATGAAATCAGGTTGGTTTGTGTTTGGTATGACAATAGCTCTGTCATCATGTGGGCTGGTATATGGACTGTGAATGTCCTCATCACTGTCCTTTATCTCTACCCCATCCCCAGAACAGTGGGAGTTGCTGCCATTGTGTTGTTCTTCCTTTATGTCAGATAGGTTGGGAGATGTTGTGGCTGGTTCACAAATTTCGGGGTCCACCTTCAATGTTTTACGCTTGAACTTTTGTAATTCTGTTGGGATTGCAAAGAGTTCACCAGCATTAACCTGAAAATGAAAAAATTATGTTACTTAACGTATATATTTGGGTGGTGTTATAATGTGAATGTTTTGATCAGTAGTTAAAGGCCTTACCTCATTAAAACCCAAATTAGCCAAAGAGGTGGTTTTCATTTTCTTTTGCAAAGCAGTCAGATCCCACTTCACATAGTGAGGAAAAGCATTGGACTTGTGAGGTTGTAGGATGGTTGTGTGCTCACACAACCAATACATCATTAAAACAACAAACACATATTGTTATTTAGCGTTTGCATAGTAATGTCAACATATGTGAACATTAATAACAGTGGCACCGTTGTGAACATCACAGTAGTACATTATGAGTGGATGTGAACATTCACATCAGTGGTTAAGATGTTAACATTCACATCTGCGAAACATAAGTGCATATGTACATTCACATCAGTGGCACTGTTCTGAACATTCACAGTAATACATTATGAGTGAATGCGAACATTCACATCAGTGGTTCAGATGTGAACATTCATAGCTGTGAAACATAAGTGCATATGGACATTCACATCAGTGGCACCGTTGTGAACATTCACAGTAGTATATTATGAGTGAATGTGAACATTCGCATCAGTGGTTCACATCTATGAAACATAAGTGCCTATGGACATTCACATCAGTAGTACAGATGTGAATGTTCACAGTTGGCTTAGATGAACAACACTGAAGGACATGTGAATGTTATTATTTGACAACATGGGTACTTACCATCAATAACATGACACAGCCGGTGACTTTTGCTGGCTTTTTGTCATTTTGGGAAATGGACGATGTCAATGTTGTTCTAATTTGCTTGGCCTAATCATATTCTTGCATGCTTTCCAATGGGACCATATGTGCGTAGTAGCCCCATCATATTGTCTCTCCGCTTGTTGAGAAAAAAAGCTTTTGGCAAGCATACATGCACACTAGTCGCGCGACTTCTTCGTTGTCATCTTTCTTTTTGCCTTTCAATGCCTCGCTCAAAAGGGTGCGCATCCATTTTGAAGTCAGCCGGCTGACATTTTTGCATCTTCTGTTTACAATGCCAGTCTTTGGTTTCGCACCATATGATATATCCATCGGCTTGCTGCCACAGTCCACACTAAAAATGAGCTTGATGTCGCTGTTGTATATGTTCATCTTCTTCTCCCTAATGTAGAAGGCATCTTTTGAAGCTTTGTACATTTGTAGGACATGCACAACAACATCATCATACTTCATGCATTTGTCAAGGTCGATCTTGTTGTTTCGCAATGCATCTAACAAATTCAAAAAAGGTGTTTGTCGCATGTAGCCAAGCTGTGATTGTGTGAACTTGGTGCTGCTCATTAATTTGACCAGTCCGGTCATGTTAGATCTGTAGTTCACATGGTTCATGTCGACATTGCTGCTAGTATTTGTTTGTGGGGTTTCTTCCTTGACATGGTACTCATCTCTCTTTCTCTTTAAGGTTTTCTTTTGTGCAAGATCTGCAAAATGAAGCATTTAAAAAAAAATTAAATCAAGGCTCATGTGGTTAGCATAGTGTAACAGATGTAAACATTCATAGCATTGCCACTGATCTGCATGTTTACAGCTGTGTGACAGATGGGAACATTCACAGCATTGCCACTGATGTGCATGTTCACAGTTGTGTGCATGGGTGTGAATGACCAGAGTTTGTGTGTGGATGTGAACATTCACATCTGTACATGGGTGTGTATGTTGACTGTGTCAGCGCAAACACAATGTACATATTGTGTGAGTGTGTGAAAAACAATGTATTTTTATACAACCATGAACACCATTGAAGAACATATGGATGTTAACACAGACATATAAAATGATGGATCAAGTTATTGGATCATCATTAACAATCAACAATACCAACAAGGCAAACATTCACAATAGGGGGGAAAAAATCTAAATATCCCTATTCATTGGCCCAACATTTTCAATCCATGTGCATGTTCACAGCATAGAACAACACCACCAATAATATCTGATTATCCAAAAATTTTCAACCAATGTGAATGTTCACATCTTCCAACAACAAGAATAACAACAAAATTGGCCAAACATTTTCAATCCATGTGAATGTTCACAGCATAAAACAACAACACCATTAATACATGATTACCCAAACATTTTAATTCAATGTGAATGTTCACATCTCTTATCAACAACAACAAAAATAGAATTGGCCAAAACATTTTCAAACCATGTGAATGTTCACAACATTAAACAACAACACCATTAATACCTGATTACCCAAACATTTTCACTCAATGTGAATGTTCACATCTCTTATCAACAGCAACCAAAACAGAATTGGCCCAAACATTTTCAAACCATGTGAATGTTCACAGCATTGAACAACAACCAAATAACATCTGGAATAATTTGATTCTCCAACCATTTTCAATCAATGTGAATGTTCACATTGATTGGAAAAAACAACTACAACAGAAACATTTTGAAATGTGAACATTCCAATGTAATGGCAACTGTAATGTTTTTCACTGAAAAAATCAATATAATTAGGGATTACTATTGAGGGGTTCAGATTAAATGTTAGGGTATGAACATTATGGACTCGTATATATTGTAAGCATAGAAACAGGGAATATTTGTAAAAGTTCACGATGTTGTTTGTTGATAAAGAGGTTTAGGGTTTAAATACACGAATGATTAGAATGCTTATGTTTTTTGCCCATTTCGACGAAGAAGATGATGAGACCACTGAATGATGCGACGAAGGGACGAAGACAACCTTCTGGGCGTAGGGACGACGAAGAAGATGATGAGACGATGCTACGATGCAACGACGACAGTCTTCTCGGCGTAGGGACGACAGAGAAGATGATGAGACGATGCGACGATGGAACGAAGACAGTCTTCTGGGCGTTGAGGCGATGTGGAATATGGAATTGGATTTCTGGACTGTAGAGATACTGTGCGTGATTTCCTGCGAAAGAATAGAGAGAGGAAGAGAGACGGTTATTACATTAAAAAAGACAGAGAGGCGCGTGTTTGGTTGAGGGTTTTCTTGGTCTTTTTGTATGAAATGAACCTAATGGAATATTATAAAATACTATGGGTCTTATGAAATAACACTCTTAGATAATGGATTTACTGAAAAAGATCCCTTATGCTGTGTTTGGTTGGGGGATTTGGGGAGGGATTTGGAAAGGGAAAAGGAAAAGGTGTGTGAAATTATGTGAAATATAAACATGATATATTCACATTTCACCTACCTTTTCCATTTCCTTTTCCAAATCCCTCCCCAAATCCTCCAACCAAACACAGCAGTAAAAAAATGTCACTAATTGTTAATTTTTAGCAACAATATGAAAATTTTGTCACAAAAAATGTCACTAATTATAAGTTTTAGCGACAGTTTAAAAAAATCGTCACAGAAAGTGTCATTAATTTACAACTTTTAGCGACAATTTGAAAAATGCGTCACAGAAAAACGTCACTAATTGTAAGTTTTAGCAACAATTTA
Organism: Camellia granthamiana; assembly: GCA_036172215.1. Taxonomy (NCBI): domain Eukaryota; kingdom Viridiplantae; phylum Streptophyta; class Magnoliopsida; order Ericales; family Theaceae; genus Camellia; species Camellia granthamiana. The sequence continues at coordinate 71,723,741 of CM069907.1, forward strand.
CAAAAATCATGGCAAAAAAAGGCACTAATTGTCAATTTTTAGCAACATATGTAAAAACGTGTCATGAAAGAATTATTTTTAGCGACGATTTTACCAAGACTTATTTTTAATAGAACTTGATAGAAATTAAGTCTAATTATTATGACCTATTGATAGTTTACCTTATATTTTTTTTTTCTTGACTTGTGCGTCAAGCCCCACAATTTTAGAGTCTAAATATTCTTTGAAAGTCATATATATATATAACATAACTAGTATATTACCATGCTATGTACGAAATAAAATAATATATTATTTAATAAAAATATGATAATTATATTTCATTTTTTTATATTATGTAAAATAAAATTTTAATGGAAGCTAGTCAATCGGGATTTTCTTAATTGTTTAAAATTAAGAAAATAAAAAAAATACTATGAGATATTGATCATAAGGCTTCTCACTAAAAATCTCATTTTGATTATATAAATTGGAGTATAAGATTCACTTTATGTAAGTGAAACAATTCATTTTTTCCTTCTTTTTTCGATGTAGGATTATAAAATAAAAGTTAAATGAAAGCTAGCCAATGAAGATTTTCTTAATTGTTTAAAAGTTAACAATTGTTTGGGCGGGAAGTTTATTTCAAATCAAGCAATCTTAGTCGTTTAATCTTTAATTATGTCAATCTTTAATTTATTTCAAATCAAACAAATTTAGCTAATATATTTTGATAAAACCGCTAAAATCACAGTTAAACCAGTGAATCAGTCAAACCGAAAACGGTTCACCCTATCGCCTAGGTCAAAGGACCAACCAACTTATACAAAAATTAATTAATTAAAACTTTTGAATCTTATTTTAATTTTAAAATTTAAACTGTCTTGAACTGAAACATATATAACACTACAATATTAAATGGGAGCATAAGGTTTATATAGTGAAACAACTCATTTTTTTCTTCTTTTCTTTATGTGGGATTGTAAAACAAAAGTTAACAGTTGTTTGGGCGGGAAATTCATTTTTAATCAAGCAATCTCAGTCGTTCAATTTTTAATAAAATCAATCTTAGTTTATTTTAAATCAAACAAATCTAAACAATGTATTCATTGGATTGCAGATTGAAACTGTATTTACAAAAGCACCTTCGCATTGTACTTTCACATAGCACGGGTGATATGGTAGGAGTATTGTACATGTGTTCTTAAACACAAAAAAATTGGTATTGATTATAGGGCTTGTCACTAAAAATCTTCTTTTACTTATATAAATGGGAGTATAAGATTTACTTTATATAAGTAAAATAATTTACTTTTTTTTCCTTCTTTTCCCAATGTGGGATGATAAAATAAAAGTTAAAATGGAAACTAACCAATGAGGATTTTCTTAATTATTTAAAATTAAGAAATTTTAAAAATTTATATAAATTAGACTATAAGATTCACTTTATGTAAATGAAACAATTTGCTCTTTTTTTTTTCTTTTTCCTTTTTTTTTCCAATTTGAGATTGTAAAATAAAAGGTAAATGGAAGTTAGCCAATGAGAATTTTTCTTAATTGTTTAAAATTAAAAAAATTCAATAATTTTAGAATGAGGATTTGGACCTTCTAGAATGTTTCTCCCTTAAAATTCCGTTTATAAGATTCATTTTATATAATTGTTCACTTTTTTCTTTCTTTTCCCAATGTGGGATTGTAACACTTTATATAAATGAAACAACTCAATTTTTCTTTCGTTTCTCAATGTAGGATTGAAATGGAAATTTTTCTTAATTGTTTAAAATTAAAAAAATTCAATAATTTTATAATGATGATTTGAACCTTCTAGAAGGCTTCTCTCTTAAAACTCTCTTTATAAGATTCATTTTATATAAGTAAAACAATTCACTTTTTCTTTATTTTCCCGATGTGGGGTTGTAACACTTTTTCTTTATTTTCCCGATGTGGGGTTATAATTATTTTAAAATTAAATACTATGAGAGTTTCAAAATCTTATATAATTTTTTTTTTAAAAATCAAAACTATGTGGGATTGTAAAATAGAAGTTAAATGGAAGCTAGCCAATGTGAATTTTCTCAATTGTTTAAAATTAAGAAAATAAAAAATACGAGTATGAGATATTAATCATAGTACTTCTCATTAAAAATCTCTTTTTGCTTATATAAATGGCAGCATAAGATTCACTTTATGCTAGCCAATAGAGATTTTCTTAATTGTTTAAAATTAAGAAAATAAAAAAAATGAGTATGGGATATTGATCATCAGGCTTTTCACTAAAAATCTTTTTTTGCTTATATAAATGGGAGCATAAAATTCATTTTATGAAAATGAAACAATTCACTTTTTCTTTCTTTTTCTGATGTGGGATTGTAGAATAAAAAGTAAATGGAAGCGTGCCAATGGGAATTAGAGAGGCATAGTTTAGATTGGTGAATTTATCATACTGGATCATTTTGTAAACTCATATGCATATTATAAAAAAAAAAAATTCAAATTCATTTTACAGTCATGTTGATGTGATTTCAATGTATTTATTTTTAATAAAAATATATGATCTATTTATAAAATTATATAGATTATTTATTTTTAAAAATTAAATATAATAAAATTACGTGATTATAAATGATAATATCGCTCAAAGTAAATCAAATTTTAATTTGTTCAGAATGTTGCTAATAAAAATTGAAAATAAATCAAAGTCAATTAACTGACCTCTTCTCCTCTCTGACATAGGCCTTGTTACATTGTCATTCTTGTGGTCATAATCATGAAATTAACTTGTATCATTGCATTTATTGTTTTAAAAATATAATTAATTGTAGTCATGTAAGCAAGATGGATCCAATTGGGGGAGATGGGTGACGGCCTCCAAATTTTGAAACCTATTATAATAATAATAACATTAATTATTAAAAAAATCCTTTAAATTATATAAGTTGGTCTCTTATTAGAGAGGACATATTTTCACCATACAGTTTGGTGAACTATTTTAAACTATGATAAAAGTTTTCAACCTAAATTATCCTAATCTAAACAATTCACTTTTTTCTTCTTTTCTTGATATGAAATTATCAAATAAAAGTTAGCCAATAGAGATTTTCATAATTGTTTAAAATTAAGAAAATAAAGAAAATTAATATGAGATATTAAAACTCTCATAGGGCTCCTCACTAAATGAGATGAAAGCATAAGATTCTCTTTATATGAGTAACACAACTCATTTTTTTTTCTCTTTCTCCCAATGTGGGATTATCAAAATTAAACAACTCATTTAAAATTAAGAAAATCAAAAAAATTAGAATGATGATTTGAAACTTTTAGAATGCTTCACACTAAAAAATTCCTTTTGCTTATATATATAGATTATGACTTTAGAAAGTGTAAAAGCATAAAGGACTCCGAACGTTGAAGTAGGGGTGTAAATTGACCAGCTCAACCGAGCAAATTCCAATTCAGCTTAAAAAAATTTATACGTTCGATAATATATTTTTAAATTTAGTACAAGAGTGAGTAAAAATTTAAAAATTAAATTAATACGGACAGAAACACCAAACAATATTCAAATTATATATATAAATATTAAATATACATATTAATATTAATCAATGAATGATGTTAAAATAATTTAAATATATTTAACATATATTATATATGCAAATAATATAATACAAAATTTTACTCTTGTTTTTCCTACTTACAAACTTGCAAAGGTCACCGCAACAGCATATCAATTCCTCAATTCTTACCTCTTTCATCTCCATCTATCTCACGTTATATAAATCATTTGTATTGATATCATTAATGATTTTATCAAAAAAAGTTGTTACTAGAGTTTAATTTTGATAAATTAATTAACGTTATTGCAAAAACTTATATAAGTTGGGGAATTTACAAAATAGGTTTTCAAATTTATAATTTATTTTTGGGTGTTTTCAAAACCTTTCATGTTTTCTTTGGAAAGTATGAAATAAGTTTGGGACTTTGTCCCACATCGGAAAGAGAAGAAAACATGGAGCACTAATAAAGTGCTATATGAAATGTTCCTTTGAATATGGAATTGTGAGGTAAAAGCTAGTGTGCATGCATCCACACCGCCATCTGCACACGTGGATGCGCGCGTGGTGTGGGCTATGTGGTATTTGATGGCGCACTTTGCACTTTGTATGGACACAAGGCGCCATGAGGGTGTTTTCCTATTTGCATCGGACAGGTGGCAAGGGTGATGTGGAATACAGTCAGCTCCACATGGCAGTAACGTGTCGTCCGTTGGCGATGAGTCAACCAACTGATCAAACGATTGTGTGTCCGATCTGGAGTGGGTTGATCATAGTCGTTGATTGGAGATGCGCGTGATCGTATGGATGAGATGGCACCAATCATGATCAGGCGTGATTAGTCAAGGTATCTATTCGGTGTAAGAATAATTTGCACCGTAGATCGTCGATCTAATGGTCAGATCTGATCGGATGCGATCAAGGGACATGACCATTTGATCAAGTGCATCAAGGCCTATAAGTAGGCTGCGAAATTGGCCATTTCATTTCATCCAAAAATTCAGAATTCATTCTTGCAATTCTCTCTCTCTCCCTCTTGATTTAGAGTTTTCATTCAAGAGTTTCTTGAGCAAATTTCTGCTTTTCTTATTGGTAATCAAGTTCTGTAGATTTGATTATCAATGTCTTGGTTTTCTTGATTATATCAAGAGTATTCTGATTTTCTGTTGTCAGTGCAGATGCCGGTAGATTTGATCTTTAGATTAGGCTTCATTGTATCCTAGAGGCAAATTTGCTGTAACCCCCTGCACACCTTTTGGTGGGTGCAAATATTGTCTTTAGGAAAGCGACTTAGTAACGCGACTTGAAGCGCCAAATTTCTGTCCTACATAGACAAGATCATCGCCAAGTTTTGAAGACCCAAAGACAACCAACTGAAGAATTCAAGACAATTTGTTCCAACAATCTAAAGACAATATTTGGATATGGCGATGTCTATTCAGAAAATGACTTAAGATTTCATGAAGCTTGACCAGTTTGATGGCGGCAATTTCTGCCGCTGGCAAAAGAAGATGCACTTTTTGCTCACCACTCTCAAAGTGGTCTATGTGCTGACTACCCCTTATCTGGTGGAGCAAGAAGATGAGACTATGGAGCAAACCCGTACCAGAACTAAATGGGAGCATGACGACTACATTTGTCGAGGACACATTCTGCATGCACTGTCAGACTCTCTGTTCGATGTGTATCAACATCTGGAAACAGTAAAGCAACTCTAGGACATACTATAGTCAAAGTACCTCACCGAGGATGCCACCAGTAAGAAATTTCTTGTTAGTAATTTTATGCGTTTTACTATGATTGATACAAAGCCCATTATGGAACAATTCCATGAGATCCAACATATTTTGAGTCAGTTTCAACAAAAGAATATGAACATGGATGAATCTATTGTAGTTTCGTCTATAATAGAGAAACTGCCATCTTCTTGGAAGGATTTTAAGAAAACTCTGAAACACAAAAAGGAAGATCTGACTTTAGAAAAATTGGCTCAACACCTCCAAGTTGAGGAAAAGTCAAGAGTTCTTGAAAGTAAAGAAAACCAATTGGCTCAGACTTCGAAGATTCACATGGTAGATGATGGCAAGAGATTCAACAAAAAGAAGCGTAAGCATGAACCCCAACCCAAGAAAGATGCTAAGAAGCCGAAAGGCACTTGCTGGCACTGTGGCAAGCCAGGGCACTTCAGGAATGAATGGTCATACAAGAAGAAGCTAGAAGCATCAAATGGCAAGAACAAGTTCGTGGTTGTTGTATCCGAGGTGAACATGCTCGAAGATGTTGGTGACTAGTGGATTGACTCAAGAGTAACAAGGTATGTCTGCAACGACAAGAGTCGTTTCACTACTTATGAACAAGTGAGTGATGGAAACAGTTCTCAACATGGGAAACTCTTTAACTGCTGCTATCAAAGGCAAAAGGACGATGGATCTAGAGTTTACATCTAGAAAAGTCTTATAACGACTCGGATTTTAAATTCACATTGGATTGATGTATAGTGGTGCCCGTCACCTTAAAACTTGAACGGTTGTCAGACTCTTGATATTGATGGGTTGGCAAGTGAACTTTAAATATTATGATTGAGGACCCTTGGGTGATGTTTGGAACCATGATTGAAGTCTTAACAAGGTATTTAGATAAGATTAGATAAAAGCCCCAAATTTGAGTTTGAGTTTTTGACCAACCGTCACTCTTTTGCCATTTTCTCCTTCCATACTTTGAATTTGAATGTGAGGATGGAACCATTGGAAAGCTTGTTTCCGGGGCTTCAATTTGGACACAAGAACGACCTAAAACGGAGTCCGAACGAGAGAGTTACACCTGTTTGAATTTTGAGTTTCTGTGCTGAAAGCATGCTCGCTTGAGCGAGATTTTCTTCGCTCGAGCGGCTAACTCGCAAACAGACAGTATAAAGTGATATTTTGGCCCAAAAACTTCATTTTTCATCCTCTCTTCTTCTCCCCTCCTCCATGTCCGAAAACCTGGCCCCCAAAACTTTGATTTCATCTATTCTTACCAACAATCCACTATGGATCTTGCATCAAGGTTCAAGAACAAGCAAGGATCAAGGCGTTGACCGATTATTTTGGGGATTTCATTGAAGTTTGAAAATGGGTCTTCACCCATAGCTTCCAATCTTTAGGTAGGGTCCTAGTTCTCCTTCAATTCTTACATTAATAGACAGATTTGTGGTATTTTGGAGTATATAAATGCAAAATCTACATTTTGAGCATATAGTGTTAATCATGAAATTTTGGGGTTAGGGTTTGAAATGTTGGGGTTCTATTATTGGGTTTAGATTATGGATTATGGACCTAGGGTGTATAATAAATGGGAAGATTGGAACAAAAAGTAAACATTTAAGAAGTTTGAATTTTTCTTGAAATTCTAGATTTTTCTTGAAAACCCTAAGTTGATCATGATGATAAATAATGAGTTTGCCCAAATTGAAAATAGAATCATGAAATTGAGGTATTGAATTGTATATATACAAGTTTAATTGAATTTTGGAAGTGTTTGAAAATCATGTTAAAAATTAGCGATTGAACCTTATTTATGGATATTGTAAATCATGTTATGATATGAAATGAAATTTGGGAAAAATGATTAGTTAATGATATGGATAACATGAGCCTTGGGATGAAATGATGAAATGAAAATTTAGGAGTACACTTTGAATTATAATTAGTGGTGTTGAGTTAAGATATGTTGAATTGTGGTGATTATGTGGAATTCTATTGATTATGTTGGTTTTGGTTTTTGTGATCCAAAATGTAGAGTTTCCAAAATGGGTTTAATCTCAAATCATTTTATCAAATTCCTAGTGGGCTTGTTTAGTCATTCAACTCAAGAGAATGATTTAATGGGGTTTCTTTATGGGGATGGGAAATGTTTGGTTTTTGGTGAAAACCCTAGAAATTTAGAGATTTTTGGGGAACATGGAAATGTTCATAAAACTCATTTCTTTCTTTGAATAGAAGATGAATGGGTGTAAATTCCATAATGTGTTTTGCAAGAATGGTAATCTTTTAAATATATTGAGTTAGAGAAATGGTTTTGAAAACTTCATGTGTAGTCCTTGATGAGACCATGTTGCTATGACTTGTGAAATGAGGAAGTTGATGGCATATGGTTGACTTGAGAAGGAATGTTATGAACCATGGAAATTTTTGCATTTACATATCATTTCATTTATTATTGTGCATTGTGGTTCTAAATCGAAGAGATTTGCATTCATGACAGAAAATGATTTGTATGAGAAATATGGAAATGTGTATGGGGTAAATATGTTGGTAAGTCCGGATAGGGGGTGTAGGTGAATTTGATAAGTTGGCCTGAGTGTCCAGGGTGAAAGACCCGAAAACCGCGCGGATAGGTGTCGAGCCTTCTGGTTAATACCGGTAAAAATGACAGTTTGGTAGTGCTTGTTGAGCCTACTTGCAGACACCAGCCTAGGGATTACCAGTGTTGTATTTCCCACCCCTTTGTCTAAAATTGAAAGTTTTGAAATGTGATGAGATTGCAAGCTTTTATTGAGAAATGGAAATCTTTGAGAAGAACATGGGAATTAATTATAAAAATGGTTGGTTTTCGAAAATGTTTTGGGTGCCTACATCCCGCGGGCACCACATCCTGCCGTATAGTAGCCGGCAAATGTGGGGGATGGTTTTAAAAAGTTGAAAAAATGGTTTTTGAAGAAAATGGCTTTTATGAAAATGATTTTTGGGAGTTCACTTCCCGCCATATAGTAGCCGGTGAAAGGTGGAAAGTGTTATGAATTGGGTGCCCGCTATCCCGCCGTAGTAAGTCGGCAAAAGGTGGATTGTGTTGAGCTATGTGTTGAGAAGTGTGTTGAGTTGATGATGTTATTTGTTGCTTGTGATGAATTTGTGAAATTACATATTGATGTGTAATTTGGTTTAAAGAGGAAACGTGCATAGGCATTATTTGTAAATAATGGAAACCAAAAATAGATATGAGGATTATAGACTATGATGGTAAACTTAATGAAGTAGTTGTGTTAATAAAAGTAAATTGTGAGCGTTGTTCTATAATTAAATAAAGGATTAGATTGAAAGGGGTTATTAACATTGTGTTATCTTGAAATGAAACCTTGCGGGTGTAATTAACGGTGTGAATTGAGTATAGGAGAATTGTTGGCGAGTCAAAAAGGAACCTGAACTTGAAGTTATGGGGTTTTAAATTAAAAATGAAGAGTAGAAAAGAAGAATGAAAGGAAAAGAGGAACATTAAAAATGGAAATTAAATGAGAAATATTTAGGGAATTGGTTAATAACCTTTAAATGATGTTGTTTCTTAAATATGGTTGTTTCACAAGGATCTATGGTTTTCTAAAGTTAAGAAATGATTTTTAATGGCTGAAGGTTTTTCTTAAAAGTGTTTAAATAGTTTTTGAGAAAAAGATACCTTACTTATAATATTTTGAAATTATGAAATGCCACCCTACTGTATGGTATCGCCCTGCGTGCATGATCATTTCTATCTGTGTGTTAGTTATTGATTGAGAACTATGAGATTCTTACTGGGCATTAGTGCTCACCCCGTTGTTGTTTTATCTTTTTACAGGAAGAAAGTTTGGATTATTTGATTGAAGATTTATGGAGTTCTTGAGTCCATTTGTATAACTTCATAGTAGATGTAAATGAAGTGGATTTTGTATTTGTATTTATTTATTTGTAGCACAGTAGGAGATTGGTATGTATTGTTATCATTGTAATGTTCATTGAGAGAGAGAAAACAGGTATCATTGTATTTCTATTACTCAAGGGTAATGGATGTTTTGAAAAAAAAAAAAAATGGACCTAATTTTAAGGCTTTGGTAATGTTTTCGAGTAATTAAAATTAGGGCATGATAACTTGCTAATTTTAAGGCTTTGGTAATGTTTTCGAGTAATTAAAATTGGGGCGTGACAAGTCTTAAGTCTTACTGATGTTTATCATGTACCTGATGTCAGGAAAAACCTTGTACCCGGAAGCCTGCTTAATAAGCATGGTTTTAAGTTAGTATTTGAGTCGGACAAATTTGTCCTGTCTAAGGGTGAAATTTTTGTTGGGAAGAGCTACATGTATCAGGGAATGTTCAAACTTAACATTATCAATAATACATCTATTTCTGCTTATATTGTTGATTCTCTTTCTTTATGGCATGCTCGTTTAGATCATGTTAATACTAGGAAAATGCATGATATGGTTAATTTAGATTTAATTCCTAAGTATGACATTGATATGTTTGAAAAATGTAAATTTTGTGTGCAATCAAAAATTACTCGCATTTCATTTCCCAAAGTAGATAAAACCACATCTCTGCTTGAACCTGTGCATAGTGATGTATGTGACATGCATAGTACCTCCACTAGAGGTGGTAAGAAATATTTTGTAACATTCATTGATGATTTTTCTAAGTACTGTCATATCTATCTTTTGCATTCAAAAGATGAGGTGCTTGATAAATTCAAGATTTTTAAGACAGAAGTAGAAAATCAGTGTAATGTCAAAATAAAGAGACTTAGGTCTGATAGTGGTGGTGAATACCATTTTCTAGAATATTGTGAAAATGTTGGTATTATTCATGAGAAGTCTGCACCCTACACACCACAACAAAATGGAGTAGCTGAAAGAAATAATAGGACATTAACAGAAATGATTAATGCTATGATTTCTTACTCCAGTTTAAGTTCTGGTTTTTGAGGTGAAGCCTTGCTCACTGCCTATCACATACTCAATAGAATTCCTCTCAAGGGAAGAAAATGTTACTCCTTATGAACTTTGGAAAAATAAGAAACCTAATCTTGGTTACTTGAAAACATGGGGATGTAGAGCAACAGTCAGATTGCCTAAACCTGAAAGGAAGAAATTAGGTGAAAAGGGAATTGAATGCATATTCCTTAGCTATACTATACATAGCAAAGCATATAGGTTTCTGGTAGTAAAGCCCAATGGTTCAGTGGAAACAAATACCATTATTGAATCACGTGATACGGTATTTTATGAAAATCATTTCACAACCATTCTAAGGTTGGATTCTAATCAAGAAAATGAATCAACTCCTTTGATGTCTACAGAGGAAAGTGAACGACATGAACCCATTGAGCCTAATAAACCTAATGAGCCTATTGAGCTAAGGAGGAGTAAGAGGGCTAGGACTGAGAAGTCATTTGGCCCTGATTTCGTTATTTACCACGTAGAAGGAACTAGGAAAGCTTATTGTAAGCAAACAATGATTTATTTGAATATGGATTCAGATCCATTAACTTTTGAGAAGGCTATGAAGTCTCAAGATGTTACTTTTTGGAAAAAAAACAATAAACGATGAGATGGATTCTATCATGGGTAACAATACCTGGATACTTGCTGATTTGCCACCTGGATCCAAACCAATTGGTTGTAAATGGATTTTCAAAAAGAAAATGAAAGTTGATGGCACAATTGACAAGTTCAAAGCAAGATTAATTGCTAAGGGTTTTACTCAAAAAGAGGGTATCAATTATTATGATACATATGCTCCAGTGGCTAGAATCGCCACCATTCGAGTGTTGATTGCCTTAGCCTCAATCTATAAGCTTGAAATCCATCAAATGGATGTTAAGATCACCTTCCTTAATGGAGAGTTAGATGAGGAAATCTACATGCAACAACCGGAAGGATTTGTTGTACAGGGTCAAGAGCACAAAGTGTGTAAACTCGTGAAGTCACTATATGGACTGAAACAAGCTCCAAAACAGTGGCATGAGAAATTTGACAAAGTAATAGTATCAAATGGTTTTAGGATACATGAATCTGATAAGTGTGTGTACAGTAAATTTACTGGACATAGAGGTGTAATCATATGCCTATATGTAGATGACATGCTTGTTTTGGCATTGACAATGATGTCATTGAAAGTACTAAAAGTTTCTTGTCATCTAACTTTAGTATGAAAGACATGGGCTTGACTGATGTAATTCTGGATATTAAAGTCAAACGAGAGGACAATAATTTGATTCTAACCCAGTTGCACTATATGGAGAAAAAAATTCTTAAGAAATTTAATCAATATAATTGTACACCCATGTCTACACCTTTTAATTCAAATTTGAAATTGTATCCTAATACTGGAAGAGCTATTGGTCAACTAGAATACTCAAGAGTAGGGGTGTTCGCGGATCGGTTTTGTGCGGTTTGCGGTTCGGTTTTGACCCGCCCGCATCTATGTGGTTTGGGAAAAAGTCAACCCGTAACCGCCCGTAGTGCGGTTTGCGGTTTGTGCGGATAGGGTTTGCAAATGTGTGGCCGGTTGCGGGCGGTTTGCAGTTTACACTTTTTTCTTTAAAAATTAAATTTTGATTTTTTTTTCCATCGAATTTAGACATGAGATTCATTTTATATATTTGTGATAATAATTTTTTGATGAGTTTACAAATAAAAATTGAATATCAATGCATTAAATGAAAGTACCCAAAACAAAGAAACCCTACACTAGCATTTTTGCCATAAAAAAAAATATCAATGCATTAAAGGTTGTACTCAATTAGAATTGCTAGTTCAGTAATCAATAATCAAACTAAAAGTTCCATCGACCACCAGAAGGAAAATTTTATTAGGAAAAAGTGGATGAATTATCAATGAAAATCATATAAGAAACCAAATTTAGGACTTGATAATTCTACGGCATTAAGAAAGTTGAGAAATACTTAAAAATAAGGATCCTAGTGTCATACAAAATATAATGGTGTTCCTGTAAAAGTTACAAAGTTGGTATATAATAATAATAATAATTAAAGTGCGGGCGGTTTTTGCGGGTTGCGGGTTTAAACCGCGACCCGCCCGCAACCCGCAAATTTGTCATATTTCAAACCGCATCCGCCCGCATTATGTTTGCGAAACCGCCCATTTATATGCGGGTTGGGCGGGTTGGGCGAGTTGGGCGGGTTGGGCATTTTGAGCGGTTCGGATAAACTGTTGCCCACCCCTACTCAAGAGTAATAGGTAGCTTGATGTATTCCATGACATGCACTAGACCTGATATTGCTTTTGCAGTGGGAAAACTTGGTAGATACGCTAGTAATCCCAGTAATGTGCATTGACACGATGTTGACTGAGTACTTAGGTACTTGTGGAAAACAATAGACTATGGAATAGTCTATAATGGCTATCCAACAGTGCTGGAAGGATTCACGGATGCTTGTTGGATAACTGATTGTGAAGATCACTCGTCCACGAGTGGTTGGATTTTTACTCTTGGAGGAGGAGCTATCTCCTGGGGTTCTAAGAAGTAAACATGCATAACAAACTCAACCATGGCGTCAGAGTTTGTAGCGTTGGCTTCTTGTAGCAAAGAGAGAGTGGCTAAGGAATCTCTTGTTAAAGATTAAGATATAGCCAAAACCTATGCCACAAATATCTTTGCATTGTGATAGTGAAGGAACTCTATCACGGGCCAATAGCCATGTCTATAATGGAAAGTCCAGGCATATAGGACTAAGACATAGCTGTGTTAGGCAGTTAATCATAGAAGGTGTGATTACCATTAGTTATGTAAAGTCAAGTGAAAACTTGGTTGACCCCTTAACAAAGGGACTTACAAGGGATTTGGTATGGAAAAGATCAAAGGGGATGGGTCTTAAGCCCACTTAACATAATCACTCCTGGTAGAAACTTGACTCAACGCTTGAAGAAACATCAAGTCTTGAGTTCAATGAGCCCAAGTACACCATATGTTGTGATTGCAAGCACTTAGTTTTATTTCATTTTTCATCCCAAGGTTGAAGTGCTTGTTACCTATAAAGTGAAAAGAAGACGATGAGTTAGCAAACTCTTAATAAGCTTACAGCTGAGTTGTTAGGGTACTGTAAATTACAGGAGTACTCTTACCTATGTGAGTGTAGGAGGTGGTGCTGCTTCCTAAGAGTCCAAGGGCTTAACTCGAGAGCACTCATGAAACAGGATATAGACACAAGGCCAATCCACGTGTCGGTTTGTTTGAATACTTGAGGTAACCTGTACTGTGCATGAGATATATCCGGTTAGTCGTATAAGATCGCTAGTTCAAAGACAAGTCTACTATGCTATCTTGCCTAACTTTGAGATGTCTTCACTAAGTGAATGATTCAAATCGTAAGATATCTTCACCTATGCATAAGGCTGCCAAGTGAACCAAGAATCATCATCTGATATTTTGAAAATGGTGGGGGAATGTTGGGGAATTTACAAAATGGGTTTTCAAATTTATAGTTTATTTTTGGGTGTTTTCACAACCTTTCATGTTTTCTTTGGAAAGTATGAAATAAGCTTGGGGCTTTGTCCCGCATCGGAAAGAGAGGAAAACATGGAGCACTTAATAAAGTGCTACATGGAATATTCATTTGAATACGGAATTGTGAGGTGAAAACTAGTGTGCATGCATCCACACCGCAAGGATGGTGCTTCATACCATTAGCACACGCACACGCACGCGCGCGTGGCATGGGCAGTGGCATGTGTGGCTTTTGATGGCGCATTTTGCACTTTTGCACTTAGCACGAACGCATCGGTGCCATGAGGGCGCTTTCCTATTTGCATCGGATAGGTGGCATGGGTGACGTGGAATACAGTCAGCTCCACGTGGCAGTGACGTGTCGTCCGTTGGCGATAAGTCAACCAACCGATCAAATAGTTGAGTGTCCGATCTGGAGTGGGTTGATTATAGCTGTTGATTGGAGATGCGTGCGATCGTACGAATGAGATGGCACCAATCGTGATCAGATGTGATTAGTCAAGGCATCTACTTGGTGTGAGAATAATCTGCACTAGAGATCGTCCATCCAACGATCAGATCTGATCGGATGCGATCAGGTGACACGACCATTCGATCAGGTGCATCAAAGCCTATAAATAGGCTACGAAATCAGCCATGTCGTTCCATCCAAAAATTCAAAATTCATTCTTGTAATTCTCTCTCTCTCTCTCTCTCTCTCTCCCTCCCTCTTGATTTAGAATTTTCAATCAAGAGTTTCTTGGGCAAATTTCTGTTTTTCTTATTGGTAATCAAGTTCTGCAGATTTGATTATCAGTGTCTTGGTTTTCTTGATTATATCAAGAGTATTTTGATCTACTGTCATCAGTGCAGACGCGGTAGATTTGATCTTTAGATTAGGCTTCATTGTATTATGGAGGCAAATTTACTATAACCCCCTGCACATCTTTTGGTGGGTGCAAATATTTTCTTTAGAAAAGCGACTTAGTAATGCAACTTGAAGCACCAAATTTCTGTCCTACATAGACATGATCATCGCCAAGTTTTGAAGACCTGAAGCCACCAACTGAAGAACTCAAGACAATTTATTCCAACAATATATATATAATGTTTCTATTTTTTAAATATAAAAATAAAACCCGATTCATGCAGCCATGGAAATTCCATTTTTTCTGCCATTACGATTTTTATAGAAGGATTATTAAGATTTTTATAGGAAGGATTTTTTATTTTATTTTATTTTTTAATAATCAAGTGCTCGAGTTGACTTGTGCATATTTTGATTAATTTTAGAGCCTTGAAATTAGTGATCGAACAAATTTATAGTGATCCCTTGATTTGACTCCAACTCAAAGTGTCTAATTTTATTTTCAAATTTTTACCGATCACTCACCCCCTAGAATTTATAGAAAGAAAAGAATTAGTGAAAGACATTTGTGAGGTAACATGGGAGATGGTGTTCGAACAAGGAGTGAATGAAAAATATTGGTAAAATCACTAATCAATTAGAAAACCTCGGGATGGTGATATTGGGACTACAAAGTAGGATTAGTGGATTACAAAGTTGGTAAAATCACTAATCAAGTACAATACTGTACGGGGAGCAAATATTCAATACCGCCCGTACTCCTTGTGTCCAAGCTCCACTTCGATCCGATTAACTTGCGAACGCAACGGCGGTGAGCTACCCGGCAGTGTGTTGCCAGAAAACCCTTTCGACGGTCAAGTTAGCATACACTCAGATATATATATATATAGAGAGAGAGAGGAGCAGACAGAGAGTTTCTCTCACCAAATGATGTTCTATCCCCAGCATGGGGGACGCAGTCATGCTTATATACCTTCTGCGCTTGCCTCTGCATCCATTCGCCATCTGACGTGTGGACCTGCTCTCCTATCCCATTTCCCCACGTGTCAGCGCAAATTCAGCTAAACACCACCTAATAAAACTGCCAAACGGCATTGGCGGGAATGGGCAGCCCGGCGGCACCACCCCGGCCTCCTACGATCGTGCTACTTAACGTGTCCAACAGTGTCATTCACCGAGCTCTATCGCGATCGAGCTTAGTAGCACCCTGGTACGACTAAGCTCCAGACAGGTTAGGCCAGTCTGCGGAAGACCTTACTCGCCGAGCTAAATGTGCAAATAACAAAGCCCGGGTTGGCAAACGATCATCTCGGCTGAATGGGTCTTGGACCTCAACCGAGCAAACCAATCCTAGATCAGCCCAAGTTAGCTCGGCCCAAACACGCTCGGACCTCTTTCAGCTCGGCCTCTATCACGGCCCAAAGCCAGATTATGAATCTTCCTCTCAATTGCCCTTAATTCTGTCCGCGCTAGCATGACTGGGATTACATGATTTGACCGAGGTCGATTCTCCGCCTAGCCTTACACTGCAAGACATCAACCGCGCTAATCCCCATGCTCGGTCTCTTGACTTGCACGGTCGACGCCTCTACTCGCCAACTTGTCTCTTCAGTACCAATGCCGCTGTCATTTCAGACAAGCTTCAGTCATTTATTGGCCTCGAATGACCAACCCATGCCGTCTCTTCACATTCGAATTTTGGCACTCCTTTTTCCCTTCTTATAGCCGTTGCTTGCCCCTACACATTTCTTCTTCGTTATTCATCTTCTTCTGCAAAAACCAACCTGTGATCGAGAGCTCTTGCCTTCACTCATTCTATTGAGATCAGAGCGCCTACGCAAGCACGTTCCACACCATCGCCGTCGCTTAGGGCCTCCGTCTCACTGCTTTGAGCAACCATCAGTGCCCTAACCTATAAGTTCTCAAACCGCCATTGTTTCTTCATTTGTTACTCATGTTCTCTAGGCCTACGATTGTCATAGTTGAGTTTAGGGCACGATAGTAAGTAGGTTTTAGGACGTAGCCCCCAAGAACCATCCCTGTCTCTTTTTCCTCGACTGTTCTTCATTTTCTGTGATGAACACGCGAGGATCTGGGGTAGACCGGGCTCTTGGACCTCATTTGACCCCAAAAAATACCAGAACCGAGCAAGTTTGGAGTTTGTTGGGTAGGAATCTACCTGACAGAATGCTACACCGCTCGACCGGGCTAATATCTGGTCCGCTCGGGCAGCCGATCTTCTGGATACAAAACTATAACCGAAGTGTTGCTGCACTTCTTGTGCCCGAGCTAAAGTGGAGCTCATTTGCGCAACCGCGTTGCCAATCACACTTGACTTTTACGGCAGAGTCCTAGGGGACCAAACACCAACACCAGGGCTCTCAACGACTGAGCAGCCAACGCACGAAACTTTGCCAAACCAATACCGCCGTGCTTAAACAGGCCGACTTCACATGGGGCGTTACCGCTTCCTCATTGACATGCCGGGCACACTAGCCACATTCTGGAAAGAATATGGCATCCCTGCAGACGTACATCTTGAGCTCGGTGCAGAGGACACCACCCCATGGGGCAGACTGGACCAATGCCCCTTCACCGTGCTTTCCATAATCGAAGGCGGCCTACGCTTCCCGGTTCAACCTCTAATGTATGAGTTCCTGAGGCGCACCGGGCTAGCACCAACACAAGTTTCAACCAACACATTCAGAATAATAAATAGGGTAGCCGAGCTAAACAACTGGCTCGGCCTGAACTTAGGATTAGCCGAGATTTTACGCCAGTACACCCTCGGGCATACAGGCGACGGGCGTAATTACTACCTGAAGATTAGACCGGGCAAGGAAAAGCTTATAACCGACACCCCAGATGAAGATATGCACGATGGCGACTTTTTTTGGATATCAGGGAATTACAAAACGGCCAATGTGCCCGGCTGGTACATCAGCAAGAACTTCGGGTCGACATGTAAGTCGTGCTCACTGCTCGGTCAAACTACTTTTCTTTACTATTCTGTACTAATGCCCTTTTTTCCTTGCAGCTATCGAAGCCATGCAGGCGAATTACTTCAACTCGAACGAGGCTACCATCAGAACCGCGCTGCGGTACCGTAACCGAGATTGCCACGACCTTCTTGGTTACGTACCGACCTACCGATACTCGGCTCCCCGCCGGAGTAGAGTTACAGACTTCCTATGTACACCGTCTCCACCGCCCGATCCAACATTACCAGACGTGCCTCTAATCTGGCTGACCGAGGAAGAGGAAATGGCCAAACGGAGCCGCATCACAAATCTAATCATTGCCACATCCACCGAGCTACCGAGCTTCCCTCCCCAAGCACCGGTTGCCGGTCAAACATCTGGGACAGTAATTGCACTTGCGTCGACTGCTGCGGCCCAAACTAGCAAAGAAAGTCACCGAGTGGAAAAGAGGCCTCGGTCCACCGATCCAACAGCCGAGCTCGTTGCTAAGCTGAGCACCGAGCAACCAGCGGATGCTTCTGAGCCAACGCCCCCATGGCAGCAGCAGTTGAAGCACCGGGGTAAGGAGATCCCGGCCGACGCCTCAGTCAAAGACGATAAAGAACATCACTTGGCTTTCGACTTGACAAAAGCACTACTCTTGCCGACTGACGTAGCCGGCAGTGACCACGTGCCCGACACCCGGCTCATGAAGTCCTTGGTTAAGTCTATGACCCGGGTAAGAATTTCGCACGTTTTATTCGAATTTGTTCAAGTGTTTGCACTGTTATTTTTATCTGAACTCCAACATATCCTCTTACAGGCCATCCAGAAACATCTTGTGATGGACCGGATTCACAAGCTCCGGCAAAAGGTGACTGATGGGGCCAATTAGGTCAAGCATTTGGAAATCGAGTTGGGGAGGTCTAAAGATTCGCTCAAAATGGCTAATGCTGACAACGCAAGACTCCTTGGCTAGCTCGGCAGGGTCGAGCAGGAGAGAGACGAGCTGAAAGCCCAACTTGCGACCGAGAAAGAAGCAAGGAAGGCTGCCGTGGACGAGGCCAACAATCTCGATTTCTAGGAGGCCAAGGACAACTACAGCAAGCAAGTCGAGGCCACCAAGGACATTTATTTCAAGTCCAGCTGGAAGGCCACTTGTGAAAAGCTTGGCCAAGGAGCGGAGACCGAGGTGTTTGCTTCTTCTCCCCTGGCCTTCCTACCGGCCTACCTGATTCCTTAAGCCAACGAAGTCTTCAACGCCTTGCAAGAGGCAGCAGAGATGGGAGCCGGGGACGACAGTAGCCAGGAGGAGCTCGGCAAAAAGGAGAAGTTGCGACAGAAGGAGCCGGGGATGAGTTTACCGACATCTCCCCGTTAGCGTAGTTTATACTTTTTTCTTTTGGTTTCTGTTTGAGTTTTTGTAACTGGGCTACAAGCCCCACTTCATGTAGATAATTTTCCCATCAATGAAAAGTTCTCATTTTGCTTATACTTTTGCACTGCTTGCCGTAGTCCACCATTTAACCATGCTATTCTTGCCTAGCGTATTACAATTTGCTAGCGCCGAGGAAATTATCTTGGTCCTAAAGATGCAAAAATTATCTAAAATTGGACAGATCAGACTCTTCGAGCCGAGGTAAGACAGCTCGGCTAAACCTTTGGGGTTAGCGAATCGTCGCCCTTTTTTAGCCGGGGTAAGTCATCTCGGCTAAAATAATCATCAACCCTTCTAGCTGGGCTAATTTATCCCGGCTAAACCTTAGAGTTGTACAAATCATCAACTCTTTCAGCCGAGGTAAATCATCTCGGCTAAAACATGAGAGTTGAGCAAATCATCAACTCTTCTAGCCGGGGTAAATCATCTCGGCTAAAACAGGAGAGTTGAGCAAATCATCAACTCTTCTAGTCAAGGTAAATCATCTCGGCTAAAACAGGAGAGTTGAGCAAATCATCAACTCTTCTAGTCGGGGTAAATCATCTCGACTAAAACATGAGAGTTGAGCAAATCATCAACTCTTCTAGCCGGGGTAAATCATCTTTGCTAAAACATGAGAGTTGAGCAAATCATCAACTGTTTCAGCCGGGGTAAATCATCTCGGCTTTGGGGATGTATGCCCCCTTATTCACTACATTACTTCGAACACGACAAACTTCTTAAGCAGAAATAATTCATTTCTATTACATTAGCAAATGGAGTATTACATTCAAAAATAAAGGAAAACAAGTCGTTTTACAAAAAAAATCATTAAAAAAAAAGACAAATACTAAAAATAGTACAGTTTGAGGTTAGTCGCATTCCATGGCCAGGGTATGCCTTTGCCATCCAAGTCCTCTAAGTGGTATGCCCCCTTGCCTGCCAGACCGATTATTCTGTAAGGCCTTTCCCAGTTTGCCCCTAGCTTGCCTTCGCCCGGCACCAGTGTGTTGCCCATCACCTTCCTTAAAACCTAGTCCCCGACTTTAAACGGTCTGGGGTGCACCATTTTGTTGTATTTTTTGGACAATTCTTGTTGGTATGCGGCCATGCGGATTAAAGCCTTTTCTCGGCGCTCGTCAGCTAGGTCCAATTCCAAGGCGATGGCTTTAAAGTTCAACTCGGGCTCAAAATTTTCGCTACGGATAGTAGGCATGCCGATTTTCAATGGGATGACCGCCTCCATGCCATATGCCAGGGCAAAAGGAGTTTCCCCGGTTGAGCGTCTCGGGGTTGTCCGATATGCCCAGAGGACACTTGGGAGTTCCTCGGCCCATTTTCCTTTGGCTTTCTCTAGTCTTTTCTTTAATCCATCGAGAATGGTCTTGTTTGATGCTTTAGCTTGGCCATTGGATTGCAGATAGGCCGGGGTGGAATTGTAGAATTCTATCTTCAATTCCTCACAAAATCCTCTGAACAAGCGCCCGTCAAATTGGGTGCCATTATCAGAAATCAGGACCTTGGGGACGCCAAACCGTGTTATCACATTCTGCCAAACAAACCATTTGACATCTTTCTCTTTGATAGTCGCTAAGGGCTCAGCTTCAACCCATTTGGTGAAGTAATCCATAGCTGCAATGAAGAACTTCCGGGTGCCTGGTGCCGTTGGAAGTGGTCCCACTATGTCCAGCCCCCATATCGCAAAAGGCCAAGGGTTTGTGAGGGGAAGAAATTCTCTGGCCGGCTGGTGAATTTGGTCGGCAAACTTCTGGCACTTTTCACATTTTCTAACATATTTCTGAGCATTCGCTTGCATGCATGGCCACCAGTATCCTTGCGAGATAGCTCGGTAGGCCAAAGATCTCCCCCCGATGTGACTTCCGCACATGCCTTCATGGATCTCGTATAGGAAAGCTTCTACGTTGTTTGGATGAACACACTTGAGGTACGGACCTATGAATGACTTCTTATATAAATCACCAGATGGAGAGAGCCAAAACCGCACTGACTTCACCCGGACTTTATGTGATTCCTTCTTGTCGGCCGGAAGAATTCATTCTTTTAGGAAAATGATGATAGGGTCCATCCAAGAGGGGCCAAGCTCAGTGCAGAGTACTTCCGTCTGCACAGAGTCCTCAATACTAGGCCTTGGAAGAAACTCGATCAGGAGAGGATTGGGAGTTGAACTATCGAATATGGAGGCTAGTCCGGCCAGCTCATCTGCTCGGCCGTTTTCTTCACGACCAATTTGTTGGACCCTAATTGCCCGGAATTCCTTGATGTGTTTTCTCACTAGAGCTTGGTACTTGGCCATTCTGTCATCTTTGGCTTCGTAGACTCCAGACACTTGGTTGATGACAAGTTGGGAATCGCTGTAGACCATCAGCTCCGATGCGCGCAATTGGAGCGCGCTTCTAAGTCCGACCAACAGTGCATCGTACTTAGCCTCATTGTTCGATGCTGGGAATCCGAGTGCAATAGAGTGTTCGATGGTTAGACCGTCCGGCGAGATCAAAACAATGCCCAGCTGTAGACCACCCCGGAACTAAGCTCTCCGCGCGCGACGGCGCGAATCGTGTTGTTCTTAGCTACTACAGTTCGAACTCATCTCACGGTTCTGAATCTAATCTCACAAAGTGCAACGTGAGACTGATAAATTACCAAAGAGTCCAAATCTAGCAAATCGTTTTGGAAAATCGATTTTAATCAAAAAGCACCAAACATGGACTGCTTTGCTAGATACAGAGTCGCCACCTAAATGTTTTATTTTGGGGAAATTGAGGAAACCCTAACTCGTGCCTAAGGCCACGTGTCCGTCATCACCAAAGTTGCCTCGGCTCGGGAACTTGAGTACGAGAGGGGAAGGTCATGCAATGAGCACCCTAGCTTGCCCGATCAAAGATCGGCCTTTACTAACATGATATTTTGTTTTTGAAAACACATGTGTTCTTATTTCGGTTAATAACCTAGAATTACTATGTGATGCGCACAGCATACAAGTATAGACTAGATCGTCTAAGTTGGAACGAAACATTTCATGTTCATTTATGAAAATGATTCGAAGTTTGCTACTCGCAAGCAGGCTAAGTTGGAGATTTTGCCACTCTCGAGTGGGCTTAAAACTCGCATTTCGATGAATTGTTTTAATTCAAGCAATCCAACCTTCACCCACAGGCATTCATGCAGTTAATCACTTAAACAGTTAGCCTCATGGCAAGCATGCTAATATGGCAACATACACATCTTATGTAGTATGCTAAAGCGTAAACGCTCACAGTGTACTCCGAGCCAAAACAGAGAACTAGTTAGAAATCATGTATGATCCTAGTTCATGTTAAGATGGCTAATGCAACACATGCAAAATGCAACTAAAATAGGCTCGGCTATTCTAAGATGGCATATGAAATGCAACTTGATAACATGCTGTTGAACACGTATTCAAGTAAGTATTGAAATTCAATGCTGTTTGTATGATGCGTCAAGCCCGGTGCATGCAAAACAAATGAATGATGCACACATGCATAGCATAAGTATGCTAATTGAAAAATGCCCCTAAACTAACCATCAAAAGCTGATAAGTAAAATGGAGAAAGAAATGGGGGTTGGAAGACATGCATCACACACATGCACGCTTATTACAACAGTTGACCCTCTCGACGGAGGGTCCGAATAATAATCTAACTAGCTAATCTAAGCTAATTAAACTAATTATTACATCACAAAACTAATTAACTAACAAGTTAACTAATTAAGTACAAAACGAAATTAATTAACTAACAAGTTAACTAACTAGTTATTACAACACAAATAAGCAGCTAAATGCATTAACTACTTAAATATAGAACCAAAGCATAAACTAGCTAAGGAAAGCAGTAAAGAGAGGTCCTCAGGAAGAGGAGTGCATGCATGCTCGGTCGCCTCGTTTGGAAATCCGTCGCGATGGCCCAACTTGCCTCTGTTTGCAATTGTTCTCAAAACTTTGCACCAAGCTCTAGATAGCTTCTAACTCACCTTGGGGACCCTCAGGAGGGCTGCCGACCAGTTGTTGGTGTTGTAGACCACCTGCTGACCACTTGCCATTGCTGCAGACCAGAAAAAGTGGTCGGACAGCTAGTTCTTCTGGTCGGCCGACCAGTTTTGCTGCCATACTTCCAGTTTGCTGCAACAGAGAACAAGAAGGGGCATGGCAATGTATTTGCAATATATGTGTGCACAACCACCCTCCCTATCATTTCATAAGCTCAAGGGAGTGCGGTTCTCGACCCTCAGGCCACCAATCACGCATCTCGATGCATGATGGCCGAGAAGCCAAGATTGCACGAATCAATGTGAAATGAATGCACACATAACACATAAAGCCTTAACCTCTATCATGCACAATCAAGAGGGTCGGCGACCGAGAATTGAGGCACGTTTCATCACTTCAAGTATGAAACATCTCTCGTTTCTCGTGTTTGGACTAACACCCTATCCAAACACAATGCAATGCATGCACAAGATTCCAAACATAATGCAAGACATGCACACATAATGCAATGTAATAAGCATGTAACAACATGTAATACAACAAGCATGCAACAACATGCAATATGGACTTAAACTAAAAATGGACAGACCTCAATCGTGCCCAAATCAATGGCCATAATGCTAAAATAAAGGCATCAAAGCAAAACAAAGCATGCATATGCATTGGCCCATCAACTAGGCCTAAGAGCACAACTCTCAAGAGCGCTCAAGAAGTGATAAACATGGGAGTGTAACAACACTATAAGCTCTAAAATAAGGTATGAAATGATGCCAAATCATTCAAGCAACACAAGCAAAACATGCAAGGGTCCTTAAGCATTAAAGCTAGCAAAGAGGACTATACAAAGGGACATGCAACCCATGGCACAAATGCATGAACCAACCATGGACAGAGCTCAAACAGGTCCAGACAATGACCAAAACATGCTAAGATGGAGGCTCAAATGTCTAAGCATGAATACATACATACCAGGCCATAAACAAGGCAACAATGCACAACCCCTAGAGGCACTCAAAGGGTGAAAGAAGTGGGAACATGGCAATGCTATATGCTCTGAAATGTCATGTTAAATGATGCCAAATCATGTACATGATATAAATGAAGCATGCCATGGTGCCCAAAGCTCAAAGCTAGCATGGCTAATTGCACTACAGCTATGCAATACATGAAGCATATAGCCAAAGCAACCCAAAACAATCCTAGAACATGTCAAAATGATACTAAAACATGCATGGAAGGAAGCCAAAATAAGCTAGCATAGTGAGCATGAAGTATGAAATATGCAAGGCCAAAAGGGAGGATAACACTACACCTACTAAGACCAAGTATGAGATGGCTTCGCCAATAAAAATCAAAGTTATATCATGGTAAAATAACCCTAAAAACACGCTGAAATGATTGCTCGCAAGCTTAGGCATGAAGGCATACACAATGGCTTATGTTTAAGGCATAAAGCATGAACCTTCCAAAGCATGGAAAGAGTGACAAATGTAAGTGTATGACCACACTACATGTACTGAAATCACATTTCAAATGATGCCAAATCATGAAAATAGTCCAAGTAATGCATGCTAATGGACTCAATACACAAAGCTAGTGAGCTAGATTAAACCATGGCTATACAAAACAATGCATGCATAACCAAAACAACACAAATCAGAGCTTAAGCATGCTAAAACATGGACAAAAGCTTCTTAGAGTTGAGCCTAAAGCATGCTAGAATGATGATCAAAAGCATGATACACATTAGGCGAATGAATGAAATTGCACTACAAGTGCATGGAGCATGTATGGGGCCATCAAACCAAACCTTAACAGAGGTATATCATGGCAAAAAAACACCAAGAACATGCTGAGAGATGGCCAAAACATGCTAGAAAGACATGCTCAAACATGAGGCATATAAGACTAGCTTGCAAAATTTACACTACAAGTGTATAAAGCATGCATGAGGTGACAAAACCAAATCAAAACAGTGGTATGCCATGCCAAAATAACCCCAAATACATGCTAAGATGGAGCCAGCATAAGCTTAACAAACATGCTCAAACATGAGGCATACAAAGCAAGCATACAAAACACAAGGAGAGGGGATGACCCTCTCCTATTTAAGACCTCAAAACACAAGTTTTACCACTGAAAATACACTGGATTTTAGTGGTTAAAAGGCCAAGAGAAAGTGATCTTAAGGGCCTAAAGTGATGGTGTAAAACAAAGCCAAACAAGGCACAAGAGGGGATAGACCACCCCCAACACAAAAGAGACCTTAAACAAACATTACAAGCATGCAAAATCAAAATTTTTTGCAATAGAAAGTCAGGCCTAAAACAACATGCAAGTAGGGCCAAAAGCTTAAACAAAACAAGGGGATTAAGAGGTTAGAAGCTCACCCTTGTAGAACCACTTTAGAGCAACAACTGTAGCAGCTATTTTGGATTAAAACCAGTCCAAAAACTCCAAAACCAACCTCAAGGCACCTCAGCAACAAAAGGGTGGTGTTTTACTATGTGTTTGTGTGAAAAAGTGTGAAGAAACTACACTTTAAGGCACAAAAATGAAAGAGATGGAGAATTATAGAGATAAAGTGATATGTATAGCTCAAGCACCAAAATCTGAACCTAAGGCATGAGGGGGGAGGTTCTCTTTTATAGAGAACCAAAGGTTAAGCTTGTTGAACAAGCTTAAGGCCTAAAGCCATCCCTCCATACACGTGTATGGGGGATGGTTTCTGTGCCCTCCTGCTGTTACAACTGGCTAGAAAATATCTCCGAAAAGGTGCTGGAAAGCTGCCGACCACTTGAAGTGGTCGGCCAGCTACTTACACTGGTCGGCCGACCAGTGGAAGTGGTCTCCCAGGATAAAAAGTGGTCGGCCACGGGGGAGGAGTGGTCTACACACTAAAAGCAAGGTGGTAGTGTGGTGGCCTACCACTATTGGTGGTCCAAAGACCAAGAAAACTAGTTGGCCGACCAGAAAACTGGCTGGCAAGCAGGAAAAGTGGTCTCCAAGGGGAAGAACTGGTCTCCCATAGTCATTCCACCCTCCAAGCAAGGAAAACAAGGTTTGTGCCAAAAACAAACCAAAAGGGATGCAAGACAAGAGTCCGGGAGGCAAGGCGTGCAGCCGGGAGCCTCGAAAACTAGTCTACGGGCACCAAAAGCGGTCTACGAGGGAAAAGTGGTCTAGGACCACAAAAAGTGGTCTCCCAGACCACAGTGTCCCTCTAGGCAAGGTCAACAAGGCATGGTTCAAAAACCAAGCCAAACGGAGAACGTTAAGCGGTCCCGAGACAAGACGCGCGACCGAAGGCTCCGAAAATTGAAAACTAGTCTCCAAGCAGGAAAAGTGGTCTACGACCACAAAAAGGTGGTCTACAAGACCTCTCCCTCCCTCTAGGGAAGGGGAACAAGGCTTGGTTCACAAACCGAGCCAAAACACAAAAAGTTCAGAGGCTCGGAGGCAAGGCACTCAGCCGAAAACTCCGGAAACTCGAAATGAGCACAACATGCACAATCATCGAGCACTTAATCGATGACGTCTGAGTCTTAAGGTCGGTCAAAAATGGGGTGTCGACACCAGCCTGGCGTCGTGTCGGTTCGAGGCGCCATCTACGAAAAGTTTCCACATTTCACCAACAAAAAGTTTCCAACTTTCTGAGGGATCCTGGGAGGCTTGCAGGTTGACGGCATCATGGTCGCTCAGCTGCTCAGCTATGTCTGCTGCAAACTCACCGTTGACGGTTTTGACAGACATGTCTTCATCCCACCTTGACGATGCGACTCCGAACCCAACAGGTTGGTCGATTATTCCTAAATCCATTGTCACATTGCCAGGCTGGGGTACAATTCCGACTGAAGGTTCTATAGACGGGTGCACAAGTTCCACGTTGCCAACATCACTCTGTTGTGCTATTTCTGTTGAGCCTTCATTCGCCATCTCGACTACCGCGACAAGATCCACCGAGCATATCTGGTGAGTTCCATGAGAGAATTCCGCAACGAAGTCTGCTAGGGCTTGGGCTTTGATGGCAATTCAAGGTTGAAACTTGATGTTGAATTGCCCCAATTCGACTACCCACTTCAGAATTCGACCAGAGAAATCCGCCCACTCAAACAAGGCTTTTAGAGGAAATTCGGTCAACACGACGATTGTGTGAGCATGAAAGTAGTGTGCCAATTTCCGAGAGGCCATCATTAGCGCCAAAGCAAGTTTTTCCAGCGGCAAATACCTCAACTCTGCTGGTAGCAAGGTTTTGCTTACGTAAAAGATAGGGAGATGCTGGATGCCTCTGACCAGACAAGCACCGCACTAGCTGCATGTTAAGAAACTGCCAGATAAAGTTAGAGTTCTTCACCGTACTTGGGTGTCACCAATAGTGGGGTGGAAGACAAATACATCCTGAACTCGACCAAAGCCCTATCACATTCCTCGTCCCATGAAAACTTGGACTTCAAGGCTCTAAAGAAAGGGTGTCAATGATCTGATGACCGGCTTATGAATCGGTTAAGCGTGGCTGCCATACCGGCAAGATGTTGCACGTCATTTGCCAAGTTAGGCTGCTTTAATTCTTGTATGGCTTTGATTTGTGAGGGGTCCGCTTCGATGCCTCAGTTTGTGACTAGGAAGCCCAAGAATTTCCTGAATCCCACGTCGAAGGCACACTTTGACGCATTCAGGCGAAGCTTGTGTTGTTTAAGAATGGCGAACATCTCGGCTAGGTCGGGTAAGTGGTCGGCCTGCTGACTGCTTTTGACCACCATGCCATCGATATAAGCCTCCATCGTCCGGCCTAGCAGAGGAGCGAACATTTTGGTCACCATTCTTTGGAAAGTCGCCTCGATATTCTTCAAACCAAAAGGCATGACTCGATAGCAGAACAGTCCTCTTGGGGTCGTGAAAGAGGTTATTTCACGGTCATGAGCATGCATGGCGATCTGGTGATAACCGCGATAAGCATCCAAGAAACTGAGCCTACTATGCCCAGCCGTAAGATCCACTAGCTGGTCTATTCTGGGCAGAGAAAAACTGTCTTTAGGGCAAGCTCGGTTGACCGTCTTGTAAGCAATGCAAACTCACCACTTTCCATTCTTCTTGGGCACTACGACCGTGTTTGAAACCCACCAAGGGTAGTGCATTTCCTGGATGGCCCTTGCTTCTAGCAAGTTCCTCACTTCCTCCGTGACTACCTCAGCGTGATGAAGGGCCGATCTCCTCGTTCTTTGAATGACGGGACGTGCATTCGGGAAAACATTGAGTTGGTGGCAAATAAAGCTTGGATCAATGCCAAGCATGTCGTATGGCGTCCATGCGAAGACTTCGATATTTGTCATCAAGAAGTCTACCATCTCAGTCCTTTCTTGGGCGGTCAAGCTCGATCCTAGCAAAAAGAACTTGTTAGGACTTTCTGTGTCGATCCGCACTTCCACCAACTCTTCAACAGCCTTTTCCTCAACCCTAGTGCCCACGTCGTCAAGGACACTTTGGTTTTCCGAACCTTCGATCATTTGCATGAAGCCTTTGGCAGCTCGGCTCCCATTCACTGCCACGAAACATTGTTTTGACATGACTTGATCGCCCCGAATCTCCTAAACTTCCCCCATAGCCGAGGGGAACCTCATAACCTGGTGGTAGGTTAACGTTGCATAGACGTGCCCTTGGGCTTCATGCTACAGTTCGGACTCAAATGTCACGGTTCTTAATCTAATCTCACAGTGTGCGATATGAGATTGATAAATCACCAAAGAGTCCAAATCCGGCAAATCGTTTTGGAAAACTGATTTTTGTAAAGAAGTGCCAAACATGGACTGCTTTGCCAGATACAGAGTTGCCACCTAAATATTTTATTTTTTGGGAAAATTTAGGAAACCCTGACTCGTTGCCTAAGGCCACGTGTCCGTCATCACCAAAGTTGCATCGGCTCAGGAACTTGGGTATGATTGGGGAAGGTTATCTACGAGCACCCCCCGCTCGCCCGATCAAAGATCGGCCTGTACTAAGCATGGTATCTTGTTTTTGAAAACACATGTGTTCTTATTCCGGTTAATTAGCTAATCTTACTATGTGATGCGCACAGCAAACAAATATGGACTAGATCGCCTAATTTGGAACAAAACATTGCATATCCGTTTGTTTAGAAAATGGTTTGAAGTTTGCTACTCGTAAGTAGGCTAAAATGCGGATTTGATGAATTGTTCCAATTTAAGTAATCCAACCTTCACCCACAGGCATTCAGGCAGTTAAAACAATTTAGCAAATAGCCTCATGGCAAGCATGCTATCATGGCAACATTCACACACATGCAGTATGCTAAAGCATAAACACTCACAGTGTACTCCAAGCCAAAACAAAGAACTAGTTAGAAATCATACGTGATCTTAGTTCATGTTAAGATGGCTAATGCAACGCATGCAAAATGCAACTAGAAATAGGCTCGGCTATTCTAAGATGACATATGAGACGCGATAATTGATACATGTTTTCAACTTGGAATTGAAATACAATGCAATTAGTATGATGCGCTGAGTCCGGTGCATGCAAGATAGATGAATGTATGCAAACATGCAAAGCATAAGGATGCTAGACAGATGAATGGATGTAAACATGCAAAGCATAAGTATGCTAATTAAAATATGCCCTAAAACTAACCACTAAAAGGAGGTAAGTAAAAGGGAGAAAGAAATGGGGGTTGGAAGACATGCACACACACACGCACACTTACTACAAAATTCGCCCTCTCGACGGAGGGTCCGAATAAATCATACATGCCAACTAATTAACTAACTAACAAGCTAATTAATTATTACACAACCAAATGAATAACTAGCTACAACTAATTATTACAAAATTTAATTAATTAACAAATTAATTAATTATTACAAAACCAAATGCTAATTAGCAAGTAAGGAAAACAGTAAACAATGCTGCCTCGGCAAATTGAAGAAGATGAACATGCATGCTCGGTTCCTGTCCCGGTAAGCTCTCTGGTTGCTCTCAAGAGGCTCTATCTGTAGGGTGTCCTTGAGAACTTGCTGCTAGAACTTACCAAAAACATGCTGGGGAGTGCATCAGTGGCCTGCCGGCCAGGGAGAGATGCTGCTGACCACCTGCCGGCCAAAGATGGCACACTGCCGGCCAAGGATGAGGGGGTACCGGCCACCTGTAGAGCACTACCGGCCACTGATGTGCTGTGACACCAAGCTGCAGCAGAGCACAAAATAGAGAAAATGGAGGGTCTCCCAAGGATATGTACACACTATGCCACCCCACATCACCTCGAAACATCAAGGGAGAGGCATAGTCGGATCCACGACCATCAATCACGCATCCCGATGCATGATGGCCAAAGATCCAACTTGTGCAAATCAATATGAAAATGAATGCACAAATAAACACATAAATGCCTAGAACTCTATCATGGATAATCAAGAGCGTCGACGACCGAGAATTGAGACACGTTTCATCACTTGAAGTATGAAACGTTCCTCGTTTCTCGTGCTCGGATTAACACTTAATCCAAACAACAACGCAATGCAAGGATGGCATACATAATGCTAACTTGAACATGCAATCATGCAATATGACTTAAGCATGCAAAATGCAGTGTATTAAACATGCGACAACATGTAATGGAACTAGCATGCGACAACATGCAAAGATGGAGCAAGCATAGAACAATATGTAAGACAAGCATGCAACAACATGCAAGGGATGGGCTTAAACCAATGTGGCCAGACCTCAGCTATGCCCAAATCAGTGGCCATATGTGTTGAAATGATAACACAAAATGCTAGACAAGCATGCATGCCAATGGACCCAAGAATTATGGCATAAAGATGCAACTCTTAAGCACACTTGAGGAGTGAAAAGCATGCAAGTATGACAATACTACATGCTCTGAAATGATGTTAAATGATGCCAAATCACACACATAACACAAGCATAGCATGCATGAAGCTCAAAAGCTAAGAACTAGCAAAGGGACTTAAGCCATGGCCATACAAAGCAAGCCCCAAAGGGCTAAGGGAACCTAAAATAGTCCCAAGGCAGGTCCAAACAAGACCAAAAACAAGCTCGAAGCTAGCCAACGCAAGCTAGAACATAAGGCCAAAAACATGGAGCATGCAAGGCTACAAAAGAGGCAATGCACTACACCTATTGAAACCAAACATGGCATGGCTTAGATAGCATAAAACAGAGTTACATCATGGTATACCAAGACCAAAAATGCACTGATATGATAAGCCAAAGGCTTAGGCTTAATGTCATGCACAATGATCCATTCACGAGGCATAAAGAGCCAAGGCTCCAAGGCATTAAAAGCATGTCAAATGCAAGTGTATGACTACATTTCATGGACTGAAATAACATTTAGAATGATGGCAAAGCATGCAAACATCACATGTATGGCATGGTAGGGGCCTCAAAACCCAAGACTAGCATAAGCATTTACACGATAGCTATACAAAACATAAGTGATATGGCCATGGCAGCCCAAAACAGTCCTAGAACAGCCCAAAATAATAACAAAATTATGCTGGAGCAAAGCCAAAATATGCTAGGATGATGAGTCAAAACATCATGCACATAAAGCTAGTAAGCAAGATTTGTTCTACAAGTATATGGAGCATGCAAAGGATGACCAAACCAGTTATGGACAGAGTCATGACATGGCAAAACATCACCAAAAACATGCTGAAATAGACTCAACATAAGCTAGGATAACATGCTAAAGCAAGAAGCATATAAAGCTAGTTTATGAGATTTATACTACAAGTGTATTATACATGCATGGAGTGACAAAACCAACCAAAATAGATCTAAGGCATGGTCAAACATCACCAAAAACCTATTGAAATGGACCCAACACAAGCTGGGCAAACATGCTACTTTGATGAGCTACAAATGGGATTACACTACACATACAAGATGCATGCAAAAAGTGACCAAACCAGCCATGGAAAGAGTTAAGGCAAGTCCTAGAAGTCACAAAAAAAGGCCTGAACCAAGCCTCAAAAGCATAGAGATGCAAGCTCCTTTGGAAGGCCAAAAACTCAAGCAAACACGAATCAAAAGAGAGGGGGCCACCCCCTCTGATTTGAGGCCTCGAAACCACATGCCTATCACTGAAAATCTACTGGATTTCAGTGGTTAAAAGGCCAAACCAAGGCTAGCTCGAAGGCCTTAAGGCATGGCTCAAAATAAGGCCAAACAAGGCCAACAAGAGGGTTGAAGACCCTCAACAGCCAAAAGACCCTAAACAACTACCAAAAGTACTTAAATACAAGACTTTTTTCAGTTGAAAGCAACAATATGCAAGAATGGCCAAAATGAGATACAAAAAAGTGCTAAAAAAGGGGAAATACTCACCCTTGAAGACCAACTTCGAAACCAGCAACCTTAGAGGCCAAAAACTCACTTTCAGAGCTCAAGTAACCTTCCCAAGAACCTCAGTCCAATGGTGGTGGTGTATGTCTATGTGTTGTAGTGTAAAAGTGCAAGAAAAATGGACTTCAAGGCACAAAATAATAACAATATAGAGAGAGAGAGAGAGAGAGAAAGAGAGAGAGCTATATCTTTTCTAAAATGGCTGAACCTCTGCTAAGGAGAGAGGCTCTCTCCTTATATAGAGGGAAAACAATTCAAAGCTTCTTCAAGAAGCTTGGCAAGAGCTTCATCCCTCCATACACGTGTATGGAAGGGAGATGAAAGGATTCCAGCTGGCTCAAAAGATCTGGAGTGAAACCTGCTGAGACAGGGGCCGGCAGTGGCTCATTGATGGCCGGCAGCAACAAAGTGAAGGCCGGCAGGTCCAAAAGGTGGCCGGCAGTGAACCAAGACAAACATTCTGAAAAGACCAAGTCATGGTCCAAGAATGGGGCAGAAAGGATACAGGGTTTGGAAAGCTCAAACCTGTGACGTTCCGCCGCGAAAGTCGAATACCCGACGAGCAATCGAACTTGTGGCTGGATGTACCTGCAAGCACAACCGAGTCTTGAGGACGGTCAAAAATGGGGTGTCTACGGTTGCCCCTCTTTGACAGAACTCGAAAGTCACAAAGTGACGGGAGTGAGTGTCAAAGCCCAGAGACAACCCATTTTTAACAAGGCCGAAGACTCCGGCAGACATTCAATATAAGCATGCAGAGATGCGCCCATAGACTGGGGCAGAATGCAAATGACATGCATGATGCAAAAGCATAACTTATGATTATGCAAAGAGAGCTATAACGAAGCAATTATATACAATAAATGCAACAGTTTTAAGCAAGTGAATAACAGTCCTACATATTCCAACAGAAAGGATGTAAGAAAATTATGCAATTCTCACCACGTCTCACGCGGAGTGAATACAATACCGTCCGGTTCGTCTGGTCGCGTCAGCTTCAAATGAATCGTACATACAATATCGTGCCTGTAAAAGAAAGAGACTCAATAGGTATGATATCGTTAGAAACATGCATGGAAATGCAAGTGAAAAGTGCGTGACAACGCCAGTGAACGGGTGCAAGACAATGCAATCCTGAGGGTGTGAGACAACGCGGGTGGCACATGCATGACAGCGCAAGTTAAAGAGAAGTGCGTGACAGCGCAGGATAGAGGTGTGTGCGTGACAGCACAAGTAAAGATAGTAAAACATGCGTAACAGCGCAAGTTAAAGAAAAGTGCGTAACAGCACAGGTAAAACAAGTAAACATCCGTAACAGCGCAAGTAAAGAAGATAAGTGCATAACAACGCACATAACCTGCGTAACAGCGCAAGTTAAAGAAAATAAATGCACAACACCGCACATAACCTACGTAACAGCGCAAGTTAAGATAATAAGTGCGTAACAGCGCACATAACCTGCGTAACAGCGCAAGTTAAGATAATAAGTTCGTAACAGTGCACATAACTTGTGTAACAGCACAAGTTAAGATAATAAGTGCGTAACAGCGCATATAACCTGCGTAACAGCGCAAGTTAAGATAATAAGTGCGTAACAGTGCACATAACCTGCGTAACAACGCAAGTTAAGATAATAAGTGCGTAACAGTGCACATAACCTGGGTAACAGCGCAAGTTAAGATAATAAGTGCGTAACAGCGCACATAACCTCTGTAACAGCGCAAGTTAAGATAATAAGTGCGTAACAGCGCACATAACCTATGTAACAGCGCAAGTTAAGATAATAAGTGCGTAACAGCGCACATAACCTGCGTAACAGCGCAAGTTAAGATAAGGGGTAATGCGAGATGCACAACGATGCAGATTTGATGAGATGCAAAACAATGCAGATTTGATGAGATGCAAAACAATGCAGGTTTAAACTGGATGTAAGACAATGCAACTATAAACTAGATGCAAGACAATGCAAATATAAACTAGATGCAAGACAATGCGAATTAAACTAGATGCAAGACAATGCAAATATAAATTAGATGCAAGACAATGCAAATATGAACTAGATGCAAGACAATGAAAATATGAACTAGATGCAAAATAATGCAAATTAAACTAGATGCAAGACAATGCAAATTAAACTAGATGCAAGACAATGCAAATATAAAGAATGGGTGTTTAATTTAATAAGCGAATGCTAAGTGACAACAACAAAAAAAAAAAAAAAAATGCTTAATGAAGACATCTTGAAAGGGGACTTCCGGTTTACTTCCCAGAAGGTTTGTAATGCATCAAAAAGGATACACCTTGTGCGCGTTGATAGGCGACGACCACCGTACATTGAGGACATGATTCCCGGGTTTCCACGGAGGCGTTTTGAATCAAATTTTGAGCATTCCTCGAGATTGTTGGAACCCAGGGACATATACCAAGATCAAATAGGTAGAGGAAGCTGGTGGAGGACTGCTGGCCATCAGGGAGAGCCGCCGGCTTCTGCCGGCCATTATTGGCCACTGCCGGCCATCGATAGAGTTGTGCCGGCCATCGATGTGCCCCTACCGGCCATCAGTGGTAGATTCGGGCAAAATGGTCTTTTCGGCCATGGGTCTTTAAATAGGCCCAAAATTAACCCATTTCCTCACAAACCCTTGCATAGAAATCATTTCCCTTGCCCTCTAGGTGTGCCTTCTCTCTAGATTCGCGTGTTCTACGCGTTTCCCAACACCCTAAACAATCTTGAATCGTTAAAACCTCTTGGTTTTCTTTGATTTGAACCAATCAGAAATTGCATCTAAGGCCTCTTTCATCATTTCCCGCATTGAAGGATTATTTCCCCCGAACTTCTCTCAAGGTTAGTTTACTTTCCCCGGGTTTTCAACTTTTCTTGAATTTTCTCTCTCTTAGGGTTTGATTTGTTCAAAATTTCATCATTTGCTCATTTTTGCTTATTTTTGCATCTATCTCAGATAGCTGACAATGTCCCACATGATGAGGGCTTCCCCGCACTCCCTCCAGTAGAGTTGGCGGCAAACTTTGCGGCTGAGCCAGAGGTCGAGCCTCAGCCTTTACCAATGAACACACGTCCCTTCGACCCCGCAAGGTATCACCTGGAGACTCACATCATTCCGGTGGCAGGAGGCATCCATACTTTTACTGATTTTGATGAGGACGTGCCAGACGACCTCTTGCTGAGGAAGCCGATATCTCACTTGTCGGCCATTGCTGTGGAGGTACGAACTCTGTTTTTCTGCAGTATTACTTTCAACTATTTGCATTTCTTGCACTGTTTCGATCTGATCGCATCACATGCTTTCACCAGATTGTATTTCATACATTATTGCTCTGCATTAAACTATACTTTGCGCATCACTGCCCTATATGTACTATATACGAGCGCACCTCAGGCGTCACTATTCTGAATTCAGCTGTATATGTATTTTCAATACATCGCTGATCTTTCTTGAACTGTATTTTCAATACATCGCTGATCTGATTTGAATTGTATTTTCACAGGATGGATCCCGCTCCTTCCGAGGTTATGGTGCTACGACCACTCGAGACTGGTATGATGTGCTTCCTGCGAGGGTCCGCCGGATCATCGACGGGACCGGCTTTGGCGTATTTTGATGCAGCTTGAGTTGGGTTACAGCGAGTCGCCCTCTCTTAGGGGCTCTTGTGGAGAGGTGGTGGGACACCACCAACTCTTTCCACTTCTCCACGGCGGGAGAGATGACCATGACTCCTTTCGACTTCGCCATGATCACTGGTCTGGGCGTAGGAGGTGATCCGATTCCCCTTGATCCCGACATGGGAGAGTGGGTGGCTGCATGGGACACATTGCTTGGAGCACGTCCACCTACTCTTCTAGCAGGCATGGTTAGATATACTTGGTTCGAGGATCCCGATACTGATGAAGAGGCAGAGCAGTACGCCAGGGGCTTCCTCTTGTTCCTTTTCGGTACCACCTTGTTTTTGAATAGGTGGAATACCATGGGTTTGTACTTCTTGGGCGCTCTAGTGGTACTCCAGCAAGTCCGTTTCTACGACTGGGGCGCGGCCGGCCTCACCACTCTTTATGGATACATGAGCTCCACCTTTCGGATGTGTGGGAGGTTGATCGGCGGCTACTGGCGAGCTTGGAAGGTACACAACCCAGTTTCCCCTTTTCATTGCTTTACTCAGCATTTGTACTTTTGCTTTGTTCGACACTTGTACTTTCTGTATTTTCTGTATCTGCTCTTGCACTGTATGCTTTCTGCTTTGCATTTTCTGTACACCATACATGCTACACACTACATACCATACACTGCACACACCAGATCTAATGTCCGCTCTAGGCCTGCGTCCGTTATGCACTGTACTGCGTTCTGCTTTCTGCATGTTCAACAATCTGTTCATACACTGTACTGATCATATCTTTCTAACAGCTGTGGGTATACGCATACTTCCCGGCACTTGCTCCAGAGCCTGTGGAGGAGACTGCAACGACGGTCCCATTCTCTGACGTATACGACGGTTAGCTCCATCGTAGGACCCGAGAGAGCTTCATGTTCTTCCGACAGTATTTTGACACGGTCACGGCGCGCGAGGTAAGTCTGCAATAAGATTATTTCAATTAACCCAATGCATCCACTTTAGTTATTTGACAACTGATCATCTTGTTTATTCTCTTTTCTCAGATCACGTGGCAGCCATGGGATGCGATCCCGTCAGGACTCCGAGATCAGTACCACACTGCCCGGACTATGTCTCAGTTCCACATTCTCTTCAAGGGCCCGATCTATCGCGCCTGGTTTTTGAGTGAGCGCTTCGTGCGTCAGACCTTGGGGTTGCCTACTCCATTTGTACCGATGGCACCTCCACCATCGATGAAGGAGACACATAGGTTGTCTACCGACCAGGTGATTCAGTTCATGGTAGGGCTGGAGACAGATTTCTTCCGCGCCAAGAGTGACTACGCAGCCTTTATTCGGACACATCTGATGCCACCTTTGACTGGTGTCCGAAGAGGAGAGGGAGTGAGGGCTCCAGCTGCGAGAGGGAGAGGTAGAGCGACCAGGTCTCGTAGGAGGAGAGGTCCTGAGGGGAGACAGGGGACTGCATGGCCCGTGCTACCTGCTACCATGACATGCCGAGGGCGGGCTGGAGAGACTTATCAGATTCCCTTCGCTCCTCCTCCAGCTGGTCATGAGCTTGTCGAAGTTTACGGCTCGACCCCGGTATGTGCTATACTTTTTCTTCTGTACAGTCATTTGATTTCACTGGATATCCCGCAGAATACTAATGACTACAACATTTTTGCAGGCTCCCATTGAGTACACTCGTCAGTCTCTAGAGATGACGGCTTCGGTGATGGGGATGCTGCAGACGAGCATGGACCTGCGTTGTATTTACAGTATTCCGGTGAGTTCTTTCAAACTACAGTTCATGCCACACAGTCTTTTCTCGACATGCCATCATTTGCACAGTTGCACACTACACTAATCTGATACATTGCTCCCACACACCGCTCACGGTACACATTCACTGCAAATCATTCGCTGCTCACAGCACATTATTCTTGGCATCTGATACATCTTGATTGCTAATGCATTTTGGTGGATTGCCTTTTTTCAGATTCCTTTCTTGACGCCAGGCCCATCCGATGCCTCAGCAGGAGTGAGAACGGGTCCTTCAGCACCTCCCCGAGCAGTAAGGGGAGCGGGATGAGAGACTAGTTCACGGGGGCCTGCCCCAGATGATGATGAGTCTAACGAGAAGGCAGTGAGTCCGCGGTCAGAGTCATCCCAGGATGGAGACGGAGCTGGGGATGGCTCGAGTTCAGAGTCAGGTACTGATGGTGGCGATGTTCCAGAGTCCTCTCGGTCGAGAAAGAGGACGAGGAGGACCCTTTAGTCTTGAGACGATTGGCACCGATCCAGACATTTTGCTAATTCAGATGTTGCTCTTCTTTTCGCTTTATTTTCCTTTTTACTAGTAGTTTTGCACATTGTACTGCATCAGGCAGATTTACTTTTCTTTAAAACTAGTGTTCTTTTGTAAAAAGAATCTATGATGGAATGAAAACAGCATTTTGTTGAAAAAGTGTTTCATTTGTACATTCTATGCATCGCATCGCATCACTTTACACAACAATGTAAATGAGTTCGAACTTTTGTTTTGAAACCAAACACTCGAATTGCACTAATCAGGTAGTGAACCGACTAACAATAATACAACTCAATAAGCAAAACAAAGCCTTAACAAGTTTACAACTCGATAAGCAAATTACGACAACTCGATAAATGAAAGGAAGATGATTACAACCTGACACAGAAAAAGAAACTAATACGTCTTAAACGAGACACGACAGAGTCCAACAGGACGAAACAAGACCTTAAAAGGACTAGGTAACAGGACTTCACTGTAGCAGACAGCTGGGTCTTCACCAAGAAGGCCAGTGAGCATGAGGGAGAGGCTGCCGGCCACATAGGAAGGCCTGCCGGCCATCAGTGTGCCAATGCCAGCCACTGATGAGCCACTACCAGCCATCGATGGCAGACTCTCTGAAATGTCGACATCTGTCCTCCACTCACTGCCTTATCTTCTATATGAGTTCCAGCTTCGGGATTCTCTTCATTTCAGCTCAAATTTGCACCAAATGAAAGCATTCCTTGCTCAAAACCTCACAAATTGGATTGCCAACTTAGATGGCTCGGAAAAGCTTAATTTCTGGGGTTTTGGCATAAGTACACTATTCACATTGAGTCGCACCCCGCTGTGTTTTCCGTTTCTTCATGCGGCGGCAAGGTTTTGGAATCCAGTGACACGCGTCTTTAGCTTTGGCGGGCAAGAGATGTGTCCCACTTTTGAAGACTTTCAAGCTTTAATGGAATCAGAGTGCGATGAAGAAATCTTGCCACAATTCCGCTTCGGCCATGTCCAAGCATTGGGGCGGATGTGTGGGCTCACTTTGCATGATGCTCGATCATTGATTCATGATAGAGAGTTAGACATTCCGAGCTTGGTTTGTCGGTTTTCTGTTGCTGGTGACCACAGCGACCATCATTGGCAGGGTTATCGGCGACATCTGCTTTGCTTGTGCATGTTATCTCATCTCTTACTTGCCCCAGGCTCCGGTGGGTTTAGCACTCGTTTGATTGAAGTTGCTGAGGGCTTGAGGGAGGGCAAAAGCTGCATCGCCATGACGCTAGTTGAGACATTGATGGGTTTGGACGTTTTTCATCGCCGGGAGACGGCTAGATTGGCAGGGAGCCCACTACTGTTGCAGGTATGTTTCCCACCCTTTCTCACATATGTTTCTCACATCACTCGGCCCTCAGGCTCGGTTTTTCTCTCAAAACACTTTTCTTACTTTTCTCTCAACGTACACCTCTCTATTCTTTAATCTCTCATTTTTCATCCCTCCCCAGGTGTGGTTGATGGATAAATTGAAGGTTGTGGACCCCTGCCCCACATATTCGGCTCGCAGCTACTTCTTCCGGCGATGTCTAGTCAATGCCCCGGATGAGGGATGGTGGTTCGACTGGATGTGCAGTTTATCTGCTGCTGACATTGCTTGGCGCTGCCCTTGGCTCAATCTACCGGCAATGAGTTATAGCATGACCCATTAGCCCAGGATCCAGTTGGTTGGCCTGACACACTGCGTGTTCTATTTTCCATTCTGATTCCGGCGTCAGTTTGGACATGATCAGACTTGCCCGGAGGAAGGGATAGAGTACCCTACTACATTTCCGGTCCGAGGCACGCAGCTAGCTCGGTATGCCACAGCCTGGAGGACAAGAGAGCTTCTGGCTCCTGCTCCTGCTTTCAGCTGCACCCTTTCTGCTGAGTGCCTAGATTGGCTCAATGAAGAGGCACAGGTAGGGCCCACTTTGGCGTCAGAGGCTTCCACAAGCTCTGGGAGGGGACGCAGGAACACCTGAGTATGCCCCGGATTTATTTTGCTTTATCAGTACTTTCAAGTTTTCTTTTGAATGTAATAAAAAGCAACTTCAATTTGTATTCAAGAGTAGGAGAACTCTGTATTGAAATCAATGAAATTGAAGGTTGTGGGTACTGAAAATTTTCCGCTTGGTCTAAAAATGGTCTAAGTTGTAAAAAGATTAATTTGAACAAAATCAACTTTTATTAAAACTTTTCAAAACCATTTTCGATATGGATCAAAACTGGACATGCCCGAGATCTATCACTGAGATGTACAACCCCGGATCCTAGCAACTGGAAAGTTGCCCCTAGTCTGAATAGCACTGCACTGGAGATCACAACCGAGCTCTTGAATGTTGAATGAGGAAAGATGGCCAAACATGATCACAAGGACAAAGTTGATCAGGGAAGTGTTTATGGCTGGACTTTAGGATGAAGTTGCCTACGTATCCCAAAGATGGGAATCAAGCCTTACGTAGTTCGGCTTGGGTTCACTCGAGTATTAACTCTCTCCTTTTCCACTCTAACTTTTGCCAAGGCCGCCATTTGCGAGTTTTCAACCTTGCGAGCTCAGTTTTTGTAATTTCAAATTTTTCATGCTCCAACTTTTGCCTAGGTCGCCCTTTCGGGTTTTCGACCTAGCGAGCCACTCAGGGGTAATGTTTCTTCAACTTGTCCATGTTGATCGGTTGGGAGAACTCTAGGCCATCTAGGTCCATCAGAACGACAGCTCCACCTGACCAAATAGACTTGATGATGTAAGGGCCATTCCAATTAGGTCTGAACTTGCCCCTAAGGTCGTGGATGGGAGCTCGGTTGTCTTTGAGCACCAAATCTCCTTCTTTCAAATTTCTGGACTTAACCTTCTTGTTGAAAGCCCTGGCGATTCTTCATTGATAACCCTGAACATGGTACAGTGCTTTCAGCCTTCTCTCATCAAACAGCATGAGTTCTTTGAACCTGCTCTGCTGCCAATCTGCCTCAGCTATCTGACACTTAGCCAATACTCACAAAGACAGAACCTCAATTTTGATAGGTAGAACAGCCTCCATTCCGTAGACCAAGGAATACGGAGCCGCTCCAGTAGAAGTTCTAAATGAAGTCCGATAACCCCACAGAGCAAATGGCAACTTATCTGGCCAGTCCCGGTAGGTCTCCACCATTTTTTGTAGAATATGCTTGATGTTCTTTTTGGCGGCCTCAACTGCTCCGTTGGTCTGTGGCCGGTATGTAGATGACTTGTGAAAAGCCACGTTATACTTGTCCAACAAGTCAATCACTTCCTTCTTGAAGTGGAAACCATTATCTGAAATGATCTCATTCGGTACCCCATAGCGACAGATGATGTTGTTCCTGATGAACTTGGCAACATGTGATGCCTTCAACACCGCATAAGATTGGGCTTCAACCCACTTTGTAAAATAGTCTATCGTTACCAGAATGAACTCATGCCCATTGGACCCTTTTGGAGTGACAGCTCCAATCACATCTATCCCCCAAACTAAAAACGGTCATGGCGAAGTCATGTTGTACAGCTTAGACGGCAGAATATTCATGCGATTTGCATGGATCTGACATTTGTGGCATCGCCTGACAAAGCCAATACAATCCTCCTCCATGGTGGACCGGTAATAACCCTGTCTGAGGATCTTCCGGGCTAGCATCACCCCATTCATGTGCGCTCTACACTCTCC
Organism: Camellia granthamiana; assembly: GCA_036172215.1. Classification (NCBI taxonomy): domain Eukaryota; kingdom Viridiplantae; phylum Streptophyta; class Magnoliopsida; order Ericales; family Theaceae; genus Camellia; species Camellia granthamiana. Next base: position 71,765,775 of record CM069907.1, read on the forward strand.
TCCATGGATGGCCTCCATCAGGCACTTCGATTCTTCAGCATCAACACACAACTTATGCATTCCCAGATGACCTCTCTTGTACAGTTTACCCCCGCAGATGATGAACTGAGCAGCCATTCTTCGTATTGCCCTCTTATCTTTGGTGTTTACCCCTAGTGGATATGCTTCTTTCTCCAAGAAGTTCCAAACGTCGTAATACCAGGGGTTCTCATCTTGAACCTCTTCTATGACAGCAATCAGCTCGTAGGCCGGCACAAATTTCTAGTCAATGATGATCGGACACATCTGGACTCCAAAAGGGATGTCTATCATGGAAGATAGAGTTGCTAGTGAATCTGCGAACCTGTTGTTCTCTCTTAACAGATGAGCAAAGTTCAGCTTCTTAAATCAAGGAATCAGCAAATCCGAGGTCTGGTGGTAAATTCTCATCTTTTCTTCTTTGATTTTCCAATCTCCTTTAGCCTGAGATACAACAAGGTTCGAGTCCCCGATGACATCCAACCGTTTTGCCCCTAGTTCTAGGGCAGCTTCTAAACCAGCAATGCATGCCTCATATTCTACTTCATTGTTCGATACTTTGAAACGTAGCTTGAATGCTAGAGGGATGCAGGAATTGTCGGGTGCTATCAGCAACACTCCTATCCTATACCCGTATTGGTTTGATGCTCCATCAAAGTACATCGTCCAAGTTTCGTCTTCGACATGCAAAATGGCCTCGTCTGGGAACAGGTACTCAACTGCTTCATCCCCTTCAACTGGGTGATCGGCAAGGAACTCCGCTACCGCTCTCCCCTTTACTGACTTGCGTGTCACATACTTCAGATCGAATTCGGAAAGCAGAAGCAACCAACGGGCTAGCCTACCCGTAAGTGCCGGTTTCTTGAAGAGATATTTGATGGGATCTAATCAAGAAACCAACATTACAGAGTGAGCTAACAAGTAGTGCCGCAGCTTCCTGGTAGCCCATACCAAGGCCAAACAAGCCTTCTCCAGCGGAGTGTAGCGGGTCTCGTAATCCAGCATCTTCTTGCTCAGATAGTAGATGGCTCTCTCCACTTTGTCCTCAGACTCTTGTGCAAGCATGGAGCCCATTGTAGTTTCAGTCACTGAAAGATACAAGATCAACGGTTTCCCCGGCTCAGGTGGTGACAACACAGGTGGGTTCTGTAAGTATTGCTTAATTTGTTCAAAAGTAGCTTGGCATCGGCCGTCCCATTGGAACTTCGTTTCTTTCTTCAAAAGACCAAAGAGTGGTTCACAAGTCAAGGTTAATTTTGAGATAAACCGTCTTATGAATTGCACTTTACCCAGAAAGCCTCGCACCTCCTTTTCAGTCCTTGGTGGTGGCATTTCTAAGATGGCCTTGATTTTGGAAGGGTTGACTTCGAGGCCCCTTTGTGTGATCAAGAACCCCAGCATTTTCCCTGCTGTAACACTAAACGTACGTTTCTGAGGATTCAGCCGCAACCGAAATTCTCTGATCCTTTGGAAGAACTTTTGCAAGGCGGTGTAGTGGTCCTCTCTTTCTTTGGACTTGACAATCATGTCGTCCACGTACACCTCAACCTCTTTGTGGATCATGTCATGCAATATCGTGGTCGCAGCCTATTGATATGTAGCTCCAGTATTCTTCAGCCCAAATGGCATCACCCTATAACAATAGGTCCCCCACGGGGTGGTAAAGGCAGTCTTCTCCCGGTCTTCAGGTGCCATTACAATCTGGTTGTAGCCCGAAAAGCCATCCATGAATGAAAGCAGTGCATGCCCTGCAGTAAAATCCACTAACTCATCGATATGTGGCAGAGGAAAGTCGTCCTTCGGACTGGCTTTATTCAAATCCCTGAAATCCACACATACCCAAATTCTGCCGTCCTTTTTCGGCACTGGAACGATATTGGCCAACCAAGTTGGGTATTCAAATACCAGCAGGAACCCTGCGTCAATTTGCTTGGTGACCTCTTCTTTGATCTTGATAGCCCAATCTCGGCGAATTCTTCTGAGTTTCTGCTTGACAAGTCGGGCCTCTGGGTCGAGAGGGATCCGGTGCTGTACAATCTCAGGATTGATTCCAGGCATGTCTTCGTAGGACCATGCGAAAACATCTTTGAAATCTTTTAATAAAGCGACTAAGCGCTTGCGTTCCTCCGAAGACAACGTGGACCCAATCTGGACCAGCTACGGGTCCTTCTCAGTACCAACATTAATTTGGGTGATTTCATCAACCAGTGGTTTTACAAACCTCTCCTGCTCTTGTTCAAGCAAATATTTCAAAACCGGAGAAATTTCTTCCTCGTCGTTTTCATCGAAATTTTGAAAGTCCTGATTAATACAATAAATCAAAGGCACAGAAAAGTACTCAGAAGCCACAGCTATTCCATTCTCATTAATCACTTCATTCAGTCCATCTGATTCTTTTGTTACAACAGACTCAAAAGAGAAAGAAAAAAATGACCTAGACAGGACTGTGGTATCCGGGTTATCACCCCCAAGAATACCGGACTCAGACTCAGACGAGCTGGAACCTGATTCTGACCCTACGGACTCGATGGAATCAGATTCCAGCTCACTACCTGACCCGGTGCTGCTCGATAAGAAGCCTTCCTCGTACTGCCGGACGAGGGAAGGTGCAATGGATGCATCCAAGATGTTTAAAGGTGGGCTCGCAGCCGTTTCATTCCCAATCATAGACACTGAGAGATCATCCCCCAAGCACTCATGGACGATCGAAGGATCTGATAGTAGACAGGCTAGTGCTACCCCTATTTCAAACTCGGTGTTCTCGGAATCCACTTCCTTACACTGCTTGACCTCAGCTGATGGACCTGTCTGCTCCTCGGCAACATCATCCCCGAATAACTGCAAGTCGAAGAAGATTTCAAATCCCAGCATGCGCCTCTTTTCTGCGTTCAACCATGGCTTTGGGAAGTCGCAGAATGGAAAGTCTTCCCCCTCCCGGACAAAGCGTCCGTTCAGGGTACCCTGGATGGGTCACTGCATTAACTGAAAAAGTTTCCCGGTTTGCTTGGCTCTGGCTCTTCCAGCCATTTCTTTGCCTTTCCTTACCCAGTCCTCTTTGGTAGGCAAATAGCCTAAGCCAAAGTTATGCGGGTTGTGCGGCACTTCAGCCGATACTGCAATGCCTTTCTAGCCACTTCTTCCTAGTCCCATCCCGGGGATGTGCTGGAGTTTGTTCATGAGGTACACTAACTGTGCACTGACATACAATCCCTCATCAATAGCTAAGATGTTCTGAACAACCCGGGCCTCGGCTAGGGTAAATCTTGATAGAAACACATCGTCCGTGCCATGCTAGATTTCCAAAACCGGTGTAGACACCTCTGGTGGTGGATGAATTGATGAATTCCTGAAAACTATAGCTACCCCCTTCCCGTGAGGGTATTTTAACATCTGGTGTAGTATGGAAGAGACTGCCTTCACTTGGTGCAGCCACGGCCGCCCTAGGAGTAGATTGAAGGTTGCGGGAACGTCCAAGACATGAAAGTCAATATCGTGTTGTCCTGAACCAACCTGGATCTAAATCTACACAGTCTCCTTCACTTCTTTGCTTGTATTGTCATATGTCCTTATCACCTGGATGGTTGGCACAAAGTCTGCGGGCTTCAACCCGATTGCATATGCTGTCCTTAACGGGCACACGTTGATGGCAGATCCTATGTCGACAAAAACTACCGGTATCCATTTGTTCCTACACTCCATAGAGATGTAGAGTGGTTTATTGTGATCCGAGCCCTCAGGCGGTAGTTCCTTGTCAAAAAAGGTCAACGTCGGGGAAGCTCCTTCCGGAAAAACCAGCCCTACCAGCTGTTCAGGTGTGGTATCTATTGAGAGTTTGGCCTTGTCCATTGCCAAAAGGACAGCCTGTCTATGAACTCGTGAAGCCATAAGCAGTCCCCAGATGTAGATGTCTGCCTGTATCTTCTTCAGCTGTTTCAGCACAACCTCTTCTTCGAGTAACTTTTCTTTTTGTTTCTCCACCTCCTTGTCCTTCCCGGACACTTCTGGTTGATCTAAGTGCGGGGGCTTAAAATACCGCATGCTCCTAGTCATGTGGTCTACTTCACCCACATACCAGGTATCATCTGGCTGGTTATTCCCCCAGTCCTCATCTGTGTGGGCAAGACGTAGGTCATCATCTTCCCACCACATGCCATCGGCAACTGACAAGCACCTGTCCGGCTCCGTTATAACTATTCCTATACCCACAGTACCTTTCATTCCTGTGCTCACAACACGTTCTGTCCCCTCAGGGGCTTTGGCTTTCCTGACTCTTTTAGAATCCTCGGTCCTTTCTCGCTCGAACTGTTTCAGTGCGGCTTGCTATTCAATGTCCTCTATACTCGAAATGCTCTGGTCCTAAGCAAAATTATTATCACCGGTGCTCTTCGGCGGTGCATTCTGATTCCCAGCCCTTTCGGCCATTGTTGATGCCTCCGTCCCTGGCAGACTCTGCTTTAACTGAGGTTGTTCCACAACATCTGGTTGGTCGTCAAGCCATCCAGTAGTTTCTGCTGACCCAACAAACCAATTGACTGTCACGTCCCCTGAATCCTGCTCTTCAAAGAACTGCAGATTTACAAGGTCTTCTTTCAGATCCGCTAGGTCATCTAGCCCTTGATCAGGTCCATCCTCTCGTGCTACACAAATCTCTGCCCCTACTGGCAATTCCACATTCGGCCTAGCCTGGCCTACTGAAGTAATGTAACTGCTCGGGTTGTACTTGAAGCTCACAGACCCCTCAGGCTCCGTATAATCATTTTGATCTACCTCTATAGTTGACCCAATTCTAACTCCGGCAGTCACCACCACCATCTCAGGTTGAGTTCGGGAGATGTCCAACATGCACAAGTCAGTACTATCAGGAATGAACACCTCTGGCTTGGGTAGGTGAGAGGGGGTGATATATATGCTAGGGTCGTATGACACAACTCCAATTTGGATTAGATTAATGCGTTTGGGAGGTGGAGCTTGGTTGTGTGGTGGGAGAGGGTTGGTTGTGACATTTGGTTTTTCCGGGGGCATGATCACCCTATTGTCGATGAGATCCTGAATCTCATGACGTAATCGAAAACACTGGTCGGTGTCATGACCATGCTGTTAGTAAAAGGTGCAGTACTTGGCCGGGTTATGGGAAGCAGGTAGTCTATCTGGTAGTGGCCGCGGCTCTAGGGGCTTTAAGTGCCCTTTCCTGATCAAAACCCCCAGAGCTTTGGACGGGGGCATGTATAGTGGAGTGAAAGTTCTTTGGCTTCGGGGGGAATACTTGGTTGTGTATGAGCTACTTCCGGACACACCGGTGAATGGTGTAGCTGCAAGGGTTCTCGGGATGGTGGTGGTGACCATTCCCACATCTGAAGATCTGCCAGCTGCAGCACTGATTGTGCCTGCATTCGAACCGCGGTTGAATCCCCTCTTAGGCTACTCTCGGTCTTGGTCAATCAGCCCCTGTTTCATAGCATCCTCGATCTGCACCCCTATCTCGTGTAGGTCTGCAAAGGTGGGGAGTGGGAGAACGATCATCTTCTATATAAGCTTGGGTGGGAGGTTGCACACGACCATCCGTATTTGATCTTTGCCAACTGGCCTAATGGTCATCATCGAGGCCTTGGCCCTCCACTGGGTTACAAAATCGGAGAAACTCTCCTTCGGCTCCTGCCTGGTTGTCTCAAGATCACGGGTCGTAATCTCGATCTGTGTATTGTATGAATATTAAGCTATGAAGGCCTCGGCCATCTCCTCCCAACTCCTCTTGACGGAATCTTCCAATTTTGCATACCAAATGGCCGCTACGCCTGACAAGGTCCGGCCAAACAAGGAAAGTTTCTGTAATCTAGAGAGGCCCATTGGCCTTAGAATGTCTGAAAATAGCCACAAATGCACCATAGGGTCTCCTGACCCGTCAAAGCGGTCTATGTGCGGCATTTTAAACCAGTCCAGCAGCGTCACGATCGAGTCGGTGTACTCATCCTCAATATCCGGAATGGAATGAGCCCCTTGAGACTTCTTGAACAATTTCTCCAGCTTGCTCACCTTTAGTGCGGTGGGGTCCATCTCGAACTCAAAGGGAGAATCCGGTAGGTTGGTAGGTGTTTTGGACAGCTGGGGTAGAACCGGGGGCGGAGCTGGCCCGATTGGAATGTCCGTATCATCCTAGACGTTAGTTGTCTCCCCGAGTATGGGAACTCTTGGTGGAGGAGGAACCTGGTGTGAAGCAGATGCTCTAGTTTGCTGCTGTAGCCTAGCGATTAATTCTGCCTGTTGGGTCACGACCACGGCCTGTTGTTTGGTAGATTCTACTTGACGGGCAGCGTCCTGCTGCATAGTTTTCATGCTTTCTTGGAGGTGATGCACCATCTCCTCTAAGCTTGCCATATTGTACAGATCTATCTGAATAACCGGTATATCCGTCCCTGCAATACAAACTGAGACCTCAGTCTGACTGTTCACTAATGTGGTAGACCACTGATCTGGCGACCGCTGTACTGATATGCTGCGCCTTTTTGACCTCCGAACCGGGGGTAAAGAAAGGAACACTGCTTGTCCGTCTATCAGATCCTCAGATCGATTAAGTCTACAACCTCTAACCCAGAGTGCTCAGGTAATATTTACCTGGTCGGATGCAATTATGCTAAACTACCTTGCAAAAAGATAAATAAAGCATAATAAGGAAATAATGAACAGAAAAACAGACAGCATAACAGCTTAAATAAATACAACACACAGTTGACACACACAAGCTGAAAGAACTGTCCTTAACCACTGATCACTATTCCCAAATCACTGTCCCAAAACGGAATCTGATACCCACGGATATAACTGATTCTCAAAATACTGATACTGATGCCCGCAGGCCTAATACCCAGACTTGCGAACTGATACGTGCCTTGCTGTAGAGATCAATTCTAAAAGCACATAGCAAATAAGTGAGAACCAAAACACCCCTATGTTGGGGTAGGGTTTCCCTGTCCTATTTTGTCAGGAGCTAGGGTTTCACTACGCACGCAGTGGTTTCAAACAACCTACAAGCGGGTAAGCAACCTGTCCTAGCTTGGAATAGTCACTATGGATTCCGATATGCACTAGGTCGAATGGTAAAAAAGGGTGCCCCGGTAAAAACCAGGGTTTGTGTTCCCGTCGTGGCAGAGCCCGCAACCGGTCAACCTTATGGCACGCTTCTCAAAGCGAGCCTCCTGCAAATCGTTCAGGAATAACATACGGCAAACACGGTGTCTTAAGCGCACCAATGCAAATGCAATGCAAAGAAACACATAGGTGTAATCAAAACAAGATATCAAGAGTTCGAGTCAAGTTCTCTAAATCCCCAGCAGAGTCGCCAGAAACTGTAGACGCGCTCTTGGGCTTCATGCTACAGTTCGGACTCAAATGTCACGGTTCTTAATCTGATCTCACAATGTGCGATGTGAGATTGATAAATCACTAAAGAGTCCAAATCCGGCAAATCGTTTTGGAAAATTGATTTTTGTAAAGAAGTGCCAAACATGGACTGCTTTGCCAGATACAGAGTCGCCACCTAAATATTTTATTTTTGGGGAAAATTTAGGAAACCCTGACTCGTTGCCTAAGGCCATGTGTCCGTCATCACCAAAGTTGCCGTGGCTCAGGAACTTGGGTACGATTAGGGAAGGTCATCTATGAGCACCCCCACTCGCCCGATCAAAGATCGGCCTGTACTATGCATGATATCTTGTTTTTGAAAACACATGTGTTCTTATTCCGGTTAATTAGCTAATCTTACTATGTGATGCGCACAGCAAACAAGTATGGACTAGATCGCCTAATTTGGAACAAAACATTGCATATTCGTTTGTATGGAAAATGATTTGAAGTTTGCTAATCGTAAGTAAGCTAAAATGCGGATTTGATGAATTGTTCCAATTCAAGTAATCCAACCTTCACCCACAGGCATTCAGGCAGTTAAAACAATTAAGCAAATAGCCTCATGGCAAGCATGCTATCATGGCAACACTCACACACATGCAGTATGCTAAAGCATAAACACTCACAGTGTACTCCGAGCCAAAACAAAGAACTAGTTAGAAATCATGCGTGATCCTAGTTCATGTTAAGATGGCTAATGGAACGCATGCAAAATGCAACTAGAAATAGGCTCGGCTATTCTAAGATGACATATGAGACGCGATAATTGATACATGTATTCAACTTGGAATTGAAATACAATTCAATTAGTATGATGCGCCGAGCCCGGTGCATGCAAGATAGATGAATGTATGCAAACATGCAAAGCATAAGGATGCTAGATAGATGAATGGATGCAAACATGCAAAGCATAAGTATGCTAATTAAAACATGCCCTAAAACTAACCACTGAAAGCAGGTAAGTAAAAGGGAGAAAGAAATGGGGGTTGGAAGATATGCACACACGCACGCACACTTATTACAAAATTCGCCCTCTCGACGGAGTGCCGAATAAATAATAAATGCCAACTAATTAACTAACTAACAAGCTAATTAATTATTACACAACCAAATGAATAACTAGCTACAACTAATTATTACAAAATTTAATTAATTAACAAATTAATTAATTATTACAAAACCAAATGCTAATTAGCAAGTAAGGAAAACAGTAAACAATGCTGCCTCGGCAAATTGAAGAAGATAAACATGCATGCTCAATTCCTGTCCCGATAAGCTCTCTGGTTGCTCTCAAGAGGCTCTGTCTACAGGGTGTCCTTGAGAACTTGCTGCTAGAACTTACCAAAAACATGCTGGGGAGTGCATCAGTGGCCTGCCGGCCAGGGAGAGATGTTGCCGACCACCTGCTGGCCAAAGATGGCACACTGTCGGCCAAGGATGAGGGGGTTCTGGCCACCTGTAGAGCACTACCGGCCACTGATGTGCTGTGACACCAAGCTACAGCAGAGCACAAAATAGAGAAAATGGAGGGTCTCCCAAGAATATGTACGCACTTATGCCACCCCATATCACCTCGAAACATCAAGGGAGAGGCATAATCGGATCCACGACCATCAATCACGCATCCCGATGCATGATGGCCAAAGATCTAACTTGTGCAAATCAATATGAAAATGAATGCACAAATAAACACATAAATGCCTAGAACTCTATCATGGATAATCAAGAGCGTCGGCGACCGAGAATTGAGACACGTTTCATCACTTGAAGTATGAAACGTTCCTCGTTTCTCGTGCTCGGATTAACACTTAATCCAAACAACAATGCAATGCAAGGATGGCATACACAATGCTAACTTGAACATGCAATCATGCAATATGACTTAAGCATGCAAAATGCAGCGTAATAAACATGCAACAACATGTAATGGAACTAGCATGCGACAACATGCAAAGATGGGGCAAGCATAGAACAATACGCAAGACAAGCATGCAACAACATGCAAGGGATGGGCTTAAACCAATGTAGGCAGGCCTCAGCTATGCCCAAATCAGTGGCCATATGTGCTGAAATGATAACACAAAATGCTAGACAAGCATGCATGCCAATGGACCCAAGAATTATGGCATAAAGATGCAACTCTTAAGCACACTTGAGGAGTGAAAAGCATGCAAGTATGACAATACTACATGCTCTGAAATGATGTTAGGAATGATGCCAAATCACACACATAACACGAGCATAGCATGCATGAAGCTCAAAAGCTAAGAACTAGCAAAGGGACTTAAGCCATGGCCATACAAAGCAAGCCCCAAAGGGCTAAGGGAACCTAAAAGAGTCCCAAGGTAGGTCCAAACAAGACCAAAAACAAGCTCGAAGCTAGCCAACGCAAGCTAGAACACAAGGCCAAAAACATGGAGCATGCAAGGCTACAAAAGAGGCAATGCACTACACCTATTGAAACCAAACATGGCATGACTTGGATAGCATAAAATAGAGTTACATCATGGTATAACAAGACCAAAAATGCACTGATATGATAAGCCAAAGGCTTAGGCTTAATGGCATGCACAATGATCCATTCATGAGGCATAAAGAGCCAAGGCTCCAAGGCATTAAAAGCATATCAAATGCAAGTGTATGACTACATTTCATGGACTGAAATAGCATTTAGAATGATGGCAAAGCATGCAAACATCACATGTATGGCATGGTAGGGGCCTCAAAACCCAAGGCTAGCCTAAGCATTTACACTATAGCTATACAAAACATAAGTGATACGGCCATGGAAGCCCAAAACAGTCCTAGAACAGCCCAAAATAAGAACAAAATCATGCTGGAGCAAAGCCAAAATATGCTAGGATGATGAGTCAAAACATCATGCACATAAAGCTAGTAAGTAAGATTTGTTCTACAAGTATATGGAGCATGCAAAGGATGACCAAACCAGCTATGGACAGATTCATGACATGGCAAAACATCACCAAAAACATGCTGAAATGGACTCAACATAAGCTAGGATAACATGCTAAAACAAGAAGCATATAAAGCTAGTTTATGAGATTTACACTACAAGTGTATTATACATGCATGAAGTGACAAAACCAACCCAAAATAGATCTAAGGCATGGTAAAACATCACCAAAAACCTACTGAAATGGACCCAACACAAGCTAGGCAAACATGCTACTTTGATGAGCTACAAATGGGATTACACTACACATACAAGATGCATGCAAAAAGTGACCAAACCAGCCATGGACAGACTTAAGGAAGGTCCTAAAAGTCACAAAAAAAGGCCTGAACCAAGCCTCAAAAGCATAGAGATGCAAGCTCCTTTGGAAGGCCAAAAACTCAAGCAAACAAGAATCAAAAGAGAGGGGGCCACCCCTCTGATTTGAGGCCTCAAAACCACATACCTACAACTAAAAATCCACTGGATTTCAGTGGTTAAAAGGCCAAACCAAGGCTAGCTTGATGGCTTAAGGCATGGCTCAAAACAAAGCCAAATAAGGCCAACAAGAGGGTTGAAGACCCTCAATAGCCAAAAGACCTTAAACAAATACCAAAAGCACTTAAATACAAGACTTTTTTCAGTTGAAAGCAAGGCCTAAAACAATATGCAAGAATGGCCAAAATGAGATGCAAAAAAGTGCTAGAAAAGGGAAAATACTCACCCTTGAAGACCAACTTCGAAACCAGCAACCTCAGGGGCCAAAAACTCACTTTCAGAGCTCAAGTAACCTTCCCAAGAACCTCAGTCCAATGGTGGTGGTGCATCTCTATGTGTTGTAGTGTAAAAGTGCAAGAAAAATGGACTTTAAGGCACAAAACAACAACAATATAGAGAGGGAGTAAGAAATATAGAGAGAGAGAGAGAGCTATATCTCTTCTAAAATAGCTGAACCTCTGCTAAGGAGAGAGGCTCTCTCCTTATATAGAGGGAAAACAATTCAAAGCTTCTTCAAGAAGCTTGGCAAGAGCTTCATCCCTCCATACACGTGTATGGATGGGAGATAAAAGGATTGCAGCTGGCTCAAAAGATCTGGAGTGAAACCTGCTAAGACAGGGGTTCTGCCGGCCATCAGTGATGGCCGGTAGTGGCTCATTGATGGCCGGCAGGCTCAATTAATGGCTGGCAGCAACAAAGTGAAGGCCGGCAGGTCCAAAAGGTGGCCGGCAGTGAACCAAGACAAACATTCTGAAAGGACCAAGTCATGGTCCAAGAATGGGGCAGAAAGGATACAGGGTTTGGAAAGCTCAAACCCGTGACGTTCCGTTGTGAAAGTCGAATACCCAATGAGCAATCAAACTTGTGGCTGGATGTACCTGCAAGCACAACCGAGTCTTGAGAACGGTCAAAAATGGGGTGTCTACCGCTACCCGCCTGCATAGCGTGAAGCCATCCCCTACCTAAGATCAAATTGTATGTGGACGGCACCTTCAATACCTAGAACTCCACCTGCTTGACCACGGATCCGGCTTTGACTGGTAAGATTATCTTTCCCATCGGCCACTCCGGTTGTGAGTTAAAACCAACTAGTGGTGAAGTTGCCGGAGCCAAATCCGTATCCCGGAGTTTGAACTACTTGAAGGTATCATAGTACATGATCTCAACCAATCTACCTTGGTCGATCAAGATGCACTTGACATCGAAGTCCCTGATGCGAAGTGTGACTACTAGGGCGTCGTTGTGCAGTGTTTGAATGCGCTCAAGGTCCCTACTTGAGAAGCTAATCACATCTTTCTCCTCGGTCTTGCCCCTTTTGATCGCGGGCTGGACTGACAAAACTTCCCTCATATGTTCTGCCTTTTTGATCATTTCTCAGAGCTCGCATACCCGTGCCGGCTCCACAATGCCGTGGATCACATTGACCACTCCTTGAAGGGGCGCCTCTAGGTCATCCGAACCACTTGGATCAGCCGGGGTGTCGTGCGCGGCTCTAACGCCCTCATCGATGTAAAGGTCTAAGTGACCGGCTGCGACTAACTCCTCCAAGTGTTGCTTTAAGGGCAAACAGTCCTCCGTCCGGTGCCCTCGCTCTCTAGGGAATGTGCAGCGGTACCGCGGATTGAAACCCTTTTGCGCATTGCCTAACTTAGCGGGAAACCGAACGTAATCCTCGTCACGGATTTCATTAAGTATGCGATAAATTGGAATCTTAAATACCGTGGTGATGCACGTCCGAGCATTCAATTTTCTGTTCGCATCTGCTGCGTCATCACGGGGATATTCTGCTTGGTCACTGCGGCGACCTCTACCCTGGCTTCTACGATTTGGACCATGGTCTGATTCTCTTGCGCAGTCACTTGGACGGTTTGTCTCCTGTCCGACCGCGTGTACTTTCCTAGCCACCCTTTTGTCCGTTGCCACCAGATTTGCCTTCACGGTGGACACCGCCACATCATTCTCCACTCGGATGTGCTCATTGATGCGTTGCATCAGTTGCTCTATAGAGGTCGGTTGATTCATCGTGAGCGAGTCTCTCAGTCTATGTCCGACCGGGAGACCACGCTTATACTGGGTGATTGCCAGGTTGGTCAGGCAATCTAGGATCTCATTGAAGGTTTCCTAATACCTGGCGTTATATGCTTTGAGGGTGTCACTTGACTCCATCTTGACGCTTAGGAGGTGGTCCACTTCTTTTGGCGTTTTGGTGTTGGTTTTGAATCGAGTCACGAATGCCTCCGCCAACTGCTGCCACTGGTTGATGCTTTCCTCCGGGAGCCTCTCAAACCATTTTAAGCCCAACTCGCCCAAACTCGATGGAAAAATAAAGCACATGAGAGCATCGTTACGCCTGTGTCCAGCCATGACCTGTCAAAAGTGGCTTACATGCATGTACGGATCATTTTTTCCATCATAAAGCGTAAACTTGGGCTGGTGAAAGCTCGCTGGGAGCGGTGTTGTCTCTATCTCAAGGGAGAAGGGAGTGGCATTCAGCTTTGCCAAATCCTTTTCCAAAGGGACTGGCACAACTGAACATGGTGGTGGCAGCATCATGACCTCCTCACTATCGTGACCTCTGTAAGATAACCGCTGGAGCGCCGACACCCTTTGAACCTCCCGTCGGCGAGCTCGCTCCTTCAGGACGTCCCTCAAGTCCTCTAAATGAATGGAGTACGAATATTCAGATGTAGTCGATGGACATGAGGGATGGTATGTACTATCTTGCGTGCTAGACTTTTCCGCAGGAGGGTCTGAGTTTCTAACCCCATAGCTTCTGGTGATGGAAAGGGAGGGCATGTGTCGCTGGCTCTGGCTGCCTGAGCGGCGGGGCTAAGTGCACTTACTGTGGTCTCCCACTCCAGCAACACCCTTCCCTTTGACTTGTCGTTTGAGAGCTTCCATCTTTACCACCATTCTCTGGATGACGGCGTCTTGGCCCCTCAACTTGTGCTCCAGGCGGCGAGCATGCGACTCCTTCCACCGCCGGTGTCCATCTGGGCTCCGCGAGTGATCAAACCTTCTGGCGCGCTTATCTCGTGCATTTCTTGGAAGTCCTCCTAGGGAAGTCTCCAAGTCCGCCATGTTCGGAACGGCGGGGAGTCTGTCTCTCCGTCTGACCAACTCTGGGGTAACATCGTCAATGGCAGACATCGGTATTTCATCGTTGTTTTCCATGGAAGGCGATCCAATGAGCTTGGAGGACAAGGATGTGTCTATAAAATTTCCCATAAACGGTGCCAATTGTACGCGGAGCAAATATTTGATACCGCCCGTACTCTTCGCGTCCAAGCTCCGCTTCGATTCGATTAACCTGCGACTGCAACGGCGGTGAGCTACCCAGCGATGTGTTGCCGGAAAACCCCTCCGACGATCAAGTTAGCGATCAAGTTAGCATACACTCAGAGAGAGAGAGAGAGAGAGAGAGAGAGAGAGAGAGAGGAGCAGATAGAGAGTTTCTCTCACCAAATGATATTCCATCCCCAGCATGGGGGACGCAGTCATGCTTATATACCTTCTGCGCTTGCCTCTGTATCCATTCACCATCTGACGCGTGGACCTGCTCTCTCATCCCATTTCCCCACGTGTCAGCGCAAATTCAACTAAACACCGCGTAATAAAACCGCTAAACGGCATTGGCAGGAACGGGCAGCCCGGCGGCACCACCTCAACCTCCTACGACCGTGCTACTTAATGTGTCCAACAGTGACATTTGCCGAGCTCTATCGCGACCGAGCTCAGTAGCACCCTGGTACGACTAAACTCCAGACAGGTTAGGCCGGTTCCCGGAAGACCTTACTCGCCGAGCTAAATGTGCAAACAACAAAGCCCAGGTTGGCAGACGATTACCTCGGCCGAATGGGTCTTGGACCTCAACCGAGCAAACCAATCCTGGATCAGCCCAGGTTAGCTCGGCCCAAACACGCTCGGACCTCTTTCAACCCGGCCTCTATCACGGCCCAAAGCCAAATTATGAATCTCTCTCTCAAATACAAAGTTGGTAAAATCACTAATAGATTACAAACTTCGGGTGTGTTTTGGGTTTGCTTATTGAGTCTTGTTAACATTTATTTTTAGGACGAGTGATTTTTGTATGTGGATAAAAAAAAAAAAATTATGTTGGTACCTTTCACTATAATGATTGGTAGAAGATAGTGAAATATGGGCTATATTATTGAGTGTTTGGGAATACTAGGGAGCATATATATTTGTGAAGGGTAGAACCACTTGATACCTTATAGGTATACAAAATATTTTCCGTTAACCATATTAAGAAAGTGTAGACACCCCATTTTTGACCGTCCTTAAGACTTGGATGTTCTTGTAGGTTCATCCAGCAACAAGTTTGATTGCTCGTCGAACGTCTAACTTTCGCAACGGTAGGCTCCAGGTTTGATCCTTCCAAACCCTATTTCCATTCCGTCTCTTTTTTTGGACCACGTGTTGGTCTTTGTTTTGTGGAGTCCTTGATGGCCTACTGGCCATCATAGAGGGCTGCCGGCCATGGGCTAGGCCCTGCCAGCCATCATTAAGCCATGCCAGCCATCAATGAGGCACTGCCGGCCACCACTGATGGCCGGCCGGCCACTCATGTTTTAACAGATATTTTCTCAGATATTTTGAGCCAGCTGTGGCTCACTGAGCCCTCCTTCATACACGTGTATGGAGGGATGGAAGGCAAGCTTTAAGCTTGTCAAGCAAGGTTTTGCTTGCATTGCCTATATAAGAGGAGGCCTCTCTCCCTATTCAAGGGCTCAAAATTTTTTAGTGACAAAATCTCTCTTTCTCTCTAGAATTCTCACACACTCTCTCTCTATATTGTGCTCTATAGTGCTTAGAAGTGTGTTTTCTTCACATTTTTGCAAAGGAACACCTAGTCAAAACACCACTACCTTGGAGCTGAGGTCCTTGGAGGTTTGTTTGAAGTTCAAAAAAGCTGGTTTTTGGCTCAGAAGTTGTCTTCTTACTGCTGTGCTTCAAGGGTGAGCATATTCCCTCTTTTAAGCCTATTTTTGTATACCATATTAGCCACCTTTGCATGTTGTTTTAGGCTTGGTTGTTAACTACAAAAGGCTCTATTTTTAAGTGTTAAAATGGTTGTTTGAGGCCTTGTGGGAGTTGGGGGTGTTTCACCCCCTTGTATGCCTTATTTGCTAAGCTTTTGGGCCATCCTTTAAAGCCTTTGGAATTATCTCTCTTTGGCCTTTTAACCACTGAATTTCAGTGGTGGAAAGGTGGTTTTGAGGTCCCAAATGGGAGGGGGTGGTCCCCTCTCCTCTTGTCTTGCTTGCTTGTGTTGATGGCCTCATGCTTGAGCATGTTTTTCTACCATCTCTTGACTTGATCTAAGCATGTTTTTGTGACTTTTTTTAACATGTTTTGGCTCTATTTGTGGTTGGTTTGGCCACTTCTTGCATGCTCCTTACACTTGTAGTGTAAATCTTGCTTACTAGCTTAATATGCTTGTTATTTTGGCCTATTATTCTAGCTTATTTTGGCTACACTCCAGCATGTTTTTGCTCATGTTTTGGCATGATTGAACTCTATTTTGGGTGGTCTTGGTCATATGAGGCTTGCTTTGTATAGTTATAGCATGATAGGCTTTAATAGCTTTGTGTTATGAGTCATCTAGCATGCTTTGCTTGAGTTGTTTGCGTGATTTGGCATCATTTGATATGTGATTTCAGAGCATACATCACTGTCATATTTTCGTAAGTATCACTCTTTTAATGCTTTTGAGAAGTTAAGCCTCATGCCTTGTTTGTGAGCCAATACATGAGCATATCTTTTTTGCCATCTATGCTGTAAGTCTAGCATGTTTTTGCTACTATTTTGACCTGCCTTAGGTCTGTTTTGAATGGTCAAGGTCATTTGAGCATTGCTTAGTATGGTTGTAGTGTAAAGGGCCTTGACTAGCTTTGAGTTTTGAGGCTTTTAACATGTTATGCAGGTGATGTTTGCATGGTATGGCAGCATTTAGCATGTAATTTCAGTGTATATAGTGTAGTCATGATCTCACACACTTTACTCCTTCATTGCTTTTGAGGGTTGTGCATTGTGCCTTGTTAGTGGCCTAACATATATGCATGTTTGTCTAGTCCTTTGAACTTCAATGTCAGCATGTTTTGACCTCTGATTTGGCATGATTGAGCTCTGCCTAGAGCTAGTGTGGTTGTTTAGGCTATGTATTGCATGCCTCTTGTATGATGCTCTTCACTAGCCTTAGTGTTTTGGGCCCTTAACATGTCTTGTATGCATTGCTTACATGATAGAGTCTTGTGCATGCCACTTTAACATTGAAATATCTACTATCTTTCCCATTAGAGGACTTTCATAATTGGACCAACCAGTTAAGGAATTGATTGGTAATCTAAAATGTGTAAATAAAATCAACCAAGTAAAACATGCCAAGATAAGCATGTTGTTTGCATTGCATGGTGTTCAATCGGAGGTTATATTGAATACAAGATGAATTGGACATTTCATACTTGAAGTGATGAAAATGAGCCAATTCTCTTTGTCTCCATTGCCTTTGATCACTCATGATAAGGCCGGGGTCTTAGTGTCTTGTTTGTTGTGCATTCATTGAATTTGTGCAAGTTGGATCCTTGGCCATCTTGCATTGAGATGCTTGATTGATGGTTTTGGATCTAATGGTGCCTCTCCCTTGATATTTTGAGATGATAAGGAGTGGCACAGTACATACATATCCTTGGGAGACCCTCTATTTTCCTCTATTTTGTGCTCTGTTGCAGTTTGGTGTCACAGCACACCAGTGGCCGGTACTACTTTATCCTTGGCCAGCAGTGCACACCCTTGGCCGGTAGGTGGCCGGCAACAACTCCTCATGTCCGGCAGGCCACTGGTGGATTCCTCAGAGTTGGTTTGGTAAGGTGGAGCAGAAAGTTCCTAAAGACACCCTACAAACAAAGCTTCTCAAGAGCAAACCGGAAGGCGTTTTGAGGCGGTAACCAAGCATGCATCTTCTTCTTCTTCGAACGAAGCTAGAGCAGCTTAGTTTAATGCTTACTTGTTAGTTGGCATCAATTTGTAATTTGATTAATTTGTTAATTAATTAAGTATTGTAATAATTAAGTAGCTTGGTTTAGCTATTTCTTTATTGGTTTGTAATGATTAGTCTAATTAGCTTAATTAGATTAGTTAGAGTAGCTTAGCTTAGATTAGCTTAGTTTATTTGGACCCTCCGTCGAGAGGGAAAATGTTACAATAAGGGTGCGTGTGTGCGTGCATGTCTTCCAACCCCATTTCTTTCTCCCTTTTACTTACCGTTTTCGATGGTTAGTTTTAGGGCACGTTTTGATTAGCATACCTCATGCTTTGCATGTTTGCATCATTCTTTTGTCTTGCATGCACCGGGCTCAGCGCATCATTCAAACCGCATTGTATTTCAATACACTTACTTGAATACATGTTTCAAAGCATGTTATCAAATGTTGCATTCATATGCCATCTTAGATAGTCGAGCCTATTTTAGTTGCATTTTTGCATGCGTTGCATTAGGCATCTTGTATAGTTAAGATCATGCATTGATTTCTAACTAGCTTTTGTTTTGGCTCGGAGTATACTGTAAGTGTTTACGCTTTAGCATCCTTGCATGTGTGTAAGTGTTGCCATGACAGCATGTTTTCCATGAGGCTATTTGCTTAAGTGTTTAACTGCATGAATGCCTGTGGATGAAGGCTTCATTACTTGAATTGGAACAATTCATCAAAATGTGAGTTTTAAGCCCATTTGAGGTGGCAAGATCATGTTTTAAGCCTACCTTGTTTGGTGGCAAATCCGCATTTTAGCCTACTTGCAAGTAGCATTTTCAAACCAGTTTTGAAAAAACAAACATGAGATGTTTTGTTCCAAGTCGAGCGATTTAGTCTATACTTGTATGCTGCGTGCATCACATAGTAAGGTTAGCTAATAAACCGGAATAAGAATACATGTGTTTTCAAAACAACATATCATGTTAGTAGAGGCCGATCCTTTGATCGGGCGAGCGGGGGGTGATCATTTCAGGACCTTCCCCTCTCGTACCCAAGTTCCCGAGCCGAGACAACTTTGGTGATGACGGACACGTGGCCTTAGGCACGAGTCAGGGTTTCCTAAATTTTCCAAAACAAAACATTTAGGTGGCGACTATGAAATCTGGCAAAGCAGTCCATGTTTGGCGCTTTTTGATTAAAATCGATTTTCCAAAACGATTTGCGGATTTGGACTCTTTGGTAATTTATCAGTCTTACATTGCACTTTGTGATATTAGATTCAGAATCGTGACAGGAGTCTGAACTGTAGTAGCTAGAACCCAATTCGCACCCTCTCCAATAAGAGGGACGCGCGGAGAGAGTTCGGGGCGTTCTACAGAAAGCAACTCTAATTGGGAGTGTTCGGTGTGGATTATTATAAGCTAAAAGTTAATAATCAGAGCTGTAAGTAGAAGCACCCCTTCCCCCAGCTTCTAAATAATCAGCATTTCTCAACTTATTTATGCTCTTTCTGCCTAAAAAGCTGTAAGTAGAAACTGCACCAAATAGTTTGGCACAAATTTCCAAATTAAAATAAGTTATAATCACCCCTATAATCCACACCAAATACCCGCATTATTACCACTATTATGAGAAATATTAAACAAAGATATAAATGAATTTAATATTTAAATATATATATCATAACTCCTTTTATCTGAACCAAGTACCCCTGTCTTGGGGTGTGAAAATAAAAGCCTCTTCTTCACTCAGAAAACATTGACCAACAAATGGCTGAAAAATATTTTCTGTCGAATTTTCATCTTCATCAATAACTTCTATATTATCTATAGGATTTTCATTCCAACCAACTATTTCATCTCCTGTTGCCATTAAATCCACATCCATTTGTTCTAGAGAGCGTTTTTTTGATAAATTCTCTTTCTAAGAGTTTTATTTCATCCAACCCATATTTTTTTTTTTTGACTATTCCATTAGATTATATTTGAGAAAAGAAGACCAAAATACCCTCAATCTCTCTTACCCCCTATTAATGTTAATATTTAATGTTGATTGTCATTATATTTTGGTAGTTCCCATGCATCAGGATGTTGATTATCATTATATTCATATTAATTTGAAGTGAATTTTTGTCATTATGTTGTCAATTACATGATGAAATAAATTTTCGCATCATTATATTCACATTAATTTGAAATAAATTTTAGTCATTGTGTTGTCAATTACATTATGTGAATATTTATACTAAAACATACGAATATGAACGTTCACATCACTACATTAGATGAGAGATAATATTCACATGTTGTAAACGTTCACATCACTACATGTTGTGAATAAGAATGTGTTGCCAATTAAAAATAAGAAAGTTCACATGTTGTGAACGTTCACATCACTACATTAGATAAGAGAGAATTTTTTGGAAAGGTGTTGTGAACATTCACATTAGATGAGAGAGAATGTTCACATTATTTTAATGTGTTGTCAATTAAAAATATATTCTAATAATATAAAATAATAACATCAATGTTATTTCATTTGTGTATAAAATTTCCTATGCCTTGGTCATTTCCTTTTTCTCTCCTCCCCTCAACATTAAATATCAATATTAAATATAAGGGCAGAAGAGTCTAAGAAAATAGCATAAATCAAGAAAAAAGACTTTATGAAATAAAAATATAAATACATGGGACTAAGTGGGTTAAAAAAATTCTTTCATGGATTTCTTAGGTTAGAACACTTCTAAATGGGATTTATCAATAAAAATCCCTTTATTGTATAATATAATAAGAAATAGAAATTCAACATTAATATTTCATTTCAGCATAAATCAAATTAAAGATAAATAAAATAAAATAAAATAAAATAAAATAACACTACCTTCATAGGGAAGCACATTTAAGTCAAAACAATTCTCTAAGATGCATTGATGAATCTCACTTGGAATTAGATTTTCCTCCATTGATGCTATAATATTACCCAAAAAACAATAACTAAAATTTAAAAAAAAGAAAAGAAAAGATAAATCAATCTATTGATGCTATGTTATTACAAAAAATAAAATAAAATAAAATAAATATAAATAAAAATCAATTTCAAAATTTTCAAATCTACTTATGATATATGTAACTAAATGTGGATATTCTTAAAAATATTTTTTATGAATTTTTTTTCTATACAGAAAGATAGTAAAATCTACAAAAATATAAGTGGAACATGTTTTCTCTTCACATCTAGTAATGAAAATATTGATAAAAAATCATCCATTATATTTATCAATGACAAGTGTATAAAATTTCAAAGCATATGCACAGTTGAGGAACAAACCCAAGGTTTGATTGCTTGTGATGGAATCTTTGTGTATTGGATCAGCAGAAACGTCCATCGCTCTGCTTCTTTCCGTAAAATGTCCAGGAAGAAACAATGTAAAGCATTTGTATTGAAGGAAGGTGAAAAGGTAAAGAAAAAAACAGAGAGATGCAAGGTTAAAATGGACGGAAAAATAGAAAGGTTGTTTTGGTCTTATTATAAAACAAATTATGTTAACAAGACAACTTTTAATTTTTTGCTACAATCGTGGAGGTAGTTGTTCTCTCATTTTTAATAATTGGAGAGGCCCACAATATTATTTTGTGATATCTAAGGTCCCTCACCCACCCCCGTATATTTCCCTCCAATTGCTACAGTGCAGTCTTGAAGAGAAGAACACAGAGACTGACAGTTGATGATGACGAAGATCTTGCTCTTGTTCTAATACACCAACAGAGTCTCGATGGCCTTTGTCAGATCTGTAGAGGTCTCCTTGAGCGAGGTCTAGACCAACGGAGGCAGATTATCTGGCAATGAAGAAGACTGAACTTTGAAATCTCAAATTTGAGGATAGGTAAAGAGAGCTTCAATGGCGCTTCGATCAGTCTTCGATTCTTCTCAGATTCATACCGAATTTGCACGTCCATTTGAACCTTCTTCTCCATGGATTGGTTCCTAATCCTCCCTGCTCCACCACTATCCTCCTCCTCCATCACCACTCACTCTCTCTCTTTCTCTCTTCTTTTTCTTCTCCACTGTGAAAAGAAAACGCAATACAAAAGATCAAAGAAATCCCATAATTCTCTCCTAATTTTTGCGTACTCTCTTAAATAATACTTGCACACAACAATGACTTCAACTATGTTTTACAGTTCACTAAACCCATCAACAAAGCTTTTCTCAAGAACTCACTTCCCAATTCCAATCTCTAGCGATTTCTCACTTGAATTATTACACCATGTGAACTCTAATTACGGTTTCAGAGGCAAAGAGAATTATTATACCCTAGAATCAACTTTAACTTCATCCCCCTCATATAGAAGTAAAATCTCTCTCTCTATATGTAACGCCCCACTACTTATTGGCCTAAGTAACCTGTGAGTCAACAAACAATATCCAAAAGCTTAAGTCCAAGTTACTTAGTAGCAAGGTAGCGGTGTTTTATATGCCCAAGATTACCCATGCAAACTTCCGATATGAGACAGGGTGTTACAAACTCCCCAACTTATAAATCTTCGTGATCTCGCGAGAGTCTATAATCAATTAGAATGCCACGATAAGCTCGTGGCCAACCAAAAATAAGTGGCCCACATAGTTGTGTGCATGAGTCGGCTCTGATATCATTTGTAACGCCCCACTACTTGCTGGCCCAAGTAACCTGTGGGTCGGCCAGCAATACCTAAAAGCTTAAGTCCAAGTCACTTAGTAGCAAGGTAGTGGTGTTTTATATGCCCAAGATCACCGATGCAAACTTCTATTTTGGGACAGGGTATTACACTATACATGTGTATGCATATATGTGTATTTTTGTGATTTTATTGTGCTCATATGTATAGGTATGTAATTCAGAACCCTAATTGTGAATGGGACGAAGTTCCTTCGTTTCCCTCTTTGGCTTATTTTCTTCTTTGACTTCTCTAGTTTGGTTAAAATAATTTTCTCTAATTTAAAATTTTTGTAGCACCTGTATCCTTCGAAACTTTTGGGAAGTGTATTTGAATCCTTTATTTTATTTGGAAATCTTTGGTGTCGTTATATGTTGGTTTTGGAGGAGTATAATCCAATTTAAACTCGTTGGGTTTGGTTGTTCGCACTTGTTCTTGTCAAAAAGTTGTTTGGGAACTTAGAAATTCTATTCTAGGGTCGACACCAGCCTTCCCAAGGGTCAACCCTTACACGTGGTGAAGTTTCTGAAAGTGTTGCTGGAAATTAGGGTCAACACCAGTTTTGGTGGTGTCGACACCTGTCTCTTGTTACTGTCCACAAGGGTCGACACCAGTCTAGGAAGGGTCGGCCCTTGTTTATTATAGAATCTGTGTGTTAGTTACTGGAAATTAGTGTCGACCCTTCCTGTCTAAGGGTCGACACCTCTGCCTGAAATGTCGACCTCTGCGTGGTTTTTTCAGAATTTTGGGACTCGAATGGGCCCTACCTTTGGGAAGTTTTTGGGCCTATTGTTTTATTTGACCTTAGGGCTATTTGCTACTACTATAAATAGGCCCAAACCACTTCTCTCTCATTATTTTCCTCCCATTTTTCCTTTCAAACCATGAGTTCTCTTCTCTCTCTCTAAAACTCAAACTTTTTCACTTAAATCTCTAGATTTACTCACCTAGAGTGATCCTTTCACCTTGCTCCTTTGAGATTAAGTGTAGAGCTTGTCAATGGCTTCGTTTTGATCGAGGCAAATCATTGTTTCGTCGCCGTCGACTTTTGAGCTTTTCTCTCTTCTCTCTCATCTAAGCTTGAGGTAGGGATCTTTTCTACACTTCCATATGATATTTAGCTTAGTTATTTGTATCTTGTGTAATAATGATGTGATTTGGGGGTGTTTAAGGCAAACCTAGAATTTGGGCATAAAATGGGAAGAGGGGTTTTTGGGTGAAGTTGAAATAAATGCTTGAGGGGTTTGAAAATGATATTGTATTGTGCATGATTTGATGATTTTGGCACCTGGCTAATATTTGGAGAAAAAAAGGAATTTTCCATAATTGAATCAAATTATTATTTTGTATAAATAATGGAAATTCACTTTAAAAATGTGAAATTGAAAGGGTATTGATATGAATGGTGGGATTGGTTATGTGTTATTCCATTCTTTGGTAGTTTCGAATAAACTATCTGTTATGAGATTTTATATCTGTTTAGAAATAACTGTATTAGGCTATCGATGGAGGATAGTTATGATTGTTGTAGAAATTGCATGCGGATTAGGTGAGTTAAAACTAATCACTTACACTTGTCATTGAATATGACTACATTTATATACATTGTATATGTATGGTTATTTGGAGGTGGAAAAAGGATGTACTCCATTGTTTGAGTTTGTAATTAAATACATTGCATATGTATGTATGATTGTTTGGGAGAAGAAAGGGGATGGACTCCTTATAATTAATTTGGCCGGAGTGTCCTGGGTGAAAGTCCCGAAATTATACATGGGTGCCTAGCCCGCGGACGAAATATCCGTAAAATGGCAATTGTAGTGCTTGTATAGCCTACGTTTACATAGGTCCCGTTTGACGGCTTCCCGCGAATGAAATATCCGTGAAAGAATACATGGGTCCCGTTGGACGGTTGCCCACGGACGAAATATCCGTGAAAGAAAAGTTTGAAGTGCTTACATGTTGATAATGTGGTTCTAGAAGTAATGAGTTGTAATCTCATTTGGGTTGTTGAGAAATAATGAAATGGGCTTATGTAATTAATTGAAATGAAGGGAAACGGCTTAATGATTGAGTTTGGTAATTTAAGACTATACGTAATGTGAATGCCTTTATCTTTGACGTTGTATATGCATAGTGTACTTATACCTTTGCTAAATTTCATATACTGTGTTAGATGGTTTCTACTGGGTTGTGACTCGCCCTATTTGAGAATAACATTTTCAGGTAATGATGGCATACCCCCACCAAGGCATTAGAGTTGGATAAACTTTTGGAAGCAAGGGCTTCTCATTTTGATTATTTATTTTTGTAAAGCCAAGGGCTTAAGATGTAATGAGCGAAACTCACTTTTGATTGTAACCAAGATATGTCTTGGAAAAATGTAAGCATGTAGGGCATTTAATTTGTGGTTATTAATTTGCATTACATGCTGTAGATTCAGAATGAACGTTTATGAATGTATAATGCATGTAATCCCTTTTGTAATATGAATTTTGTTATAAGAAAGTGTACCAATTGTGTTATATTCATTTCTCTTATGAGTTGGGTTATTTGTATTATTTTGAGGGCGTTACAATTTTGAACAAACAACACAAAGAAATTTGTGAACAAAGCCAGATAAATTTCAATTTTATCTGGTTTGAACCCAGAGAAATTCTCTGCACATAATTTTTCTGGCATTCCCAAAATCTCTAGATTGGAAACCAAAGAAATTCTCTGGCCTTTTCAGAATTTCTCTGTAGTCAAATTTTCTTTGGATGGATGTTGAATGAAAATAATATATGTCCTTTATATTATAAAATCTTAATACTAGGGATCCTAAAAAAAAACCTCATTAATATTTCATTTAACAAAAGCCATACTTATTTGATAATTTCTTTTAGGGAAATTGATTGAAAAGTCTTATTAGGAAGATATGTGCACCAATAAGTTCTTTTGATTGAAAAATCATATTTCTTATTTTTTAGTGACATTTTCATAAAAAAGTGTCACTAATTGTTAGTTTTTACTGACAACTTGAAATATTCATTAGAGAAAAAGTCACTAATTATCAATTTTTAGATACAAATTATAAAATCATCACAAAAATTCTTTTTTAGCGACGATTCTGATAGAACTAACCTTCAAATTGATAGGAGTTAAGGAATTAAGTCCAATTATTAAAACTGTTTTTTATCTATACAAACACTTGTGGGACTTAATGGTACACAGGTCCTTATAACAAGACCTATGAATATTTAACCCTTTCTTTTTAGCTTGTTTTTGTTTTTAGTGAATTTGTTTTTTAAAAAAAAATTACAAAATGTTTTAAGCTTCTAGCTTCTAGACGAATCAGAAAATTAAATTTTTAAAAAAAATTCCAAGAGAAGTCCCAGAAATACAAAAAAAAAAAAAAAAAAAAACACAAAAACAAAAACAAAAACAAAAGCAAAATAGTAGACGTTTTAGCTTATTTTGGTTTTTTCATTTTTTTTTGAAATTTTTTAAAAAAATTAATTTTTAGATTCGTTTACACAAGACAAACCGGAATTTATTTATTTTTTTATTTTTTTAAAAAATTGACATAATTTTGAAAAAAGTCACGAAAGATTAAAAAAAAAAAAATTCAAAAGAAAAAATAGGTGACTTTTTTAAGTGTTTCCAAACACCCACTTAATTTTATTTATGACTTTTTATTGATTAATAACATCATGTAATCTCACCGTGACACATTATTTATTTTCTAAATGAAGTCACTATAGTATTACTCAAAGAAAAGTAAGATATAAACATTTTTGGGTTAATTATATTTTTAGTTCCCATTTATGAGTTTATCATTTTGGTCACCAATGTTTGAATTGTGTTAATTTAGTCCCCAATATATAAAATTATTTTAATTTGATCCTAGTTTGTACAAAAAAATATTTCAATTTAGTCCCTAAATCTAACTTTATTATAGATTTATACACTTAAAAGGTGCTTCAATCCAAACCCCCAATAACAAAGTTGGATTGAAGGACTAAATTGAAACACTTTTTATAAAATATAATTGGAATCGCATATAATTGGAATCACATTGACACAGTTTAAGTATTGAAAAACTAATTGAAACACTTTTATATATTAGAGACCAAATTAACACAATTTAAATATATTAAGAATCAAAATGGCACAACACTAGGACAAAACCTCAGTAAGAATAAGCACTTTACTAAAATGATGTGACAAATTTTGATTTGAAAAGAAAGATGACAAAAACCAACTATTATTCTGCATGATGTCTATCTATATAAATTATGATGGTT
Organism: Camellia granthamiana; assembly: GCA_036172215.1. Taxonomy (NCBI): domain Eukaryota; kingdom Viridiplantae; phylum Streptophyta; class Magnoliopsida; order Ericales; family Theaceae; genus Camellia; species Camellia granthamiana. The sequence goes on from CM069907.1 coordinate 71,792,614, forward strand.
TGTTATTGCTCTTGCTCAGACTGTGCACTCACTTCCACTCTTCTTTCCATATCCAAGTTATCTTCATGGAGAAAACTTGGTTCCTCTATTTAGCTGTAGCAGCAGTAGTGTCCTTGGCACAGTACTATTTCTTACCCTGTTTGGCTATAAATGTTTCTAACTCCACCACTGATCAATCTGCTCTTTTAGCCTTCAAATCCCATATCACTTTCCACAATCCTCACCACATATTGGCCAATAACTGGTCCTCAGCCACCTCAGTCTGCGATTGGATTGGTGTCTCTTGCGGCAAGCGCCGCCACAGAGTGACAGCCTTGAATCTCCCTAACATGGGTCTGGGAGGCACCATCCCACCCCACATAGGAAACCTTTCATGTCTATCCTACCTCAACATTGCCAACAACACTTTCCATGGTCATCTTCCCTGTGAGTTGGCTCGATTGCATCACCTAAAAGTTGTCGACTTTAAAATCAACAACTTCAATGGAAGTGTTCCGGCATGGTTTGGAAACTTACCCAAGCTTCAGTACTTGCATCTCTCAAACAATAGTTTCACGGGTTCAGTTCCTCCTTCCATTGGCAGCATATCGACATTAGAGTCTTTTGATTTAAGGTATAATTTTCTGGAGGGAATATTTCCCGAAGAGATCAGTTATCTTCCTAAACTGAAAAGTTTACTCATGGGATTTAATCATTTTTCGGAGTCTATACCCCAGCCATCTTCAAAATCTCATCACTTGAATTGATTGATTTCACATATAATATGTTGTCTGGTAGTCTTCCAGAGGATTTGTGTGATTTTCTTCCAAAAACTTGAATTTCTCTATCTTTCTGGGAATGAGTTTGATGGCCAAATTCCATCAACTCTGGGTGAATGCAGAGAGCTCCAAAGCATATCATTGTCTTACAATAAATTCAGTGGTTTCATTCCAAAGGCAATTGGGAATTTGACTTTGCTTCAAAGATTATATCTTGGTGGTAACAACTTTAAAGGTATGATTCATTCTCACTTGTTATTGTTATTCATCTTGGTTCGCATTTTATATATATTCAAAGTAAGAAGATAAGGGAAATTTTATAATGTAAATCTTTTTTTTTTTCCTTCTTTTTTTTGGTGTATACCATATTCACAATCGTGGCCTTTGTTTTATTATGGTATTGGTTATATTTTAGTTATTATTTATTATGATATTAATTATGATCTCTTATAATTTTATTTTGTTAATGACCAAAGAGATTTTAATCATGTTGCACGTGGTATTTGATTATAATGCTTATTTATGGCTTGATTATAATTTATTGTAATATGTTAGTTATGATTTATTGTCGTTATTATTTTAGTTACGATCAATAAAATCTTTAGTTATTTCTGATTTGGTTATAAGTTGTCGCATTTTTTCAAAAATAATAATAATTGTTGAATGACTAGGGGCGAAACTATAAAGGTAGGGAAGGGACCCCCTCCAAATTTTTGAAAATTATTTATTACCCCTTACATTTTATCAAAATTCATAACATGAATATTTATAATAAAGTTTTTGACTATTTATTACTCCTTATGTTAGTTAATACTATCAATTTTACCAAGTTAATTTTATTAATATAACTAGTACATCTCACTTCATTTCTTTTGGTTTGTGTGGGCAAATCCTTCTTCACTTTTTATATTTTCTTGTTTTGTCATCTTTTTTATAAAAAAAATTGTGAGGTTGAGGGGTTAGTTGTATGGATGCGAGTAGCAGTAGCAGGAGTATTTGTACTTTTTGAATCTCTGGATGTATGTCATCTTCAATTTCATGTTTTTGATGAAATTTTTCTTTGTTGATAAAAAATAAAAAATAAAAAATTCAAATGATCTGTCAGCTTTTTAATTAGTATGTTTTATTAACTAATAAAATGTTTAAGAGTAATGCTAGAGGCCTCAAAAAATTCTACCAAAATTTCTGCCAAATGTCTGTGGGATACACACAATATGGATCTCATGTGAGTCTCACATGTAAGACATTTAGTAGAACTTTTGGTATAATTTTTGAGGTCTCTAACATTTTTGAATGCTTAAAACAATAATGTAATCAATTATATTCTGAGATCTGCTTCTTCTTTTTTTTCTTTTTTTCTTTTTGAGGAAGAAGAACAGATATATATATATATAAGAAATAAAGGAATAGAGGAAATACTAACAACCATTACCCTGCAGCGCCTTTGGCTTCCATGTGTGCAGCAGCAACAAAAGATCTAGGGACCTTAACAACTCTTAGATAATCAAAACAACAAGACATAGCTTTAATGTCCTTAATTAAATACATAATATCCCAAGTAATCTCATAAGATCCATTAAGCTGTTGAACTAGCTCTGGACAATCAGTAAGCCCCGTAAGAGCTTTTATTCCGCCGAGAGCACACCATTTGACTACTTCCCAGCAAGCTCGAGTACCGTAGCTTAATAAGAACCTGCCCTTGGTGATCCACCCCAACCCGCGCCGCACCTCCGCAAAGAGATTGCTTGTTCCATGCCTCATCAATGAAAAATTTATCAAAATAAAAATGAAGAGATCAGGAGAAGGTTTTAGTAATTGTGAAATGATGCAATTCGGCAACCTGACCTTAAGATATAAACGGTTCATGCCACAGAAAAGAATTTGTATTTAAAGGTTTCCTTTCCAGAATCAAGGAGTCGATCAGCGTTAGTACTTCCCCAGGATCAGAATTAACATGCTCAAACGTAGCTCTGTTGCGACATAACCAAATACCCCACAAAATCTTAATAGCCTCAATGACAGCCAATTCATCTAGAGCCTGTGTAAACCATCCAACCAACCAATCCGAACTGACTGAGGTATGCCCCTCTCAAAGTCTAATCCTATTTGAGACCCTCTCCAAACATATTTCGAGATTGGACATTGAAAACAAAGATGTTTTAAAGATTCATCTTCTTGCAAACATCTTGGACATAGTCGGAACAAATTCACCCCTCTACTTCTCTATGTAAGCCGAACAGGTAAGATTCTATGCATCAATTTCCAAATAAAGAGAATCCACTTCGTTGGCACATGAAGATTCCATAATTGCTTCCAGAAAGTACAAAGTCCAGCTGAACAGTCACTTCGCATGGCAAGACTGTTGCCCGCTAAAAAGAAATAACAAGACTTAACAGTATACCGCCCAGTTTTAGAGAATTTCCTGTTGGAAAATAATATGTTTTTCGGCAAATTTAATTCGACATTAAAGTGGGACCCAATCACTAGTTGAGGTGGGTCTGAGCGATTTTGCATTCTCTCAAGTGAAAAGATTACAATATAAAAATGATGAGCCGAAACCATTTAGATGTGAATGAGAACTGTCTTATAAAGTGGGCATCAATAAAAGTCGGGTTTCGATTTGGACTTAGTCTTAGTTTAGACTAGGCCTAGGCTTGTGTTTGTACTAGGCTTAGGCTTGTATTTGTACTTGTGCATGTGCTAGGTTTGGTTTTGGACTTGGACTTAGACTTAATTTTGAGTTTGAGCTAAGCCATGTTGTGTTGGGCTTAGCTTGTGCATGTGTTTAAGAATTGGGGCTTGGATTGGGTTGTAACCCAACATTAGTATCCATTTTGTGATTCATCTAGTTGGTTTATTCAAACATCATTATATACATATATCTAGTTGTACTAGAAGGATACAATAACGTCACATGGATATCTGATATAAAGACTACAAATCCATTAGTGGATTTGTTTTTTCTTTTGGAGGTGTAATTTTGTCTTGGGAATCTTCCAAGCAAATGTGTATTATGAGATTAATGATGGAATCGGAATTCAGTAATTTAGATAAAGCTACTGAAGTAGCTGAAGGGCTTTGCCATTTTCTTGAAGATACTCCATATTGATTAAGACTTATACTAGTAATTTTGTATACTTTGCGACAACCGATCAAGTATTGGTAGGGCACAAAATAATACGTATAATGGAAGGTTTAGATACTTTCGTCAAAAATATAATTTCATACGACGACTACTCTCGTGTGTTGTCACTATAGGCTATATGCAGTTTAAGGACAATATTATGGATCCGTTAACCTACGGGTTAAATCAAGAGTTAGTAAGAAGTCGTCAAGAGGAATGGGGTTAAGGCCTTTAGCGAATGTTATCGGAATGGAAAACCCAACCTAATTGACTGGAAATCCCAAGATCTAGGTTCAAAGGAACAACCTAATTGCATGTAACAGACGAGTCACTGTGGAGGCCAATCCTCATGCCCATTCCTTTATACAGCGATACCCTATGGAGTAGAAGGTTAATCTGATGCTTTTAGTAATCTAAGTGTTGTGAATAGTCAACCGTAATATAACGAGATGCCTTATGTAGGTCACCTATGTGAGTGCGAAGTGGGGCCGCTTCTTTAAGAATTGACGAGGCCGAATTCTTTAAAAGCACTCACTAAACTAGGCTAGTGTTCCAGGGCTAAACCGGACACACCAGTGAGAATAAGAACAATGGTTGGAGTGATTCCTGTGTGAGGTCTATTGTCTCGGTTTATACAAACGGCAAAACAGTTCAAGACATCACGTTCACTGGTCAGACAGTAAATCCGACAGGTTTTCACTATGAAAGGTTTAAGGCCAACAACTACCTTTTCTGATGCAGAGTTATTCTATGTGCTATCTCTTCGAGTCTTTGTTGTTAAGCGTTGTCCATTTTTCTTTATTCATGTGCAGGATTGTTGGAAAATAATAGTTTTTCGGTAACTTTAATTCAAAATTAAAGCAGGACACAACCATCAGTTCAGGTGGGTTTGAGTGATTTTGCATTCTTTCAAGTGAGAAGATTACAATATAAAAATGATGGACCGAAACCATTAAGTTGTAAATGAGAATTGTCTCATAAAGTGGACATCAATAAAAGTTAGCTTAGATTTGGACTTAGTCTTAGTCTGGACTAGGCCTAGGCTTGTGTTTGTACTTGTGCATGTGCTAGGTTTGGTCTTAGGCTAAGCCATGTTGTGTTGGGCTTAACTTGTGCATATGTTTGAGAATTGGGTTTGGATCGAGTTATGACCTAACATTAGTATCCATTTTGTGATCCATCTAGTTGGTTTATTCAAACATCATTATATACATATTTATTTGTATATATTAAGCACTTGAGAAATATAAGGTTTTGTAATTCTCAGCTTTTGATGATGGAGTTGATGACCATATTAGTGGCCATAGGTTTTCAACTTTTGTAACTCTAGTCCTAATGACTAGAGTTGATGGCCTTGGTTAATGGTATTTGATGGCCCTATTGATGTATAACCTTTATGGCTAGGGATTCCTCTACTTGTATAAATAGAGGCATTTCCATTCCAACTTGGTAGAATAATTTTGGAGAGATTTTTGATGGAAAATGGAGATAGTATTTTGAGATAAAAAGTTGGAGATGGTTTTTTACACCAAAGAAAATTTTGTCCTATCTTCTTTTGCTAGCCCTTTTTTTGATTTTTGTTAGAGAGAGTGCATCCATTGTCAAGTTCGCCGAAGCTATTTAGAAGGTGCTTCTGCATTAACTGGTTTCAACCATCGTATATTGGGAGACAGACGTCAGCGTACCTTCAGCATCCATCGGGAGGCGATGAATCTATTTTAAGGAAAATGTCTAGTACAGGCTTCGGTTTGCTTCTTTTCTTATCATTTGTTTTTAAATTTTTCAATATTTAGTTTATAAAGACGAGTTCTAATTTTTAGTTATCCATATTAATAATTTGTTCTATTGGTAATGCAATGTAATTCATTTTTGTATTTAGTTGTGTCGTTTATTATGTATTTCATCCTTTAATAAAAAAAAATTGTTTTGTCATTTATATTTAATTTATTTTATATATTTTTCTTGTATTATTATAAAAAAATACCAATATTTTCATACAACCATATCAGAGAACTCCGTTTCAGAAATAGGCATAAGGAGAATATGCTCAGCAAAATTTTGTGGAAAAAGTAACTGAACCAAATCCCTTCTCTACTCCTTGGTAACGAAATTGATCAAATGATGCACCCGAAGAGACAAGAAAAACCTGCCCACCGCTTGACCTATAAAACTATTCCGATCAGTTGGAATCCAATCATCTTCAAAAGGATCAATAAACTGTTCATTTCCAACACACCAGAAAAGACCCTTTTTAATCAATTCCCCTTCCTCACAAAATACGCCAATCCCAAGAACCACAAGATGAAGGTTGAACATCATTCTGAGATCTACTTAATAATTCAAAACTTTCAATTATAAAATAAATAAATAAAAAAAGGCTTGTTAGATTTGTTTTCCTTCATGAAATAATTCTCCCAAAATGCTTATTATATGCTAAGAATTAGTTAATAATTCAAAACGTTTATGTGTTGAACCACCAACCTCTTCTTCATTGCAAGTATCTAAGTGTTGCTTCAATAACTATTTCTTTTACAACGCTTACCTAAAAAAGGGTAATTCTAAATGCATCCCAAAAATTAGGTTGGGCACCCTATTACTTGGAACACCCCAATTTAAAATTTAAATATTTATTTATTTGTTTAGACAGCCCATACAGTACCTCTTATAACCCTTAAAATAAAATTTGAAAAAAAAAAAAACTTTAGAAATTCTACTTGCTACACCTCAAGTCTAATACGTACTATACGTCCAGAAACTTAATTCCAAACCTATGAAGTTTATTCGGATATTTAGTGCCGAACAAATGAAATATATTCAGATACTCAGTTCCGAAAAATAAAAAATTGGTTGCATCATTTTCATTTGGATATTTAGTGTTGAACAAATTATATATATATATATCTGGATACTTAATTTGGAATTTATGAAGTTTCTTCAGATGCTTAGTGCCGAACATAATATTGAATAGTTTTTTTTGTTCGAAATTGGAGTGTGAAGAGCTTAGAAAATTAAATGTTCAAAAAAATAGAGTCGAACATAGACAATTTGTTCGGATATAAAATATTTAACAAAGACCATTATTTCGGAAACGCGCTGCTGAATATGTGAATTTTGTTTAGAAATAAATTTCCGAATAAATATAATTTGTTCAGTACTAAATTTCTGAATCAATTCAATAAACCAAACAATGAAAAAAGATAAATATCAAATGAAAACTTATTTAATCTATAGAAACTTACTTGAAAACATCTTCTTTATTGTCCATTGTTGATTATAATGTGAGATAGAATGCAAAAATGATGGATTCAAGCAAATAGGGTTAGGTATGGAGATCCGAAGTGAAGAGAGTAAGAAGAGAAGAAAGAGAAAAGAAATATTGGGGCTGACAATGAATGAGGTGTCCAAAACACTTTGATTTACACTTTTTTTTCAATGTCAAGTACTTTTTCGTCATTTTAAATAAGGGGAAAGGATTCTCTTCAGTCCACTTTGTAGACTGAACGATATTGTTGGGTCCATGGAGCCAACTACAAGTTTCATTTCGTTGATCTAAACCGTTCAATGTGTAGATCTCATCGAGTACTTCTTTTATGCAAAACATTAGGTTGATCAAATGTCAATAGCCCCTTGATCAAATCATATTTTTGTTAATAGTAAATAAGATTTTAAAAATAAATTGTTCATAAAAATGTATTCAGATCAAAGGACTATTGATATCCAATTAACATGATTATTTGCATGGAGGAAGTACTCAACGAGCTCTACATATTGAACGGTTTAGATCATCAAAATAGGACCCATAGTGCGCCCTACGGGCCCAATAATACCATCTAGTCTAGAATCCTTCCCCTTAAATAAAGGACTTAATAGTAATAAAATAGTTTCATTAAATTTGGGTGTCCAAATTAATTTTTGGAGTACAAATAGAGCCACACTATAAAATTTTTCAACGATTAATAATTTACTAAAATTAACTCAACTTTTATTTTATTTTATTTTTTTATGCATATACCTTTCCGCTCCTTAGAGAGTAGTTGTCGTATGGAATTATGTCTACGACGGATATGTCTAGACTTTTTATTATACATATTACTCTGTGCCCGTCCAATCGCCGATTAGCTATCACAATGAATACAAATAGCAGGCACAAGTTTCGGCCAACGTGGAATATCCTCAATGAACAAGCGAAGCCATTCAGCTTCTTCAGTTGCTTTATCCAAAGCAATAAACTCAGATTCCATCGTTGATCTCGATATACACATTTGCTTAGATGATTTCTAAGATACGGCTACCCCTCTGAGGGTAAACACATAACCACTAATGGATTTGGAGTCCTTTATATTAGATATCCAATTAGCGTCACTATACCCTTCTAGTACCGCTGGGTATCTGCTGTAATACAGCCCATCGGGTGTAGCGTAGATAACTTAACACTCGTATAATGCCTCTCCAATGAGTGGCATTCGGATTACTCATGTATCTACTAAGCCTGCTAACAGAGTAGGCTATATCCAACTTTGTACAACTCATCAGATACATCACACTCCCAATGACCCGAGAATATTCTAGCTGAGAGACACTCTTACCATTATTCTTGGTCAAGTGTAGACTCAAGTTTACCGGTGTCCTAGACACACTTGTATCTGATTTACCAAATTTCTCAAGTATCATCTCAACATAGTGAGACTGAGAAAGTCCAATACCACTAGATGTTCTAGTAATCTTAATACCCAGAATGACATCTACAAGACCTATATCTTTGATGTCAAACTTGGAGTTTAACAATTTCTTGGTAGTTCTAATCATTACTACCAACAATGAGTATGTCATCTACGTATAGACACAAAATGACATAACCTCTGTCAGTGTCTTTAACATATACGCACTTGTCACACTCATTGATTCTAAATCTATTTGATAATATAGCATTGTCAAACTTCTCATGCCATTGCTTTAAGCACTTGCTTCAAACCATACAATGATTTTGACAAGCTTGCAGACTTTCTTATTTTGTCTTGGAGCTGAAAAATCCCTCGGTTGCTCCATGTAGATTTATTCATTCAAATCTCCATTTAAGAAAGTTGTCTTTACCTCACATGTATGGTTCTGTAAGATGGAGTCAATCTCACTCTTAATTGTTTCTTTCCACAAAGGACTTTCAGATGAAGTCATAACTTCATGGAAAGTTCGAGGTTCTCCCTCTAACAAATAAATCAAGAAGTTCGGACCAAAGGACTTTGCGGTCCTAGCTCTTTTACTCCTTTTCGGCTCATTTACTTACTCAGCTTGATCATCGACTTGATCATCTATGTGATCATTGTCAACTTTAATCTCTTTCATGGAACTCGAAACCCTTTCTTGGATATGACAAGGAAACACATTTTCAAAGAAAGATGCATTTCTGGATTCCATGATAATATTCTTGTGTATATCTAGAATAGTAGACTTAAACACAAGAAATCGATATGCACTGATATATTGTGCATAACTATTAAATACAAAGTCAATGGATTTTTAGGCTTATCCTAACCCTCTTGGGTTTAGGTATTACCACCTTTTGCATGACACCCCCACATTTCTGGAATTTATATAAAGGCTTTTGGCTTTTTCCAAAAATTCATATAGGGTCTTTAAACAATTCCTTGTGTCACAATAATTATGAAACTCTCAAAATCATATCACAGTAAATACATTCCTAGAATGTCATCAACCGAATTAGGCACCCAAACATATTTGGTCCAACCTTTGACTTTGAAGCTAATAGTCTTACTATTAGGAAATACAAAATCCAGTACTCAATAGTTTACTATTCGGAACTTCATAACATGGCCAGTAGTCTCGTCACTAGGAATCATTAATTTCTCAGCATGTGGTCAATAGATTTTCTACTACTAGAAATCACAATGTTTTAATCTGTGATCACTAGTCACTTTACTACTAGGAATCACAATGTCCTGACATAGGATCAATAAACTCTTGCATTACTAGGAATCATCATGTCTTGACATATGATCAGTAGCCTTTCCACTACTAGGAACCATCATGTCTTGACATGTAATCAGTAATCTGTTCACTACTAGGAACCACAATCTCATAACTGTGTAGCCAGTGATCTAACACCTCCTAGGAACCACCAGTTTTCTATCTCTGTGATTAGTGATCTTGCACTCACTAGGAGCTACCAATTCAAGAATATATTCAGAATTATAAAAATTCAAAAAATACATTCACCCACCCTAACAGGTTGTCTCATTTTTGCTCTTAAGCAAAGCCACAGAGCAATCACACGTGCTATAATTGACTCAAGGATAACATACTGACTGCCTCTAATAAATTCAGAGATATCATCATGCAATCTTATGATTTCCTTTAATCACACTTGATCTCTCTAGATCTTTCCTTAAAAACCGCGCAAGTCTTAAGACTGTCAGGTGGAACAACAGTTCTTGTTGTCACCTCTTGAAGCCATTTCTGAAAAATCACAATAGAATTTCACTATTCTATTTTTCTAGAAACTAAACTTAACACAAGAAAATCCCAAAATCTGAAATTTAATTCAAAACTAATCTCACCACTTACCCTAGAATCGAACATGGTCAAAAAAAAATTCAAGAATACTGGAGGGGTCACACCGGTCCCACTTAAGACTCAGTTAACCTTAGACAAAACTTTCAGGAGCATGTTGACACCTAGTCCATGAGAAACGAAGTTAGAATTAAGTTTTTTAGGGGATAAACTAGGTTAAAACAAACCAATTCCCAAGAAAATAAAATTTGTTACCAAAATTATACCACTTATAAAAGTTAACCAGTGCTTCCGGAACTAAGCTCATTATTTCTGAATAAAATCAGAAATATTTTAACTAATGCTAAAATTTGGTTTCTTTTCTCAAAACCAAACCACTTTGGAAATAATCAGATTATAACCAAAGACTTTTTCCAAACTTGGTTTTCCAACACTTTAGGAATAAAATGATTAAACCCAAAGACTTCCTCAAACCCCAAAGGTTTGAAACCAAATCTGTCTTAGTTGTCATTTCTGAACAAATAAGAACTACTCTTTAGCCATGGCTAAACACTTTGGTTTCTATTACAGAAAACCAAACTAAGCTCCAAACTTACAAACAATTTAAAAATTGCTAACCAAATTATAAATAATGTAAAAAATTGCTACAACAATGATTAAGCAAATACAATGCTTCTAACAATACAAGCAAATAAAATTTGCTTTTACACAATTGGTAAAAACCAACTAAACCTAACCGAAAAATTGCTTCACTAAACAAATGTAAACCAATCCAAATAGGATTTTATACAGTCCAAAATCATTTCCACGCTTAGATATTCCTGTTCATCGCAAAGATTAGTCATCCATACTTTTTGTTTGTACATCCCAAAGACTATTTATTTGGTTTTGTATTTGTTTTCCCAATCCCTTTCGCATATGTATTTCTGTAAAGAAGATTAGCAAAAAACCACAACAAAATACACAACAAATAATCTAAAGAAACTGTAAAAATAATAAATTCATTTAATAGCAAAATTAAATAAAATTAAAATGCTAGATAAGTTAATTAAAAATTATAACAATAAATTACAAACATTATAACTCTAAAAAATTAAATACATTTAATTGACAAGAATTATAAGAAATTATAACACAACTAAAACTCCAAAATTAAATTTACAATTTAATTTACACAATAAACAAGTAAACAAATATAGACAAGTTACAAAATTAAAACTTATAACTCCACAATTAAATTAAAAATAATTGCCATGAGTTATATATGAATTTAAATCACAATAAACATGTAAACTTATAACTCTAAATAAATAAATTAAATTAATAGGCAAGAGTTACATATGAATTTAATCCACAATAAACATGTAAATAATTCTTGCAATTAAAATCATGCAAATTATTCTACAAATCTAGAATTTTAACTAAGTAACATGTTATCTTTCCCTAAAAATATAAACAGTTATTAGCATGCTAAGAATTATATTATAAGATTATAAAATAAAAAAAAAACATTCAAATCATGGTGGTAGACTAGGAATAATATTTATAACATTAAAATTATACTAGAACCAAATAGCATGCAACTGTATTAATATCTCATGAAAAATAATATTTATTTCCTAAAACTAGAAGCATGCAATTTCTGTATACAAATCAAACTGTGCTATATAACGTGGCTTACACTAACGTGTACAAACATGAATCTGTTTTAGGCTTGTTGCACCAATTGCGTGATTAACAAAAACCAAATAGATTCATAATTAACAATTGAAATTTCAAAACAAACAAACCATGCTGAAAATTACAATACATAATAAAATAGCATAGCAAATGAAAGCAAACTGAAACCTGTGTAATACCACCGTGTCCTTAAAACAGATTAGCTGCCTCACTATGGGTGCTGGAGGTATGTCGACTTCTGTCTCCTTGGATACGACGGTCTAAACTAGCTAATGCAGAAGCACCTTCTAAAAAGCTTCGGCGAACTTGACAATGGTTTCACTTTCTCTAGCAAGAACCAAAGAAGGGGCTAGCAAAAAAAGATAGGAAAAATTTTATTTGGTGTAAAAAAAAAAAAACATCTCCAACTTTTTTTTATCTCAAAACACCATCTCTATTTTTCATCAAAAATCTCTACAAAATTATATTTCCAAGTTGGAGGGGAAAGGCATCTATTTATACAAGTAGGGGAATCCCTAGCCATGAAGGCTATACATCAAAGGGGCCATCAAATGCCATTAACCAGGGCCATAATCTCTAGCCATTAGGGTTAGAGTTACAAAGGTTGAAAACCTATGGCCACTAATATGGCCATGAACTCCATCATCAAAAGATGAGAGTTACAAAGGTCTAAACCTCCCATGTACTTAATATATACAAATACATATGTATATAATGATGGTTGAATAAACCAACTAAATGGGTCACAAAATGGATATTAATGTTGGGTCATAACCCGATCCAAGCCCAATTCTCAAACACATGCACAAGCTAAGCCCAACACAACATAACTTAGACCAAGCTCAAGATTAAGTCCAAGACCAAACCCAACATATGCACAAGCACAAGTCTAGGCCCAATCCAAACTAAGACTCAGTCCAAATCTAAGCCCAACTTTATTGATGCCCACTTTATGAAACAATTCTCATTCACAACTCAGTGGTTTTGGCTTATTATTTTTGTATAACAATCTTCTCACTTAAGAGAATATAAAACCACTTAGACCTACCTCAACCGGCGGTTGCATCCCACTTTAATTTTGAATTAAAGTTGCCGAAAAATCATTATTTTCCAATACAAGTTTTACTAGCCGAAAAGATATTAGAAACTCTTTATACCTTTAGCAAACACGTAAACTTTATTCCCAAATCACATTGTTTAAATGTCACAATCCAAACCCGCCCCTATAGGTTTAGAATCGTAACCGGCCAGTAATCTTGGAATTACCGAAGGCCTCTGAGACAATTTAACATAATATTAGGGGCTAGCGGAAGCAAATAACAAATATACAACGTCCATTGAGCTGTGCAAACTTATATGAGACAGAAAAATTTTAAACTTTTTATATACATATATACACATCATCCATACATCATAATATATATACAGATCAGACAAAAGGGACTTAGCCCCTTTTTCAAAATACACAAGACTTGTTTAACCAAACCAGAAAACAGAACTTAAACTTTAAATCACATAGCGATAATCACTTGACATATCCGGAACCTCCACGGGAGGCACATAGGTTGGCTGACAAAAACAGATTCTAGGAAGATGCCTCTAAGCCTGGTTGCGCGCCTGATCACCTACATACATAAATAATAGAGTGAGTTGGAGTCCAGTGAATAATAACAGAGTAAAGGGTTTTAATGAATGAGTCCGTACAGATTCAGAATTCACAATTCAGTTTCGTATCAAATTCATAATTTGTCCAGATCATATACAGAAATCATGAGTCATGCATAAGTATAGGTGATACATCCATAAGCGCTAACAGAACAGATACAGAACAGATGCAGACATGTGAGGGTTACAAATAACCAGTTCCATAAAGGAACCTCCGGATCCAGGTAACAGAGAATAAACATGCTAAGCCTCATGATGGAGCCTCCGGTACGGGTAACAGAGTGCAGACAGACTAAGTTCCATGATGGAACCTCCGATACCGGGTAACAGCCAACACATATCACATGACACTAAGGATGTCACAAACACATATCGGAAATTGGACAATCATTCATTGAACAGAACATAACATTTCAGAAAACAATTCTTATTTCATCATACAGAAAATAAATAAGGTTGAACATAACTTTACTATGTTATTACTCACAGATAGCTGCAGAAGTAAATTAGACGGACTGGACATATCAGATAAATCAGGCAGACAATAGCGCGTGACCTACACAAGCACATAACATATATACATTGAAATACAATATTACTCCCTTGATCAAACTTGACTTTCCTAGTCTTTTTCCGTCTAAATAGTCCAAAGTTCTACTACGCTTATTCTTTCTCATTCAAATAAATCGGATTCTTATTTCACATATTCTTTCATTACTAAGTCCTTCTTTTCCAAATAGATTGATCTTTTATTTGGCTTCTTAAACAATTACCACTAGATCAATGATTCAGTCTTTAACTAATTAATTTATGTTGATTGATAGCTTATTAATCTTTATTAAGTCATAAATCATGTCTAGAATGCTTTGGGAAAAGATGAGGATAAAAATATGAACTAAATGCAACTTTTCAAAATATGCTGAAAATGGTGTCTTGGCTCGAGCACCACTTTGGTCGCTTGAGCAGACTGTAAAATTTGAAAAACTTATGGGAGCTCGATTTTCACGCTCAAGCGAGACTTTCCTCACTCGAGCGGACAACGTAAATTCTGGAGTTTCCAGAATTGCAATTGAAGTTCAAATTTGATATTCAAAGCCCCAAAGCATGAATTTTTGGTACACAAAAATGGAGTACCATTGCATAATTTAGTAAACACTTTCAATTAGAAATCATTCATTAAAAATCATGCTCCAATTGTCCAAATTTAGTTTTAACTCATCTTCTTTATATCAACCCACAATTCTAAAATATAAATTAGACTTCCCAACCTCTTGAAATTCCATGATGTATGTAATACAAATAGATCCAATTTTATTATTAATAAAAAAAAATTAACTTAACTATGAATTACACAAATCAATTTCTTAGAAATTCAACTTAACTCAATTTTTAACCAAAAACTTAATTTATAATCATGGGTGTTCTAAAATGTATCTAAATTGAATAAAATTCTTAAATTACATCACATGCATGGATTAAATAAAAATCTAATTATAAAATCAAAACTTTAGGATTAATTCCAAATTTCCATAAACTTGATTTTCTTAAAATATTTCCTTTGTCTCTTCAAAATATGAACTTGAATGGCTCAATTCTCTTAAAACTCATGTATTACAAGAAAATACTACAAAATCAAATCAAAACAACTAATTTTCCAAATTAATTTCCACAACTATGAGTCTACTTAATTTCTTACTTAAAACCTTATTTCTTACAAAATCCATGAGACTAATTCCATAACTTTCTTAATTCATGATGCATGCACTACTAAAAAAAATACTTTTTGCGACCGCTATAAACCGTCGCAAATAATAAAAAACAGTCGCAAAAGACTTTTTGCAACGGCCCATGCGACGGCAAATGGGGGTCGCGAATATGGGGGTGGCAAATACTTTTTGCGACGGCAAAGCAACGGTCGCAAATTATTTGCGACCACCTAAACTACTTATGGCGACCGCTATTTTGCCGTCGCAAAAAACAAAGAAAAACACTAATATGATCTTTGGCGACCATCTTGTTACCGTCGCAAAAAAATAAAAAAATAAAAATAAAAACAAATAAATAAATAAATAAATAAATAAATAAAAGTGTAGCGTTAAGCACTCTAGGAATAACAATGACTAGAATTCAGACAGTATAACATTATAGTTTGATTGAACATTCTATTTGAGTCTCAAAATTTGAGCCATATGTAAAAGTTATTACAACTAAAAACTTGGAAAAAGTTCTTTTATGAAAAAAATACAATCCAGAACTGGTCAATCTTCTCATCAATTTTCTTGCTCGGGTGTTTTTCCACTCTATCAATGAACTGGCATAACACCTTGTACTTCCCAGTGCAAGAAATGAAAGCAATATGACGAGGGGAAAAGCTCCTTCTCCACAATTGAAAAAGGTAAGCTTTTAGTAATTCATCTTGCCTTGCGCAATCATAAAATGATACAATTGATCATGCTTTCTGTAATTAACTTACAATAAATTGATTAAGAGCTTGAAAATTAAACTACAAACGAAAGGGACCACATTAAATGTAAGATGGTAATCCAGAGCGGGCAAATTATAACTATGCTGTAAAAATATCTGTCTTTGTATAGGCCTACTAGTAAAGCCACAACATCCAAGTCCAACAAATAGAGTGCAACATAAATGGGTTTCTGGAAAAGATCCTTGATGCCGGAATATGCACAAGCACACCTTAACACTTAAAAGATATCCTTACTCACATTTTACCAGATAATGTAAATAAATCATAGGCAGAATATGCACACCTTGACCATTGTCTCATGTGTGGCCGGCTTATCAATATACTCTCTGGCTTTCACTGCTGCATAAGGCTGATAAAATATATGAAGGAAATAGCAACTGAATGGATATCATAAGAAGACAAGGACAAACAATGAAGCACGTGAATGAAAAGATGTAGACACCTGTAGGTCCTCATTGTTTGTAACAAACTGCACAACACGAAACCAAATGTCATCACTGACAAAATCTCCTGCTTTGTCAATCAACTGAAGAATCACATCCACGTACCTGCACAGTGATTAGAAACAAAAATGATATTATAAGTAGTGTACAAAATTATAAAAGAGTGAAGAGAAAAAGTTTCAATAGGTTAAAATTTATTGCATTCTAAGCAGAAAAGATGAAATTTTTAAGTAAAAAACCGAAGTAACACTGCTATACAGAGAAGCCATTTGACATCAAAATAATTCATCAATCGAGAGTTATTCATGGTAGTTATTCATGCGACAACTGAAAATATCGCATTCAACAGTATATCATGGTGTGCTGCCTCGATCTAATAATGAAATACATGCTCTCCCTCTTGGATAGAAATGCATACTTACCATGATAAGTCAGGGGCAAACGTCTCTGCTAGAATAGCAGCTTTTAGTGACAATTCTTCACGCATTGCAAAGTCAGCTGTGCTGAGATACTGATAACAGATAAGTGTCAGTAGCATGCTTCTTGTGCTTTTTGCTAGGAAATATCTCAGTCCATCATTAGTGGCCAAGTGTGTTACATGGACTCTATGTGTTGGGTGTAGCCTGTAGGTGTGTCCAGACATTGGACGTCCCTCAACCTTAAATCTTAGGATACAAAAATATGTTTTCAAAAGTTAGAAATGGGTATGTGGTCATGTCTTGAATGTTTAAACATAATATAAGATGTTTTAATTACTTGGGAATGTAATTCAAATTAAATGGGATTTAGGGGGAAAACGGGGATTTCTATCTCCTATACAGTGTGAGGTTAGAAAATTTTCTTTATCATCAAATTTAAGCTACTTATTCTTTGAACATTGTAAAGAAAATTAGAGGATCCAAATGTCTAATTTGGGTATGGGCATTGGACACATATCTCATATCCTTACCCTTATCATATCTTATGGACAACGATACACTTAAATAATAGAAGAGCCCATCTAACATTGGTGGCCGACTATAGATGGTACATAAGAAAAGAAATTCTCAACTGAAATCAAAGACAATTACTGTTTTTTGTCCAGTAATACTGTACCTGCAATAATTCTTCAACTATATCCTTTGCATTTGAAATATCACACATGCCATATAACAGATCAAGAGCACGTCTCCGAATACTATGGGGGTTAAACCATTGTCAGTAAGGGATGGTGATTTTTAAAACTATGACGTAGAGTACCAACTTCACAGAATATAGATTTAGCACTGCAGATGAAATCACAATTATGACTATCATGTTTTATTTTAATTGTATAATTTTCAATTAATCAACAAGGGGACTTGTGCCCCTGATATAATAGTTGGGAGTCCAACAGGTAACCATCGAGCATAATAGGAGTAATTATGACTACCACTTAGAATAATTAGTGTACTGCTATACTATGGTCTATGAAGAAGAAAAAAAATAGTTGAGATATCCTTAAAATCAGCAATATGGAAACTAGCCTGATTGATGAATTACTGTTTGCTAAAGTGAGCATTTCACAGTGTTGAAACAATATAGTGCAAGCTAGGATGCCAAGAAAAGAGATCCAGGTAAAAGGGTAAACACCTACCATGCATGTTAGGCAGAATTTACATATCCAAGATAATCAACTGAATGCTCAACAAGTCCATGCAGATTTCGTAGCATGTGTACAGTGTAGAATACAAGTTTAATGTTACTGTTGCTTAACATGTAACCAACCATTGTGCCTAGTGATGAAGAACCAAAGAGACATCTCTCAAAAACTCCATTGCACTTAAAACTAACCTGATGTCTGGATCCTTTAATGAGGTGATGATCTGGGATTGATGCCTTTTGATAATGTCCTGAACATCTGTAACCAACAGCATCCTGGTCATATTTTCCTGCATCAGAAGAATCCATAAATCATCCAATCAGGCAGAAACAACCAAATTAAACCTTTCAAATTCTGACATTTAAATTCCTAAAAGTAATTTTTTATCATGATTAAAATGGAGGGAGAAACCCACATACATTCCACAAAAGACAGAACAAAGAAGAATGATGAATATTTATTTACATATATGTTTTTGGATAAGTAAGATGATGAAATTTGAAAGGATAAATAACAAAGAAGAACTAATTACATTATCTTGAAGCTTTAGACCAGCCTGCTTCTTAAGAACCTACAAATTAAGAAATGCAAGGATCAGTTAAAAATTGAAGAGTATTTGGACATTTTAGCACATTGCCAAAACAGAAGCAAGATATCACCTCGCCATAATACTGTATACTCCCTTAATTGGAAGTAGATTTGTTCATTACATTAATTCCAAGGCCTGAACAGTCCATTCCAAGTGCACCTTCAATCACATATCAACAATTCACAGGTCAGTATGTTATCTGTATATTTGTTGAACTAATACTCTCTTTAGGCATGCCAAGAGATCAGGTTCAACCCAAATCAAATCCGAACGCAATCAAAAATATAAGAACATGTTTAAAGAAATTTGATTTGATTACTCGATTATATCCAAATCTGGTCCAATTTTAAATTGAAAAAATTTAGATAAATCCCATCCGAAAACTATTATTTATGGGTAACAAAAGTCTAATGTCTTTTGTGCGTTTAATCCACTATGCTAAAAAAGGGGGGAAAAAAGGTCTAAATATCAGTTGTGTTTGGCATGTAAAGTTGGATGTAAATAGGTTATAATGTCGAAAAAGTCAGACCAATTCAGATTGCCATTTTATCAGATTTTGCTCAGTGTAAAATTGTCAATTAAAATTTATTTGAAATATCTCACAGAGCAAAAACTTCCCCAAAAAAATCTCACAGAGCAAAACCAACACAACAACTATAGCAACTTGTCGGTTTGTAATTACATTCTCTGAAGCATGGCAAAGCAGTCATATTGAGTAGATTATAGTAATTCTGGCTGCATTCACACGAATATGTGAATGGCGATGTCTTGTTGCATTTGCCTCCTCCACAGTCAGTCCAGTAGCAAGCTAGAAAACCAAATACAAAAACAAAAACAAAACAAAAAAACACAAACACGTTACTAAGAAAAATTATTAATCAAATGGTAATTAAGATTACTAGGGTTGGCGATTACGATCAAAAAACGATGTATTAGCATGGCTTTCTTTATCCTGAACAGGAGGGGCAGCTTCCGTGCAAGAGTAGTCTAGTGTACCTGGAAAATTAACAGCTGTCACTTTCACCAGATTCGCAAAATCTGATTCATCACTTCTTTAAGTTGCTAATTACAATTTTAAAATAAAAATTTAAGATCTTAAACCACAGTATGAGCTAAATCATAGGTTGTATGTTTGACTTGTGTCTTTTTTCATTACTGCAAGAAAGTTAGATGTGTACAACACTGAGACCAACACGAGTCATTCAACACAAGAGGCGACTAAGATGTTTGCTGAAAACAACTTGATAACAAATTCATACTTGATAGTTACATTATTGTGTTTTTATGTGCTTGTAAGAGCATAGGTGTATTATTATATAAACTTTGGAACTATTACTTAACTGAAATAATCATGTCTGCTTGGCTCGCTGGAACCCCGTTCACTTGCCTTAAAATCGATGAGCCAGGGATGCATAATGCCTACATGATAACTGCAAGTCATTAAAAGTAAATAATGAAAACTGAATACTAGGATACTAACAGCCATCCACAGTGCGCAATTTGTTTGGCTTAAAAATACAGAAGTTTCTTGGTGCTGTCCTGAAATGATCTAAACACATGGCTACTAGCATTTGAAATTGACACACACTAAAAAGGTTGACCCAAAAAATTGGCTTGAAAAATTAATTCCCTGAAAGTACTGTAAAAATATCGATCAACATAAAAGAAAACTTGATCACTTCATCAATTCAAATGGAAAAATCCTGCTCTGCCTGGACCAAGTACTACAAAAGATATCAACTACAGCAAGCATATTACATTTATATTACAGTTTACACAACTGAATCAAGCTAAATCTCACTACCGTGATGCCATGCTCAAGAGGAATTCCTAATTCAAAGCAGAGGCCTTCAGGTTAGCTGCCAGCCACAATAGATTTTTTGTATATACTTGTATATCAGTTGAATTTTTTTAAATATTAGTTGAATTTTTTTTAGTAAAAAAAAAAAAAAAGCATAGATGGGGACAGATCTGACCTCTGTAGATCACAAATTTTTCAACAACGAAAAAACTACTGAACAATATTGAGGTAATGATCTGATTCTGAATGTGAGAAAACCATAAATTCAAATTAGAATTCCAGAATTTGATCCACAAACAATGAATACAAGCAGACAATGAAATTCAAATCTAGGTTGCAACACTAGAGAAATTAATTCTAAATGTAGAAAAAAATCATTTCAGATTCTGAAAGTTGAATCGATGAAGATGTGTTTAGGCTTACCGATTATGAAATCTTCAACAGTTGTGGACTTGAGAAAGTTGAATCGATCGATAGATTCGAGCGAGAGATTCAAGCGACAAATTCGAGCGAGAGAGGCAGTGAGATTCGAGCGAGAATCGAGCGAGAGACAGATTTTGAGAGGGAGAGAAAGAGGGAGCTCAGATTTGGGAAAAAAGGGGGCGGATTGAGAGGGAGAGAAAGAGAGTCAAGTTTTATAAGATTTTGATGGTAAAATAAGATTTTGATGTCCAAAAATGATTGGGTCAGGAAAATGAGATGGTTTTTGATGTCAAAAATGATTTTTTGCGACCGTTAAATAGTCAGTCGCAAAAAAATAGACGCAAAAAGTCATATTTCTAGTAGTGATGGAGGATTATCTAAAACATGAAATTAAAGTTATAAAACTCTTAGAAAATATTTGCATGTGTGCAATTAGGGTCAACATTCAAACCAATTACATCCAAAATTCTTTTAATTCAATATTAAGTTCAAAATGTTCATGAATTCATAATTTCCCAAAACTTGCTCTCCTTATACCCAAACATGAAATTAATTCTCCAACTTTCTTAAAGATTCATTGATGCATGTAAAGATGAAGTCCAAATTCATGAGGAATAACACAAATTAAACTTACTTGATAAATTTTCCCAAACTCATTTCCTTAATCTCAAGCTTAACTCAATTTATTTTAACCTCAATTTAATTCATAGTCATAGATGTTCGAAAATATGTTTAATTTGAGTCAAACTCTTAGATTACATTACATGCATGGGTTAATAATTAAAATCAAAACCCATATTTATTCTTTAATTCTTCCAAATTACATGCATGTAGAAATAAGGCCCAAATTCATGCAAGATTACAAAAATTAAATGCAAAATAATTAATTTCTAAATTGATTTCCATAACCATGAACCTATCTTTATTTTGTTGGTAATTTCTTTCTAATTATATGAAGTTGAAGTATCAAACCTTCGGAAAATAATGATGCATGTAAAATTAGAGCTCAAATTCATCAAGGGTGACTAAAATCATACTCAAAAGATGAGCTTCTAAATCAATTCCTTAATTCTTGAACTTAATTTTGTTGGTAATTTCTTTCTAATTATATGAAGTTGAAGTATCAAACCTTCGGAAAGTAATGATGCATGTAAAATTAGAGCTCAAATTCATCAAGGGTGACTAAAATCATACTCAAAAGATGAGCTTCTAAATCAATTCCTTAATTCTTGAACTTAATTTTCTTCATTCTTTTCCTTGATTCCCTCATATCATATGTATTTAAACTCAATTACCTCATAAATTTAGGTCTTGAAGAGATTCTCTAAAAAAAATTGGGTTAGGATTTCTTACCTATTAATCTTCAAGATCTTTCTTTATCTTTTGTTCTTAGCTTCCCATCAAATTCCTCCCAGCAAAGATGATTGAATAGGCTTCATATCTCTCTCTCTCTCTCTCTCTCTCTCTCTCTCTCTCTCTCTCTCTCTCTCTCTCCCTCACGATTTCTCTCTCCTTTTCTCTAACTCTCTGTTTTCCATTTCAGAACTCATATATTAATACATTTATATATATCATTAGTTGCCTTCCTCCTTACACGTGCACATACACTTACAAATCATAACCAGACTTCTCAGTACACCCACCTAAATTTCTTAGTGCACCCACACCCACAATTCTAGTTTGTTCCGTAGGGCAATTTATGCTTAGGATAAATTTTAATTAAGCAATCACTTAGTCTTAATAAATTTTGGTTAACACAAAATTAGTTAATTGTAACTAATCTCAAATCCCACATAATTTAATTACTCTAATTGACTTTCATTAGATCCTAATTAAATATATTTAAATTTATCAATTCGAATCAGATTTTTTAATCAATATCCCAAAAGGCTCTAATTATTAAACTGAACTTATTATCATCCTCAATTTTGTTTTCTTAAATTATTTAGGCCTTCAATTTCTGATTAAATTTCAAATTTCCGTCAATTAAATTACATATTCAAATTAGACACCTCATAAATAAATTTAATTCGTAATAATTACAATTCTCAATCTTCATAATTTAATTAACTTGATTAACTCCAATTAGAATCTAATTAATCGAATATCAATTTTACTAAACTGAAACGAATATTTAATTAAACTCCCAAATGGGTCCATAATTAAGATTAAATTGATTCAACTTCTTAACTTCACTTCCTTAAGCCATTTGGACCCTTAATTTTTAATTCCAAAATAAATGTTTAATAGAATCATATACGAGTCAGATCCCACAATTCTCATAAATCCCAAATTAAATTATAATACTCGACAATTAAATTTCAAATCCTCTTAATTAATCAAGTACTAATCATTATACATGATGGGGTTGTTACATTAAAGCTCTTTGAAAGGTGTCTAGAAAGCTCCATGGCGTATTAGACATCAATTTCCTGGTGAAGTGAAAGATTATAGACAAGACAATAGTTAGTGTAGCTGAATGCAGGAAACCTCAAGTGACTAGAAAGCAATGTTCCCTTAGACATAAGGCGCTTCTCTTGCTAAGTTTTGTAAATATTTAATCAAATGCTTTTTTTTAGTATATAGAGCATATGTAGCTAACCTCCAATAGCAAAATTCAAACTAGATTACCACTAGAAGCATGCATTGTAATTACAAATATGCACATCATGGATTATAGAACAAAGATTTCAAACCACATTTCATTTAATTGCAAGAAATTAAGGATTTCCTAAAAATATTATCTAATAAAACTATCATATTAACATAATTCAAGTAGCAAAATTTAATATAAACAAGTATCAGCAACAAAAGTAATCCTCAGAAGAGTTATTACAGAATCTTAAGTAGTTAATCATTCATATAAACCAAATAAACTTGATCACAGCCCATAATGTAAAATCATTGATAGAGAGAAGATTATGTATATGCATTAAATCAAAATCATAGAGAAATACTTGCAATCCAATCTGAAACACATTGCTCTTCTGAATCCTAAAATCATAGACACGGAGGGAGAGAGAGAGAGAGAGAGAGAGAGAGAGAGAGATTACCCAGGCATAAATGAGACTAGAGGCTGAATGAGTGGAATCGGTGAGAAAGGAGAAGGGAGTCTATGCAATCAAGAAAATAAAAGGTAAATTACACTTTGCCCTTTTATGTTTGATCATTTTCTCACTTTGGCTTTTAAATTTTGTTTTTCTCCATTTTGGTTCATCATGTTTCAAGTTTTTCTCAGTTCACTCTTAAAGTTAATTTTTGTTCAAAATTAGACATAAAATACCACAATAACAGTCAGAAAAATATATATTATTATATTGATATATTTGAGTTTGTGTAGAAGTTTTAGTTATATATAATAAAATATTTTTATGTCAAGTAACTGCTAATATGCCATTTTTTGTCTAAATTTAACATAAGTTATCTTTAGGAGTAAATAAGAAAAAACTTTAAACATAAAAAAGTGAGAAAAAATATACTTTAAGGGCCAAAGTGAGAAAGTGGCTAAATATAAAAGGAGCAAAGTGTAATTTACCTAAAAATAAATACCATTTCTAAACCCTAACCTAATCTATATATTATATAAGGAAAATGGAATTTTTAAGAAAAATGAAATTTTTAGGGAGAAGCCTTGTAGGAGCTGCAAACCCTCATTCTAAAATTATTGAATTTTCTTAATTTTAAATATTTATGAAAATTCTCATTGGCTAGCTTTCATTTATCTTATTTTACAATCTCATATCGAGAAAAGAAAGAAAAAGTGAATCTTATACTCTCATTTATATAAACAAAATGAGATTTTTAGTGAGAATCTCTATAATCAATATCTCATACTATTTTTTTTATTTTCTTAATTTTAAACAATTAAGAAAATTTCCATTAACTAACTTCAATTTACCATTTATTTTACAATCTCACATAGAGTTTTTGATTTTAAAAATAATTTTATATGAGGTTTTGAAACTCTCATAATATCTCTCCTTAAAAGTATTCTTTTGTAAAATATATAGATATATTAATAATCTCAACGTCACTCTTACTGCTCCTTAATACAAAAATTATGAGATAACTACGATAATTTTAAATTTGTATTTAAAACTTATAAATCATTGGATAGATTATTATAATTTTAAATTTATATTGTATCAATTTTAAATTTAAATTAATAGATTGCTTTCCATATTTAGTGACAGTTTAAATTTTAATAAAATAAACTTTAAAAGTTTTTATTAATTAATTTTTGTGTAAGCTGATTGGTCTTTTTACCTAACTGATTAAGCTAAATCATTTTTGGTTTGAATGATTTGTTGGTTTGATCGTGATTTTAGCAGTTTTACCAAAATATATAGGTTAAATTTGTTTGATTCAAAATAAACCAAAGATTGACCTAAATAAAGATTGAAATGCTGAAATTTCTTGATTGGAAATAAAGTTCTTGTCCAAACAATTGTTAATTTTTATTTTACAATCGCACATTGGGAAAAGGAAAAAAAAATTTGTTTAAGTTATATAAAGTAAATCTTATGAAGAGGGTTTTGAGAGAAGCCTTCTAGAAACTCCAAACCCTCATTCTAAAATTATTGAATTTTCTTAATTTTAAACAATTAAGAAAATTTTCATTGACTAGCTTCCATGTACCTTTTATTTTACAATCTTGCATAGAGAAAAAAAAAATGAATTGTTTCACTTACATAACGTGAATATTATGTTCCCATTTATATAAATTATTAAATTTTCTTAATTTTAAATAATTAAGAAAATCCTCATTGGATAGCTTCCATTTAACTTTTACTTTACAATCTCACATCAAAAAAAGAAGAAAAAATCGAATTGTTTCACTTATATAAAATGAATCTTATGCTCCAATTTATATAACCAAAATGAGATTTTAGTGAGAAACCCTATGGTCAATATCTCATACCAATTTTTTTTTTCCTTCTTAATTTTAAACAATTAAGAAAATCTCCATTAGCTAGCTTTTATTTAACTTTTATTTTACAATCCCACATAGAGGTTTTGATTTTAAAATAATTTTGCATGAGATTTTAAAATTTTCATAATATTTAATTTTAAAATAATTACAATCTCACATCAAGAAAAGAAAGAAAAAGTGAGTTGTGTCACTTATATAAAATGAATCTTATACTCCTATTTAATATTGTAGTATTGTGCAAGTTCAAGATGGTTTAAATTTTAAAATAAAATTTAAAAGTTCTAATTAATTAATCTTGTTGTAAATTGGTTGGTTTTTCAACTTAGCCGATTAGGCTGAATCGTTTTCAGATTGACTGATTCACTAATATAACTGCAGTTTTAGCTGTTTTATCAAAATATATTGCTTAGATTTGTTTGATTTGAAATAAATTAAGATTAACCTTATTAAAAATTGAATAACTGAGATTGTTTGATTAGAAATGAACTTTCTATCCAAATAACTGTTAACTTTTATTTTATAATCCCACATCAGAAAAAGAAAAAAATAAATAAATTGTTTCACAATATAAACCTTATATTCCCATTTATCATTTAAATATTTATTTAAATGATATTTATCATAAATATAATCACAACAACCATATGATGACAAATTATATATTTTTTAAACATATAATAGCATTTTTCATTTAGAAAGAGGGTCTACCTCCCTGCTTCTTCAACACGGGAAATGCTATCACAAAAAATGCACAATTTTATTACAAATTTCGTAGTATTAATTATAAAATGTATAATCTCGTCATAAAATAACGTAATAAAAAATATTGTAATGAAGTCATAAATTTTGAAACATTAGCTCTAAAATTATGGACATTTTTATTATGTTAATTTATAATAAAATTATGCATTTTATAATTAATATTATAAAATTTTATGATAAAATTACATATTTTTATGATAAGAAGTTATTTTTATTTTTTTATTTTTTATTTTTTTATTTTTTTATGATAGAATTTCCCCTTCCTCAAATGTTGAGTATAGCTGGTCTGATGTGTGACTTCCATTAGACAACATTGCGCCTTTGGCGACTAAAATTGGCGACCAAACCAATTTTAGTCGCCAAAAACATTATATTGGGCAACTAAAAACCTCATTTAGTCGGTATTAGTTAAGAATATTTAGCTACTAAATTACTTTAGTCGCCATATTGACTCATTGGCGACTAAACTGAGCTTTAGTCGCTGTTTACAACATCTTAAGCGACCAAAATTTTGTTTAGTCGCCGTATAGTATGATTTTTGCGACCAAAAATTTTTGTCGCGAAAAAATGGGTATATGTTGATGATATTTTGGCGACTAAAGCTAAATTAGTCGTTGTATGTTAACTATTGCCGACGGAAATTTGAATGTAGTAGCCAAATAATATTCTTTTCGCGACTAACTTTTAGTCGCTGTTAGTGATATTTGCCGACAAAGTACCGGTTAGTCGCCAAAAGTTCGAAATTTTTTTAGAGGGAAAGTAATTAATCTTGGCGCCCCAGGATGAAATTACACAGACTCACCTTTTTTGTTCTGTTTTGACTCACACACCAACATACCCAGCAGTCGATACACCTAACCTCACCATCGCTCACCACCGCCGATCATCACCATCGTTGGCCACCGGCGGACGCCAGCACGACCACTGCAAATCGGCCCCACCACTTACAGGTATTTGTCTCTCGTCTCTCTCTCTCTCTGTCGCGATCTGGGTCTGTGTGTTTCTATCTCTGTCTCGCCGTCTCTTCCCATTTCTGTAGGGTTTGTATATGCATGTTAGGGGTTTTCTATTTTGTCAGTTCTATCTGATTTCGTGAATGTGTTTGATTGGAATTTCGACTTATGGATTTCTGATTCCCGATTTGGATTGTTGATTTGGACATGACTCTTTTGGTTTACATCTCATAGGAGGATATAAACTCAAATTAATTTGATTTGGACAAACATTGTGCATTACAAATTGGTTTTCTATTTTGTTTTTCAATGTGTTTCAATATCTATTGGTGGTATGAAATGATGATATTATATATTATTTCAATCCTTTTAATGATGATATTATATATTATTTCAATCGTTGGGTATTCCAAACAGGTTACTCAGTTCCTACAGCTAAAAGGAACTTATCGTCATGCCTACAGAGCCTAGATTTATATGGAAAGTTGAATTTGGGTACAACAAAATAGTTTCAGATTGTCGTGCCATCCTGTGGCCCATTTCTATTTCGACTGAGTATTTGTGGGTCAGTTACTGGAGACTACTGAGGATGAGTGAGAGTACTACCCACTCTCTCTATACAGCCAATTTGGAATGATTTTATCACGATTCTTTTACTTGAGCAGCCATAAAAATGACAATAATGTAGTAATATCAGAAATCATAATTCAGGGGGTGTGTATAGGTTTTTTTTGTTTTGTTTTAATTTATTTAAAGTATGTGTTACAGTGTGTGGTGTAGCTTTTTTTGTATTAAATTGAAAAACTGGAAGTGGTTAATTACAAGTTTGATCAGACTTTTAGGGTCAATTACACTTTTAACCCTTGTACTTTGACTTAAATTTCACATTGGTCTCAATAGTTCCAGTTGATCAACTTGATCCATGCACTTTAACTTTATATTAAATTTATTCTTTCTAAATTTATGTTAATTTTGGTTGTGTACACTTTAGGAGATTGATAAGTGTTCTATATTCGTTAATTTTAACCTCCAACTTGAACATAATAAATAAATTGAAATTAGATTTAAATTGTAGAGATCAAATTATTCACTTCCAAGAGGAATTACCTAGATGAACTTAGATAATTAAACCTTGGAAATTTTTAAACCGTACTTGTTATTTTTCTTCTTATTATTGTACTTCACTGTTATGTTTTATTTCACTACTTTTATTGGTGTGGTTTTCTTTGGGTTTGTTTGTTGGGAGGTGTGAGCTGGAAAATTTTTTTATCAATACATGGAGAGAGAGGTGCAAGTGACACCTGCAGCTCCATAATTTTTCATTAGCACCCCACTACAAACACACTTGCAACCTCCATGTGTTTGTTAATATTTTTTCCAACTCCCACCGGCATGTAGTTCTCCCTTGTTTGTTTTCTATTGGGCTTTTTTGCACCTCACAACGTTGTATGCCAGGTTTCGAAGGCAAATGAGTAGCTGACTTAGATCCATGAGCAGGTGATGCTGGAGACAATTGGTTGCCGTGAGGGTAAATACCATAGTGGCATTACCTTTCTTTTGTAGTTTTAAATTCTAGTCGTACTTTGTTTTGATGGTAGATTGGGAATGTAGCCAAATAATTTTTTATTTTTGTACTGAGTGATATTATGGGACTTGGTTTTTATTCTGTAAATATTAAACTTTTAACGGTACAGTCTTAAACTTTATATTTTATTTACCTTATAACTTGCTCTTTTTTTTTTTTTTTTTGGGTTGAGAAAAGATAAAAAGCATTAATAAATAAAATACAAGTTATAACTCCTAAGGGAGGCAGGAGGCAGTTTTGGCAGCTATGTGCACTACCTACACTGCCTTCCTTGGAGCCTTGGAAATACATTACAGAATTATGCATTTTACACAGCATTCTACTATCAAACAAGTGCATATATTCCTGTTCTTCAAACTTCGCCTCCTTTAGCTTCTCTATTAGCACTTGACCGTCCGTATAAATAGTAATAGCCTTTGTATTTTGTTGAACACACTAGTGAAGAGCCTCAAAATATGTTTTTGCTTCAGCCATAAGTGCAGAATTTGCCAGTACAGAGCATTGTTTATGTGCTATAACATTCTGTCAACAGTCCATGTCAATCTATGCAGAACCTACAAGTGCTTTTTACATGTTTCTGGCTTTGCTTCAAGATGTTGCCTGCATTTGTTAAAGACACATTCAAATCAAGTTCATTCCAGAAACTTGTTCCAGCAAAGTGGCTTTTGCCAAGTGATATTTTCTAGTGAAAGGATCTTGTTCCTGCAGTTGTGATTGTAATTTTGGTTCTTTGGATAACACCCAAAATTTGTTTACTTGGTTCTTGCCTTTAACAGGTTGCTTTGAGCTAGAGCATTTGAAAATCAATTTTACATTTGTGAATCTTTCACTTATTTGGTAAACTTGTTTCGCCGGAAAATTTTCATCTTCTGATCTCATGTAACTTATCCTATGATCGTTATTATTGGATACTTGTACCTTCACTTAAATTTTGGGATTAAACTAGTTTTGGTTTGTTTTGCTAGGGCATATCCACCACAATTTATTCTGATTTTCTGATTCCCATGGTTCTGTTTGTCATCATTTCACATGTCATGAGCTGCAGTTGCCTCCAAGGACACTGAGCTCTTGCAGGTATGTGGGATCTTGCACTCATAATATCTTTCTTTAGAGGTTAAATTGTCACCCATTGAATAAATTAAGTCTTCTTACTTTCTGAATAAAACCTGCAAGCATTTTTATATTAAAGAACTTAAAATCCTCTATGTTGGGATGTAGTCCTTGGAGATAATTTCATTCTGTTTTTTGTGTTTCCTTAGTACTAACACCACTATTAAAATTTTGGATTGTTATTTTTGGTAGTTGATTTAGGGGAAAATTTTATTCTTATATTGGAATTAAGTTTATCAAGTTTTGGAATTTTATGGAACTTGACTCACTTTAAATATTAGTGAAACATTACCATGTTGCAATGAGTTGCTACCTTAGCATAAATAGTTACTGATGGGTTGCTCTGTAATGGGACTAGAGCTTGTTTAAGCGAAAGGATCACAATGGTGAATTGTTCATGTTTTGGTTGATGTTGGTGATGGTTGATGGGTGCAGTTTAATTATAGTTCAAATTTAGTTTTTGTTTACATAAAGATACAATTATATGTCTCCCTGTAAGATGACTTCACATATAATTGTTCATTTATATCACAATTGTTCATGTATGAGTTGAAATTGTTATTACTATTTCATTCACTTCATTATTGCAATGCTAATCGAACCCATAAACTTACTTCAGCTCTCTTCCAGTACAACGTGTTTTTCCAAGTTGCCGTCCAAATACAAGTCATCTTCGCTTGATGTGTACTGTTCCAATAATGGACAAGAGTTGGATGATGATCACCGATAGGCTAAAAAGTAAAGAGTATCTTGAAGGTGTTCAGTCATTTATTGAGTTCGCTACGAAGAATTTAGGGCCGCAGGATGAAATCCGTTGTCCTTGTGTTGATTGCTTGAACGGCACAAAATTTGGTCCACACGTTGTACGGTTGCACTTGATTCGAAGAGGAATCGCATGTTCTTATCGAACTTGGGTCCACCACGGGGAACGTGTTCCCATGTTTCGTGCTTATCCTACTATGCGAAACGATGATACTGAAAGCCACCGAGATGGAATGACAACAAACCATGAACATGTAGATGAACTTCCAACCATGTTAGAAGAGATTTACATGAGTGGTCTCATGGATGATCATATCGACGATGAACGTACAAGTTCGGAGAGACACAATTTGATGAAGTTCATGAAGTTGTTCGATGATGCTCAACGCAAAGTATATCCAGAGTGTGAAAAGTTCTCCATCTTGTCCTTCATAATCAAGATGCTTCACGTGAAGGTGTACAATAAATGGAGCAACAAATCTTTCGATATGGTTATGCAAGTTTTCAAAGACATTCTACCAAAGTGTGATGAAAATGTTCCATGGACACTTTACGAAGCGAAAAAATTCTTACGTGAATTGGGTTTGGGATATGAGGCCATTCATGCATGCAAGAACGATTGTAGTTTATTTTGGAAGGACAACGCCACGTTGGAGAATTACCCTACATGTACGGCGTCTAGATACAAGTTGAACGACAAGACGGGTAAGAAAATTCCACACAAAATACTGAGGTACTTTCCTTTGACACCGAGGTTGAAGAGATTGTATATGTCGAAAAAAATAGCCGCACATATGAGATGGCACAAAGATAAGCGTGTGGATGATGGAGTATTGGGACATCCAGCTGATGGTGAGGCATGGAAGGACTTTGATAGGTTGCATCCTACGTTCTCTGCGGATCCTCGGAATGTAAGGCTTGGCCTTGCCGCGGATGGTTTCAATCCATTCGGAAATATGAGTACATCGTATAGCATGTGGCCCGTAATCTTAATGCCTTACAATCTACCTCCATGGAAGTGTATGAAAGATCCATTCTTCATGATGTCATTACTTATTCCAGGACGATCCGCACCTGGAAGAGACATCGATGTTTACTTGCAACCATTAGTAGAAGAGTTACATACTCTGTGGGAGCATGGTGTGCAAACATATGATGCCTCCAACGGCCAAATGTTTACAATGCATGCAGCAGTCATGTGGACCATCAACGACTTTCCTGCATATGGTTCCTTATCTGGTTGGAGTACAAAAGGTTACCTAGCCTGCCCTAATTGTAACACGGATGCATCATCTCAGAGGTTGTGAAGTAAGATAGGGTATATGGGTGCTCGGCGGTACTTACCTGAGAACCATATTTGGCGAAGAAGTAAGCTATTCAACGGTGAAATTGAGAATCGGTCCAAACCTGTGGAGTTATCGGGCGAACAAATACTGGACCAAATTAATTTGGGGACGTACAGCCCGTATGGAAAGCATCCAACCAACCAAAAAAGACAACGAACTGAAAATCCAACTACGAACTGGACAAAAAGAAGCATTTTGTTCGACCTACCCTATTGGAAAACACTTAAGCTTCGACATAACCTTGATGTCATGCACATAGAGAAGAATATATGTGACAATCTACTTGGGACACTATTGAGCATTGATGGGAAGAACAAGGACACGGACAAAGCACGTTTGGATCTGGAGGACATGCGAATACGAAAGGAGTTACACTTGATAAGGCATGCGAATGGCTCTTTTGAGAAGCCTCCAGCATTGTACACATTGTCCTCGGCAGAACGAATAGGGTTTTCAGATTTCTTGAAATCGATTAAGTATCCTGATGCCTATGCAGCAAATATATCCAATTGTGTCACCTCGAATGGTGGTAAGTTAGTTGGCCTGAAGAGTCATGACTGTCATGTCATTCTACAACGACTTCTTCCCATTGGGATGCGAGGATACATTCATACCGAGATTGGGACCACATTGTTCGAGTTGGGAACTTTTTTCAAACAGTTGTGCTCAAAGACCTTGAGGGTGACTGATTTGGAGAAATTACAAGAACAAATCGTACTTATACTGTGTAAGCTTGAAAAGATTTTCCCTCCTGCTTTTTCGATGTGATGGTCCACTTGGCAATTCATTTGCCTTACGAGGCTAGGCTTGGAGGGCCTGTGCAATATCGATGGATGTATCCTATTGAGAGGTAGAACTACGAGTTTCTTAACTTTTTTCATGTAATTATAGTTCAATATGACCATACTAACAATCAGGCCGATGTGTACATGTAGGATGCTCGGACTTCTTAAAGGATTTGTGGGCAATAAAGCTCGCCCAGAAGGTTCCATTGCAGAGGGTTACATATCGAAAGAGTGTACGACGTTTTGCTCATTATATTTGCATGGAGTTGAAACAGTGTTTAACCGGGAAGAAAGGAACTACGATGGGGGTGACAATGGCCCGGGGTTAGCGATTTTCACTCAAAATGTCCATCCTTTTGGTCACCTCCCAAGGGCAATTGATGTGTCCGTAGCTGACCGCGAATTGGCTCATTGGTTTGTCCTACACAATAGTTTGGAAGTGGACGAATATCTAGAGTATGATTCCTCATCATATATGCAACATACATTTTCTACATGGTGTGTATTTTGTAAAGTCTTCATAATTCCAATTACTTATGACTTACATTGTATTAACTAGGGAACACAAGCTCGTGTTGCAACAAAAATATGGAAGTTCATGCAACATTGCAACGCGACAATGCAAAGAGTTTCCTAAATGGTTCAAACATCGCGTAAGCTAAAACACGTCAATTGTTATAGTTTGCAGATAACATTTATTTATTCTAAGTTTGAATTGACATGGCATACTTTCTTGTGTAGATGAACCAATTGCGAAATGAAAAGTCACCCGAAGCAACTGATGAGATGTGGTCATTAGCCAATGGACCTAATGCCTTAGTGAACACATATTCGGGATGCATTTGTAATGGCGTCCGATTCCATACTATCGACCGTGACAACCGTCGTAAATGTCAAAATAGTGGGTTGGTAGTGGAAGGCGACCACCAAGGCCAATTGATAAAGTTCTACGGCTACCTTTGTAAAGTGTGGGAACTGACGTATTTGTTTGGACATCGGGTTGTTTTGTTCGAATGTGAATGGTATAATACCGGTAGTAGTCGAACTTTGCGGGTCGAACCACATGTGACAACTGTTGACGTAAGAAGTCGATGGTATAAAGATGACTCGTTTGTGTTCCCAGGCCAAGTTCAACAAGTTTTCTATGTTCATGATACGAAGTTAGGGCCAAATTGGCGAGTCGTGGAAAAGTTTCAACATCGACGAATTTGGGATGTGCCAGAGCTGGATGTGCCAGAATTTGATGAACTGTTGCAAGATGATGAATCCAGTACTGTTGTACCAACTGAGCTTATTGATGATGATGTCGTTTTGCGTCGGGATGACATTGAACCTGAAATTATTTCAATGGAAGTTTCTCATTCCAATAAGCGTGTACAACCCGAGAGTGTTATGGATGATGATTTCATCTGTGATGACGATGATGAACTATCCATCGCGGGTGATGACGAAGAAGAAGATGAGATAGAAAGTGATTTTGGTATAGACACGGACCTAGAGTTTTAACTCAGGTGCACCTTTTTGTGTAACTTAAGCGTTAGATACTTCTCCTTTTTGTGTTTCCTTATTGCTCCAAAGACCAACATACTTTTCAAATTTTCAGGAAATAATAAACATATTGTTCTTCATTACATGTTTTAAATATGAAAGGATGATGTTTCGGAATTTGCTATGTTATGGTGTCACTTCTTACACATTTTCTTCCCTTAAAATGCAGACTAATAAGCAATCATGCCCTTTCATTTCACAGGTTAATTTACAGCCAAAGGTTCCAACCAAAGCTGTATGTGCAGAGTATCTTGAGTTGAGAAAAGAAATATTGACTTTATTGAATCTTCAGTAATAGGTACTTCTACCTTCATATAGAAATTTGCTTCTTTTTTCATATTATACTGAGCAATACCTTTGCATATATTTAAGCTGAGTTGTTTGAGACCACTTCCCAATCAAACCTTGCCCAAATTCAAACTGTGGTGTGGATTTACAGCCAAGCTTAGGTTGAGGTTGATAAATAGTTGTCCAAGCACAACTGAAATTTGGGTTTAGCTTGGGTCATTGACTCAAGCCTAGTTGGAATTCTTTTATGAATGTTGATCATCATATCATCCTTTTAACTAAGGCTGTCATGTAATTCTATGGTTTCCTCATATATTCTTGTTCTCCCTAATTTTCTTGGTAACCAAACAAGCTTGAAAATGTTTCTCTGCCCTATTTTGCCACCGCAATCTAAAAGTACTACAGCGCTTGGTCCGTATTTGGTTTGACACTATCTAATTTTTTGGGGCGAAAGTAAGTTATTATTAACTCTTGGAGGGAGTCGAACCTCAACCTCTCCCTTGCAAGCACTTAACTGACACAAAGTTCCTTTAGCATTTTAAGAAGAGGCAACATAAAAATACTAAAATAACAAAAGGTAGACATGAACCTGTGAAATTTCAGTGGTTTTTTTGCCCCCCTTTAAAAAACACCTGAAATTTGATGTAAAGTTAGATGTCTCATTCATGGCCAACACACAAAGTTGCTTTGGCTTTTATTCTACCATTTTCTGGTGTGCATTCAACTCTGTTACTCTGCTGCAGTTTGAGGCTGCTATGCTGGTCTGCTGGTGTTTGTTCTGCTTCTGCTGGTGTTTTGTCATTCTGTTTTGTTCTACTTCTGAACTAGGCTGCTCTGCTGCTGGGTTGTTTGGTGCTTGAATTAGTTTCTTGATTCATCTAAAGCCTCCACTGCTGGTATGCTTTCAGTTTTTGGCTGCCTCATAGTCAGTTTTGTGCTTAGTTCTGAAGTGCATTGCTGATATGTTGCTGATCTGCTCTCAGTTCTGATTTGTTCTGAGTGGTGTGCTGATCTGTTTTGGTTTTTTCTGTCTGGGTTTACAGTCATGGTCTGAATTCTTGGCTGCTGATCTGTGTTGTTTTTCTTCTTGTTTCTGTGTTGATTTGCCACGTAAGGTCTACATTTACCATTGTGTCTATTCTGTATGTGATTTTCTTGTTCTTTAAACTTTCTCATGTTGAATCACAATCCACCATGCTATGCTAAATGCCTTTTGTGCTTAAAGCATGATTATGTAAATAATTCACTTGTTTATCTGTTAACAATGATGAGAGTGTGCCCTCCATATTGCAATAAAATCTGATGTGCCACTGAGTCCAGTTAGGTAAAGCTTCAAAAAAAACTAAAGTGTGTATGGCAACCACGACTTCACCTCTAAAGTAGTTAAAGAGGCTTTTGGAACTTTAGACAGTTTTAGACATAACATGAAAATAATTACATAAAATATAATCCACATAAATAATTTAGAAATAAAGGGATTTGTCTTGAAATGAATCATAATCTTGAATATTTTAGGAAAGACCTTCTTTTAGTGTTGAATTTAATTTTAATTCATACGTGTAATTTGATGGGTAGAGGTGTAATGAAAAGCATTAAAAAGTGAACTAAATTAGCTGCCATTTGAACCCACCCAAGTTCAAATGCTATTTACATATGATGCCCAATTTTAGAGCCCAAATAATTTTTGTTTATAAGCTAATGTTAACAGAAGGTCCCCACCCCAACTATGTGTTCAAATGCCAAGTCTGTAACTTTTGTGTGGAAGTGGATGAGTCTTGTGCCAGCAGCATATGTTTGTCTGATACAAAGCCCATAGTATCATTCATCATGTAAGAAACTTAATATCTTGTCATTTGGCATGATGTGATTTTCTTGCTTGATTACGGAGAACATGCCTAGCATTAAAGGGACCCCACCCCACTCTGTGCCTAGATTATCTAATGGATCATTTATATTTCAACCAGAATCTGTCTTGCTTTTTTTTTTGATCAGCAAAAGAGAAACAGAGAAAAGAACAACCAAAAAAAAAAAAAAAAAAACCAACAGACCAATAAACCAACATCAGAAATACACTGCAGCCATAAACCACCCAATACACAGCAGCCAAGTAGGACCAAAAGACCTCCACAACAGAACAACCCAACCCCAGCAATCTCAACAGATTAACCCAGACTGCAGCCCACACAGCCTTCCAAATCTGTCAACACCTCCTCTAACTCCTTACACCAGCAGCTGACAGCAGCAGTAGCAAACTAAACACCACCCAACCACACAGCCTACAGAGAAGGAACAAGCAAACATATCCAAGAATAACTGACTTTATGCAGCCAACATACTCTCCCAAAGCATCAACCAGACTTTATGCAGCCAACAACAGAGCAGCCACACCAGAACTCCACTGAAGCTATGCACTCTACCAAGCAATTTATATCCAAGAATAAAAAGTATCAGCTTGCAGGTCAACACCATATTCTGAATCTGGAAGAGATCACCTGCTTGATTTTTACCTTTGATGTGTGTATTTCAATTAGTATACAGCAGGACACCAATACAGAGTAATAACAGAGGAAAGCACACAGAACAGAGGAGTAACTGAAATACACACATCAAAGGTAAAAATCAGACAGAGCTCTGTCTTGCTTGACAGCACTTTAGAGCATAATTGAAGATTAACTTTAATTAAAACCAAATGAGCATAATTGAGCATAATTGAATATTTGAGCATTGATGTGGAACTGTACATAATGCTTTGTGCCAATTTATTGAGGTTTTTACAATGCTTTGTGTCGAACTTTACATAATGCTTTGGACAATGTGCAGGTTTTTACATGTAGGTAAGAGCTGCAAAGGTTCTAATCTGTGCTGAGTGCACATTACATACTGCTTTGTGCCAATTTATTGAGTCGTCAATGTGTCACAGTGTCCATGAGTTGGTCCAATAATCATTGATATATCTTTCTCGTGTCATTGTGTTCCAACAGGAATCAAACACTTCTGATCAGCACACAGAGTGGGTGCAGCACCTTACAGGTAAATCTGTCCAACTTTCTTGAAATTTGAAAAAATCAAAACCTGATCTTCAGATACCTTTGCTGTCATACTTTATCAGTAATTAAATCTGTCCAACTTTTTACTTTCATTCATTCTATTTACAAAGTACTTTTCACTCTGTTTTATTTTAGTTTCAAAATCTATTTTCTAAATTTTTTTTGAACACAACATAAGCCTTCAAATTTCATATTGCTACGCAGAGGAAAAAAAGAAACCTCCAAAATTTCATATTGCTTCTTTAAATGATAACCTCGAAATTTAAGATTGCTATGCAAATAATTTCGTTAATCAATTGTTATAGGGTTTGGTGTGTCACTAATTTTTGTAGACAAAACACATGTTGTGTATCGAAGGTTAGGTGTATAAGTTGAGGGTATGACTACATGTTTTTGGTTACTTATTTTCAGAGACATACTGCATTAGTCTAGGGCATGAGCAATTATTATATCACACAGTTGATCTAGAATTGACTATATTTTGTTGTGTACACTTCGTAGTTGAATCTTAACAAGTCAACATGTATGCTAACCTGACTTTATGCATCATTTAAATAATAAATGATGGAGAAAAAATGTTTCTTCAAAATTTTAGGTACCATGGTTCCTGGACTCGAGACGGGGCGGCGGAAGAGACCAACAAGTGGCAACGTATTATCAGCCTCTGAAGCATGTCCACAGGAGATTGGCACCCCGCTGACGTTCTCTGATGAGACGCAACCACCAGATGATACCCAAACAGTGGTGGACGAGACGCAACCAGGTAGAGTGGGTAAGAGCATTTAACTTAATAGTGAGCTGCATCGATAGCTTCAAAATCGAAGTTGTAGCATAATTTATGTTTGACTTTATGCAGCGAAACTAGCATCTATTTTTTTGGAAGTTCATTGGCAATGTTTGTAATTTGTGACTCCTTCCCCTTTTGTACCAGGGCAAACGAGGTCAACTCGTGTACGAGGACCAACATTAGGCAAAGGAGTGCAGAAAAAAATTACTAGGAGAAAGGGGGAGAAATTACATGTCTATGTGAATCGGGTGTTGAACGCAATCACAGGAGGGAATGCCACTCCGGCGACGAATGAGTTGGGCCTTCAAATCAGACAGTTGTGCCCTCTTCAGAGCGTGAAGTCATGGAGAAAAATTGATCAACCTACCAAAGATGCGGTCATCCAAGCGGTGCTAGTATGAGAATCATCTTGCCATAATGTCTTTGTTGCCCTATTTATAATTGCATAAATTAATTGTTGTACTAATTCTCTTATTATGTTTGTAGGACAAGTTTGTTATCGGCGATGATTTTGATAATGATGAACAAGTGCAACAGATCCTCGATAGAAAGGCATATTTGCTATACAAGGATTGGAGGTACAATCTAAAGCAAGAGTTCCTCGAACTTGAGGAAAAGGGTGTTGATGACCCCTATAGTCATCCGCCTAGTGGAGTGAGCTTGGAGGACTAGAAATATATGATTGATGTTGCTTGGAGAGATGAATCTCACTTGGTAACAAATTAATTAGGAAATCCATTATTGAAATTAATTTATGTTTTAATATGTCAAAATTGTTCAGTAATCTGTTATTTATTTTTTTTTTTTTTGTTCCTATTTTTTTAGAAACGCTCAAGAGCTGGTAAAGCAAATAGGGGTATGCTCCCCTATAATCATACAAGTGGATCGCGGTCATTTCCTATAGCAATGTCCCTTATGGTGAGAAGTTAATTTAGTAATGTAATGGATGATTGATTCTTCTTGATTCTGAATATGACCATGTACTAATTCGTCAATGGAAATTTTCCAAACGTAACAGGTAAATGAGGATGGAGATATAGATTTCCCCGAATTTTATAAGAAAGCACACAAGTCCAAGAAGACGGGAGATTGGATTGACCCCAAATGTGGTGAGCTACATGTGAGTATTGAATGTTGAAACGAAGTGTGATGCATATCAATTAATAAAGTTGTTTTAAATTCCTTCTCCCATCTTGACTTTAGTGTTTTCTTGCCATTACAGGATGATATGGTGAATCTACAAGTAACAGCCACCGATGCGGGGTTGCCATTGACCCACGAAGAAATATCAAGGCAAGTGCTTGGGGAAAAAAGAAATTTCTTGCGTGGATGTGGGATAGGCCCACAACCCTCTTCCACAGCTTCTAGTGCGGCACGAGCACGTGATAAACATATGGAGTCAATGAGAGCGGAACTGGAGGTTCTTCGTGAGCAGCGTCAAAGTGATCACGAGGAGTTGTTGAAGGAGAAAGAGGAGCGGCAAAGAGATCGGGAGGAGCTATTGAAGGAGAAAGAGGAGCGGCAAAGAGATCGGGAGGAAATTACAAGGGAAAGAGAGCAGCTGATCAAACAAGTCGATGAAGAAAAAAAAGCACGGGAGGCACAACAAGTACAACTCAAGCATTTGAACAACGTGGTGTCCCGGCTCACAACCCTCTTGGAGGGTTCAGATGGTCATCCTACTATTCGGTAAACAAAATTTTGTTTGACAAGCTAGTTCAACGTCTACAAAAAATATGGATCATATTCACATATAATACTTTTCTGAAGTTGCTATGCAAATTTTGTTTTTGTTATAGTATGCTCAACAATAATTTTGGAACATGGCTGTACATAATTTCTGAGTTCTAGTATGCTCAACAATACTTTTTAATTCACCAATATTGTTGAAATGGTTAGGATTTTAAGATTTGGTTGTTGGCATGGAATTTAAGTGGGAGTGGGATGATGAATCTACGTATCCAAATGCTGCAATATGAGATTTGCTCAATAGATTCTCAAACTTACTAAAATTCCGTGGATTTGAAACTGGTTAATGAGATACTAATATAAGATTGTCTAACTGGATATTAGTTTAGTCTGCTACTCTAAATTCTCCTTGTTGTTAAGTCGTCGTTTTGCTTGACTGTTAATTCTGTAGTTGTGTTTTTATGTGTTTTTGTTTGTCTCCTAAAGAATATTATTGTTTTTTTGCAGATTGAAAAGCATGGTATAATTATTGAGTTTACTGATCCCGACTATAATACAAGGCGAAGTGCCACATATCTGCCTGAGGTGGCTCCCATGAAGGTCAGTTTGTTACTTAACTTTAGTTTGAAATCCTTATTGCCACAAACATAACTGGATGAAATCCTTATGTATTTGTTGCTCTGTTGCTCTGTTTCTGGCCCCTCCAACTATTTGATGTCCCTACAAACAATAGCATACACCAAGATAGATACAATTAAAAAACAAGACTTAGCTAGCTGCTTATAATAGTGTGGCCAGTGAAGTAATGAATTTGTAATTGGGATAACAAAAAATTGACTCTAAATTTTGCGTCTTTTTATTTTATTTTATTTATTTGGGCCATTGTAAATATTAGTGGTACACATTAGTCATGTAAAAAATCTGATCATGATAGCATTCACCGTTAATTTTTTTTTAAAGACAAATATAATCTAATCATGTGGCAACGAAGGGGATAAAACCCCAACTCCCAAAAGATAACACATAAATATGATCATGATAGCATTATTTATTCAATACATCTTAATAAACTGTTCTAAATTATTCTAAATTATTCAATTCCAACCCCACAGCAGGAATTGTTAAAAACTGTTCTAAATTATTCTTCAAATTCAAGTTCATTTGATTTTGAGGAGGTCACCAAATTGCTTGTAATATAAGGTCATACAGTGTGTTTATTTAAAGTGTAAAGAAAGTATATTGGAATTCGTAAATTCAAACTATAGTTACATTCAATTTCAATTACAATTGACGTCATTGCGATTTGTGTTTTGTAGATGGCTATAACTTTTTGTTTACAATGGAACTAATGTGTGTAATTTTTGTTGTGTAGATGGCTTTTGGCATTGACACGTGGATCTTCTATTTTTTTGTCTGGAAGATCATGCACAGTTTTGCAAATTTCGGAAACTTTTTGTCGTCCTATACTTTTTGTGTGGACTATGGACCAATCGTACATATAATTTGTGACGGGGTACCTAGTATTTTTGGAGCTTCTATTAATTGCTCTAATCGTATAGCATGAATGACGGGGTACATAGATCATTCACATTTGCTGTTGCTCCACATGTATTAATTGATCAGGTGATATATACGTACATTACCTTTTGTCATGGTACATATTACCATGGTAATTTGTACCTTGGCAAATGGTCATTACAATGCGTAGTACAGTAAAAATGTTGTGTAAGGACATTGTTTTGGTAACGTATTTAGAATGTATGACGTTATTATTTGTAATTGAAATATATATAGTTGGTTTCTATATAAGTTTACATTCGCAAGTGTTCTTTTGTATTTGATGGCTGTAAGTGAAACATGCAATACGGAATAGGTGATAATATATGTAGGTTGTATACCTATTACAGGTTGTGGTGGATATAGGTTCTAATAAAATTTATTCAAATGAAAAAAAAATAAAATAAAAAAATAAAATGACGTTTTTGGTGACAAAAAAGAAAGAAATATTTGGCGACTAAATTTTTTGGCAACTAAAGAAAGAAATATAAAATAAATTTTTTGGCGACTAAATATTTGGT
The DNA here is from genome assembly GCA_036172215.1 of Camellia granthamiana. NCBI lineage: Eukaryota > Viridiplantae > Streptophyta > Magnoliopsida > Ericales > Theaceae > Camellia > Camellia granthamiana. The sequence goes on from CM069907.1 coordinate 71,835,401, forward strand.
AGCTAAAATAACTCGAAGTACTTTTGGCGACTAAAAATTTGGTAGCTAAAACAACTCGAAATACTTTTGGCGACTAAACATTTTGTAGCTAAAAATCCATTCATTTTTGGCGACAACAATTTTAGTCGCCAAAACAAACAAAAACACTTTTGGCGACAACCATTTCAGTCGCCAAAACTTAATTGAAAAGGCATTCCCGACTAAAAATTTTAGTAGCCAAACAACAGTGACACTTTCAGCGACTACATATTTAGTAGCTGAAATAATAGTATTGGCGACAAAATATTTCGTCGCCGTAAAGATTTCTACTTTCTGCGACAAATAATTTAGTAGCTAAAGAACTGAGTTAAACAAATTGACAGACCCTTTGGCGACTAATCTGTTGGTCGCTATTGTGACCCATCAGCGACTAATACTAGTTACGTCGCTAATAGCTGTTAGTTTTGGCTACTAAGGTGTTAGTCGGTAATTTTGTAGTACTTTTGGCGACTAAATGTTCTTTAGTCGCTAATACCTTCGGCGACGACATATCCCCGACAAAACCAGCGACCAAAGTATTTGGTCGGCAAAGCCTTTTGGCGACTAAAATCAGTACTTTTGGCGACTAATATTTTAGTCGCCAAAAGTGTGTTTTCTTGTAGTGTATCTTCCTAAACTGAAAAGTTTACTCATGGGATTTAATCATTTTTCGGGGTCTATACCCCAGCCATCTTCAAAATCTCATCACTTGAATTGATTGATTTCACATATAATATGTTGTCTGGTAGTCTTCCAAAGGATTTGTGTGATTTTCTTCCAAAAACTTGAATTTCTCTATCTTTCTGGGAATGAGTTTGATGGCCAAATTCCATCAACTCTGGGTGAATGCAGAGAGCTCCAAAGCATATCATTGTCTTACAATAAATTCAGTGGTTTCATTCCAAAGGCAATTGGGAATTTGACTTTGCTTCAAAGATTATATCTTGGTGGTAACAACTTTAAAGGTATGATTCATTCTCACTTGTTATTGTTATTCATCTTGGTTCGCATTTTATATATATTCAAAGTAAGAAGATAAGGGAAATTTTATAATGTAAATCTTTTTTTTTTTCCTTCTTTTTTTTGGTGTATACCATATTCACAATCGTGGCCTTTGTTTTATTATGGTATTGGTTATATTTTAGTTATAATTTATTATGATATTAATTATGATCTCTTATAATTTTATTTTGTTAATGACCAAAGAGATTTTAATCATGTTGCACGTGGTATTTGATTATAATGCTTATTTATGGCTTGATTATAATTTATTGTAATATGTTAGTTATGATTTATTGTCGTTATTATTTTAGTTACGATCAATAAAATCTTTAGTTATTTCTGATTTGGTTATAAGTTGTCGCATTTTGTCAAAAATAATAATAATTGTTGAATGACTAGGGGCGAAACTATAAAGGTAGGGAAGGGACCCCCTCCAAATTTTTGAAAATTATTTATTACCCCTTACATTTTATCAAAATTCATAACATGAATATTTATAATAAAGTTTTTGACTACTTATTACTCCTTATGTTAGTTAATACTATCAATTTTACCAAGTTAATTTTATTAATATAACTAGTACATCTCACTTCATCTCTTTTGGTTTGTGTGGGCAAATCCTTCTTCACTTTTTATATTTTCTTGTTTTGTCATCTTTTTTATAAAAAAAATTGTGAGGTTGAGGGGTTAGTTGTATGGATGCGAGTAGCAGTAGCAGGAGTATTTGTACTTTTTGAATCTCTGGATGTATGTCATCTTCAATTTCATGTTTTTGATGAAATTTTTCTTTGTTGATAAAAAAAAAAAAAAAAAATTCAAATGATCTGTCAGCTTTTTAATTAGTATGTTTTATTAACTAATAAAATGTTTAAGAGTAATGCTAGAGGTCTCAAAAAATTCTACCAAAATTTCTGCCAAATGTCTGTGGGATACACACAATATGGATCCCATGTGAGTCTCACATGTAAGACATTTAGTAGAACTTTTGATATAATTTTTGAGGTCTCTAACATTTTTGAATGCTTAAAACAATAATGTAATCAATTATATTCTGAGATCTGCTTCTTTTTTTTTTTTTCTTTTTTTCTTTTTTTTGAGGAAGAAGAACAGATATATATATATATAAGAAATAAAGGAATAGAGGAAATACTAACAACCATTACCCTGCAGCGCCTTTGGCTTCCATGTGTGCAGCAGCAACAAAAGATCTAGGGACCTTAACAACTCTTAGATAATCAAAACAACAAGACATAGCTTTAATGTCCTTAATTAAATACATAATATCCCAAGTAATCTCATAAGAGCCATTAAGCTGTTGAACTAGCTCTGGACAATCAGTAAGCCCCGTAAGAGCTTTTATTCCGCCGAGAGCACACCATTTGACTACTTCCCACCAAGCTCGAGTACCGTAGCTTAATAAGAACCTGCCCTTGGTGATCCACCCCAATCCGCGCCGTACCTCCGCAAAGAGATTGCTTGTTCCATGCCTCATCAATGAAAAATTTATCAAAATAAAAATGAAGAGATCAGGAGAAGTTTTTAGTAATTGTGAAATGATGCAATTCGGCAACCTGACCTTAAGATATAAACGGTTCATGCCACAGAAAAGAATTTGTATTTAAAGGTTTCCTTTCCAGAATCAAGGAGTCGATCAGCGTTAGTACTTCCCCAGGATCAGAATTAACATGCTCAAACGTAGCTCTGTTGCGACATAACCAAATACCCCACAAAATCTTAATAGCCTCAATGACAGCCAATTCATCTAGAGCCTGTGTAAACCATCCAACCAACCAATCCGAACTGACTGAGGTATGCCCCTCCCAAAGTCTAATCCTATTTGAGACCCTCTCCAAACATATTTCGAGATTGGACATTGAAAACAAAGATGTTTTAAAGATTCATCTTCTTGCAAACATCTTGGACATAGTCGGAACAAATTCACCCCTCTACTTCTCTATGTAAGCCGAACAGGTAAGATTCTATGCATCAATTTCCAAATAAAGAGAATCCACTTCGTTGGCACATGAAGATTCCATAATTGCTTCCAGAAAGTACAAAGTCCAGCTGAACAGTCACTTCGCATGGCAAGACTGTTGCCCGCTAAAAAGAAATAACAAGACTTAACAGTATACCGCCCAGTTTTAGAGAATTTCCTGTTGGAAAATAATATGTTTTTCGGCAAATTTAATTCGACATTAAAGTGGGACCCAATCACTAGTTGAGGTGGGTCTGAGCGATTTTGCATTCTCTTAAGTGAAAAGATTACAATATAAAAATGACGAGCCGAAACCATTTAGATGTGAATGAGAACTGTCTTATAAAGTGGGCATCAATAAAAGTCGGGTTTCGATTTGGACTTAGTCTTAGTTTAGACTAGGCCTAGGCTTGTGTTTGTACTAGGCTTAGGCTTGTGTTTGTACTTGTGCATGTGCTAGGTTTGGTCTTGGACTTGGACTTAGACTTAATTTTGAGTTTGAGCTAAGCCATGTTGTGTTGGGCTTAGCTTGTGCATGTGTTTAAGAATTGGGGCTTGGATTGGGTTGTAACCTAAGATTAGTATCCATTTTGTGATTCATCTAGTTGGTTTATTCAAACATCATTATATACATATATCTAGTTGTACTAGAAGGATACAATGACGTCACATGGATATCTGATATAAAGACTACAAATCCATTAGTGGATTTGTTTTTTGTTTTGGAGGTGTAATTTTG
>CM069907.1:73105647-73276318 GCA_036172215.1 Camellia granthamiana
TCTGCTGGGGAATTTAGAGAGCTTGACTCGAACTCGTGATATCCTATTTTGACTACACTTATGTGTTTCTTTGCATTGCATGTGCATTGGTGCGCCTAGGACACGTGTTGGCCATCTGCTATTCCTGAGCGGTTTGCTGGAGGCTTGTCTTGTCAAGGCATGTCCATAAGGCTGACCGGTTGCGGGCTCTGCCAGTATGGGAACACAAACCCCGGTTTTACGGGGCACCCTCTCTTGACCATTCGACCTAGTGCATATTCGGAATCCATAGTGACCATTCCAAACTAGGACCAGGTTGCTTACCCGATGCTAAGTTGTTTGAAATCGCTGCGTGCATAGTGAAACCCTAGTTCCTGACAAAATAGGACAGGGAAACCCCTCCCCCAATATAGGGGTGTTTTGGTTCTCATTTATCTGCTATGTGCTTTAGAGTATAACTCTGCAGGGAACGTACAGATCAGTTTGTAAGTTTAAAGTATCAGGTCCAAGGGGCACCAGTATCAGTGTTGTCAAGGAACCAGTTATATCTGCGGGTATCAGTTCAGTTCTAGGAATAGTGATTCTGGGGAACAGTAATCAGTAGTAGAGATCAGTTGTTTGACTACGTCTGCGTTTGATCTGATTGGGGGCTGAAATGCTGTTTGTTTTCCGTTTCAGTTCAGAGATTCGGAGAGTTGAGTCAGAATAAGCTAGTGCCTTCTCCTTGCTGAGGCAGGACTGAACATGACGCAGAACTCTGAAGAAATTGTGGTCATGACGGCCGCGTTGAGTCAGGAAACCACCCCACAGAATGATGCTACTGTTGATATGCCGCATCCTCCCAGGTCACCCGCTGCACACCCGATCTGGACCCCCCCAGTTCTATCAGGCTCGCGAGCCCACTACATTCGAGTTAATGGGGATGATAGGCGATCTCCAAAGATCCGTGGCGGATCTCGCTTACGGGATGTCAGCTTCGCCACCGGGTCGCACCCATATGCTGGGAATTTCGAACCCCAAGAACCCCCGTTACTGGGGCGGATTGTGATTGAGCTTAATCAGCCGGAGATGGCCTCCACATACAACAGTGATGTACCAGTACCAACTCAAACCTCTCATCAGGCCGAGGCCAAAGGCAAAGATAAAGCAAAGGCAGATGCCGATCCCGTTGAACATCTGCTGTGGGCAGTAGAGGCTTTGAAAGCCGGGGGAATGAATAAGCAACAGGTATCCGCAGTTATGTCAAAAAGCTGTGGAGGAAGCCTTCCCCACCTCCGCCTGAGGGCAGTACCAGTCAACCAGAGAATCGGGACAGGTCCCGTCATGCCAAAACAGTCCTTCCCCGCCCCCCCACCCTTGCATCCGGGAAGAATCAGAAATCCAAGCCGCACCTGCCGACCATTCGCCAGTGCATCTAGCAGGAGTGTTCAGGCTCCAAAATACCTGCCCCGAGGGCGCAGGGCCTTCCATCCTCTTCACATGCCTTTGTCTAGGGCACTTCTGATTTTGGCCAAAAAGGGGCATCTTACACCCCTCGAGCCTAGGCCGCTCCCCAAACCCCTTCCAGCAGGCCATGATGCTACACAGTACTGTGCGTACCACCAGCAATCCGGCCACTCCACCGATAACTGCTTTCGCCTCCGCCACGAGGTACAGGATTTGATTGATAACGAGATTATCCTCCCGCCCACTTCGGCCAAATCCGTCACTACAGAGTTCTTGGACTTTGATGACACAGATACCGAAGGCACAGATACCGCGAGTATGTGATCAGAAGGTGAATCGCCTGCGGGCAGTGTCCGGTACATTTTTGGGTGTGGCGTGTGGCACGCATTTTTGAGCACCTGCCAACGCTGGTTTTGTAAATCCCTGACTTGGGTGTCGAGTCAGTCTTTTTGTTTTGTTTTGAGTCTGTCTCTCTGTATTGAGTCAGTCCTTTTGCTTACAGGGTCTGTCTTGTTGTAACGAGTCAGTCCCTCTTGTATAGTATACCAGGTGATTTCGGGATTGTTGCCTCAAACACCGTTTTGTCTTTCAATTAGTTGCTTTTGAGTTTGTTTCTGCTGAGGAGCCAGTTATACCAACAAATCTTGAATGAAACAGCTGCGGCTATCATGGGTCGAATTTGTTGCTATTTGAGCCAGCCGTGCCAGAGAATGTGAATGGAACGACAGTGCATTTCACCTGCTCTCTTGTGCCTTAAACATCGTCATAATGACCTAAGCTTTTCATAAAAAAACCCTTTTCGAACACTGCGGTGATGAAAACGAAGGGGAAGGAATTCCTCGAGTTTTTGCAAATTTTGATCATTTTGAGAAAAAGAAAGGCATGCTAAGCTGTTAATGAATGAAATCATGCTTGTCAGCGTGAGTACTGAGAAGGACCCTAACCTGATCCAGACTGGTTCCACACTATCTTCAACACGAGCGACTTGTCGCTTTCTTAAAAAAAAAAACTTTCAAAAACAAAAACATTTTGTGCAGTCTTGCGAAGACTGGTGTGGAACCGCTCTTGAGATTGTGCAGCCCAGGATCGCTCTCGGTCTCAAGTCTCAATTCATCTGTTACAAACTGGATCCGTTCGAAACGATCAGCACCATGAAATGCCTGTGTGGCCAAGTTTGGAGTAGCCCTCGAACAAGAGACATCAACGTCAGATCAAGAAGATCAGATCCCGCCAGGTAAGGCTCGTGAAGCAACCGTAATGGACCTTTCCGCAAGTCGACACAACAGCCATTCCCTTGGATACAGAGGGGTTCGACTTCAAAACCATTTGGCATGGACTTGTTACACTTTTACCCTTTGAGAGGCTCGCTGGGCCGAAAACCCGGAAGGGCGACCCAGGCAAAAGTTAGAGCAAGCAAAAAATACATACAAAAGGAAAAGAAGGAAAAAAAAGAAAAAATGAAAAAAATTGAAAAAGAAAAGAAAAAGAGGCTCGCAAGGTCAAAAACCCGCATCGGGCGCCTTGGCAAAAGTTAGAGCAAGCAAAAATACATACAAAGGAAAAGAAGGAAAAAAAGAAAAAAATGAAATGAAAAAAAATTGAAAAAGAAAGAAAAACAAGGCTCGCAAGGTCGAAAACCTGCAACAGGCGCCTTGGCAAAAGTAAGAGCCTGAAAATAGTAAAGGTTAAAATACCCGAGTGTACCTTAGCCGGAACTACGTAAGGCTTGATTCCCATGTTTGGGATACGTAGGCAACTTCATCTTGAAGTCCAGCCCCCAACGCTTTCATAGCGTCTCAGTCCATGTCATGGTTTTGATCACTTGCCTCCTCCTAATCCGACGTCTCGGTTACAACGGCTGGAATTGCGTGATCAGCTTTCTCTTAAAGCCTAACCACTAACACCTTCCAGGTGACTGTGTCCATATATTGATTCAAGCCGTCTCCGTCTCCTTCGCGCCCGAGGGTCCGGTCGTCACCAATAAGGAGTGACGCACAGCATGCCGCGGCACCATCCAAACAAGGGGCAACTTTCCGTTGCCCTACGTTGCCAAAAGTTTGCCCTAAGTTACCAGTTAAACTAGGGGCAACTTTCCGTTGCCTTATTCCCCCTTCAAGCAAGGGGCAATTTTCCATCACCTTCAATCCGAGGTCGCGCATCTCGAGGGTAAGTTCCGTGCTCGTCGAGCATCATCTGTTTGCAAAAATAGTTTTTGAGAATTTTTACTGAGGTTGACTTTTTCTCGAAAATTATTTCATTTTCCAAAATCGGACCATGTTTGGACCCCAAAAGGAAAACTTTCAGTGCTCATAGCCTGACTTGCATGATCTCAAATCAAAAATTGAACAAGCATGTTAATCTGGCGTTCATTCTGATCAAAACTGTTTTAGAAAGAAAATGAAAAAAATGGTCAAAGTAATGAACTAGGGGCACAGCATGAGCCAGGTGTTCTGTCTCTCCCTTGTCATCAACGCGCCTTCCAGGAAAGCACTTTATCTATCAGAAGAAATAGCTGTGAGCTAGCTGTATTTGGCATGAATCCGCCGCTTCCTATTCATCCATCAATCACCCTGGGGAGGGATGAAAAATGAGAGAATAAAGAATAGAGAGGTGTAAGTCGAGAGAAAAGTGAGCGAGAGGGTTTTGAGAGAAAAACCGAGCTCGAGGGCCGAGTAGCGTGAGAATCACACAAATCAGAGAGGGTGGGAAACCTACCCAGAGGGATTGGCTCCTCGAGGTCTTTTGTTTTCAAGCACGTCCGTGTGTCGTGTCCTTTGATTTGTCGGTCTCGATTTAGCTTTGAGTCTTTTCCGAGTGTATCTCGTTGTGTTTAGGTCGTGTGCCTTTTATTTTCTTCACTTGAGTCCTCTCCACTGTGTTCAGTTGTAGGCTCGATATCCCGGTCGTGGAATCCCTTTTCCCAAAGTCAATCGTTTGTGCTCAGAATGCTGTGCCATTCTCTACATTTACGCAAGGCAAGAGAAGAAAAGGAAATTTTGGGTCATCCGAATGTGTTTCAACTTCAACTGTCTCAGTTTTGGTGATCCGTCTTGTCAGATTGGGCCAATTGTTCAAAGTTTGCCGTGTGCAGAATGGACCGGATATTGCGTTATGGGCTGTGTGCAGATTGATCCCCAGTAGAATATGGGCTATTTGTTCAGTTTGAGCAGTAATTTGTCTGGGTTGTTTGCTGTTAGTTGGTTGGTTATCCGATTATTACAGTGCAAATGCTCAATTTTTAGACAACAGATCCATATCATTTACATTTGAGGTGTAATATGATGTAATGCAGTGCAAAGTATGGAATACGCAGATATATGTAAATGCTACACTTTTTCAGATAAGAAGTTCGTTCCATTTCATAAATCTTTTCAAGTACATAAGTTCTGAAAACAAAAACCTGCCTGTAGCAGTACAAAGTACTCTATCTACCAACAAAAGAGAAAAGTACAAGAAAAGAAATGAAAGAAAAACAGCAGAAGTCTGTAATCGTCATCAATGGCCTCGCGCCGGAGGATCTGTCCTCGCCCTCTTCCTGGGCAGGAGCCCAGGAGCGCCGCCAGAAGTATCGCTGCCTGAGCCCGAGCCCGAGCTCGAGCTGTCTCCGGCCTCCTCCTCAGACAAGTCCGCCTCTGCCTCTGACTCACCGTCGCCCGGAACTGGAGCTCGTGAGCTGCTCCCCACGTGACCACGCCCCCCCTCTGGTGCGAGGGAATCTTCTGCCATCTCGAGTAGAAATGGGAGGCCCAGCTGGAGCGCCGCCACCCACTGGAGGAATCGGGAAGGGAGGTTGAGAAGTACAAAAGGCAAATGCATCAGTACACATGAAGCAGTTTATCAAATGTAGAGAGTGCAGTGTATGAGTGCCGTGAGCAGTTTATCAGTACAGAATGCAGTGTATGAGTACAGTGTGTGAATGCCGTGAGCAGTTTATCAGTACAGAATGCAGTGTATGAGTACAGTGTGTGAATGCCGTGAGCAGTTTATTAGAACAGAATGCAGTATATGAGTACAGTGTGTGAATGCCGTGAGCAGTTTATTAGTACAGAATGCAGTGTATGAGTGCAGTGTGTGAATGCTGTAAACAGTGAATCAGTGCAAGATGCAGTGTATAAGTACGGTGTATGAAAACCGTGAGTAGTTTACCAGATTTTTGTGCAGTGTAACAGATTGTGCGAAACAGAGTATGATTTGAGACTGTGGTCAGTAGGACATACCGGCAGGCTGTAGACGGCCAAAGCGTCGAGAGTCCGCTGCAACATCCCCATCAGGGAGGCATTCAGCTCCACAGACTGACGGGTATACTCGGAGGAAGCCTGCAAAAGTATTAAATACATCAGTATTCTGTGGGATACCTGAATGAACCGAAGTGGAATAACAATGCAAGATGCAGAAATAAAGTAATACATACCGGAGGCAAGTCAGGAATACCAGCCAACTCATGACCAGCCGGGGGAGGAGCAAAAGGGATCTGGTAGGTCTCCCCACTCTGCCCCCTATAAGTCAACATGGTAGGCAGAGCGGGCCAGCCCGTCCCTCGTCCCCTCTGCACTCCCCTCCTGCCGCGAGCTTGAGCCCTCTGTGATGACCCCACTCCTGCTCCTGCCTCTGCCCGGGCCGCTGGCGCCGCAGGTCTCGCTGGATCAGCTCGGGAGCCCCTGCTCAAAGGCCGCATCAAGAAGGTCCGGACATACTCTGAGTAGTCGCCCTCGCCCCTGTCGGCATCTACGTCCACGGCCCAGCCAAGGGTGTAGTCCTCCATCTGCTGGAAGCTGTACCCCTCAGTCTCTCTCATGCGCTCAGGAGGAAGGATCGGAACTATCTGCTCCGGCAACCCTAGGGTCTGGCGTATGAAACGCTCACCCAGGTACCAGGCCCGACAGAACCGGCCCCTCCAGGAGAATCCGGTAGCGCGAGGTCTCGATGGCGCCGGCATACCGATCTCGTATCACCGCTGGTAGTGGAGCCCCATGGCTGCCAGGTGACCTGAAATGAAGTACAGTTGATTATCTACTGATATGGAAATGTACGCTTGAAAGCCGAAGCTTAAACGGACTGTAAGTAAAACATACCTCGGTGGGGGTGATGGTGTCGAAGAAACGGCGGAAGAAGCTGAATGTGTCTCGGGGCCTCCGAGTGCACCTCCCATCGTAGCGGCGGGAAAAGGGAACGACCAGAGGGGGTCTCCGTCTCCGGCACTGGCTCTAGCCTGGGAAAGTAGGCATAGACCCACAACTGCGAGACAAATGTCAGTATGATCTATCAGATAAAGCAGAATACAGAGTAAAGCAGAAATAGCAGAGCTGCATGTTGTGCGTGTATTGAGCAGAGTGTACAGTGTGAACAGTGTACAGTCAGTGTAAAGCAGGAGTGTGTGTGTGCCGTGTGTACAGTATACAATCCGTGTGAAACAGGCTACAGTCTGTGCAGTGTGCAGAATATAGAAAGTATAGAGCAGAAATGTAAAGTAGAGAAGAAGACATACCTCCCAAGCTCGCCAGTAGCCCCCGAGCAACTGTCTGCTGGCACGGGAAACTGAGCTCATGTAGCCATAGAGAGTGGCCAAAGCGGCGCCACCCCCAGTCATAGCGCAAAAAGATCTCGGACATCCACCAGTGCACTCAGAAGGCAGAGAGGCACTGTGTTCGCCCGGTCGGCGAAGAGAGTCGTCCCAAATAGAAACATCAAGAAGCCGCGTGCATACTGATCCACGGCCTCCTGGGTCATCGGGGCTGCGTCAGCAAGAAGGGGCTCCACCCGAAACTGCACCTCAAACCAAGAATAGCGGACAAAGCCAGGACGCGCCAGAGGCGGTGCCTCGCCAAGCAAGTAGACCTGAGCCGCGGTCCACTCGTCCATGTCTGTATCGAAGGGGATCGGATCACCCCCCACCCCGATGCCGGTGAGCATCGAGAAGTCGTAAGGGGTCATCGTCATGTCCCCAATCGCCGATAGGTGGAATGAATCGGTGGTGTCCCACCACCTCTCTGCCAGGGCGGCAAGAAGAGGTCTGCAAGCAGAGAGCCTAGAGAGTCCCCGGCAGAAGGAGCCAAAACCCGCCTCATCGACAATGTGGCGAACTGCGTCTGGAAGCTCGCCATACCACTCGCGAGCAACGATATTCCCATACCCACGGATGGTATGGGAATCTCCCTGTTTACAAACAAATGGTTGCAAAGCAATATGAAACATGCAGTTCTGAGGAAACATGTTAAAACTGATATAAGTCTAGCATATATGCAGATTTTCAGATTCAAACAGAAACCGGGTACCGGTGTGCTTACAGTAAACTACAAGCGCGTGATGCGTCAGTGTGTTTTAGATGCTCCAGTGTAAACTTGGTGCATGTGTGCACATTTTTCAGATTCAAGCGGATATCGGGTTTCAGCGTACCAGTGGGTGGGCTACGGCCTGTGATATGTCAGTGCTCCTATGAGGATCAGTGTAAACAGCATGTGTGCGTGTTTTTCAAAGTTCAAATAGAAGCCAGGTCTCGGTGTGTTTCAGTGAACTACAACGTGTGATGTGTCCGTGTGTTGGTGTAGTTTTGTGCAAATCTAGCATACGTGCGAGTTTTCAGATTCAAGTAAGCACCGGGTGTCGGTGAATTTGCAGTGCAATGTGTGCCGTGCTTGAGGCTAGTGCAGTGCGTGTGCATGTGTGTCGGTCCTAAGCAGATATCGGTTATGAGTTTGTCTACAATCAACTACAGTACAGTCCATCAGAACTAAGCAGTTAATGGGTTCAGTTAGCTACGGCAGTTGACAGGAAATCCTACATTGCAGAAAATAAAAGGCGAGAGTGTTACCTCGGCGGCGCCAAAAGACAAGTGGGAGGCCGGCTCGCGCAGCAGAAGCTCCGGGTCCAAAGCCCTGTCAAAGCCGCGGAAGTGGCGGAGTCCGTCGGGCGGTAGCACGTGGATCGCCGGGCGGTAGGTCGCCGGGTCGAATGGTCGCTCACTCAGTGGCAGGAGCTCGACCCCGGGATCCATCTCGTGGTCCGGGGGAGTCCCGACATGTGGAACATCATCGGCCATAGCAATGGAGATGAGAAAAATGGCCGGAAGAAGAAAAACGGGCCGGAATGCGAAAAGTCAACTGGGAAGTCAACCCCGAGAGGGTCGGAAATGGCCGAGAAGGCCGGAAGAGGAAAATACACGGAAATGTAGAGAATACCAAGGGGAACAAGTCCCGAAAAAGCGGAACTAGCAAAAAGTGCACCGAAATGAGATTTCAATCGGTTCAAAATGTCCGAAACGCGAAGAATATCGTGAATCCGACGACGAAAATGGCGCGAAAACTCAAAGAAATGAGCAAAAAAGGAGGAAAAGAGACTCTAGAGAGAGAGAGTGAAAGATTTCGGCGGAGGAAAAGTGAGGAAATAGGGTTTCAAGCCCTATTTTATAAAGCCCAAGGTGAAATGGCAGTTCTGCCCCCGATCAGGCATTTTCTGCCGGTCGGCACTATTTTGTGCCGGTCGGCACATTATTGTGCCGGTAGAGAAGTTTAGGCAGCCGGTGGCGGCCGGTGGACTTCCCACCCAGCCGGTGGTGTTCCTAATGCCATGTTTAGGTAAATTGAGGAGTCTTGGGTCTTCATAGCCCAAGAAAGTGCCAGAAAATGCACCCCCGATGTTCAACCGGCCTCCGTTTCGACTTCGGACTGTGTCTACTGTGAGTGGCACTCAAATTCAAGTGAAGATTGTATCCTTTTGTATCCTTTTGTCATTTACAGAGATTCAAAAGTTGCCCCGTGTGCGTTGCGCGCATCCATCGCTTTCTCCGGCGCATCGTATCGCGCCATCTTGCACGTCCCTTGCGACTTGCACTGTTTTGCATTGTCATATGGCATGCGTGTCATATTCTTTCATTTTGCATTTCATCGCATCTCGAGGTACGTGTGCCTCATTTTGCATTTCATTTTGCATTCCATTTGATTCACGTGAGGTGTACTACTTCACGTGTTTCGTTCCGCATTCCATTTTGATCCACGTGAGGTGTACTACCTCACGTGCCTCATTTCACATTTCATTGCATCTCGAGGCACGTATGCCTCGCATTGCACTTCTTTTCCCATTCAGTGAGGTATGCGTGCCTCATGAGTATTCCATTTTACCGTGCGGTCTGACGAGACCTTAAACACGTATGATCCGGCGGGACCAAAAACACGCGCGGTCTGACGAGACCTTAAACCCGCTTGACTACATTGTCCCGTGCTCTATTACAAGCACTATCATGCATTTGTGCTTTGTACCGATTGCCCCTTACGGTCTGGCGAGACCTTAAACACGTACGGTTTAGGAGACCTTAAATCCTTCACGGTCTGGGAGACCTAAAAATCCTCGAGAGGTGTAAGACCTTCGGTGTGTTAAGTCGCCCCTCATTGCACTTGGCATGCATTTCATCGCGCTGTTTAGTGCACCCTCATTGCACTCCATTTTCCATCTTTTGAGACACGCACGTCTCACTCGCCCCATTTACATCGCATGCACTTAAGTGTTGTGTAATCGTTGCCACGGTCTGGCGAGACCTTAAACACGTACGGTTTAGGAGACCTTAAATCCTCGGGAGGTGCAAGACCTTCGGTGCATTGAGATGTGCACCTCATTGCATTTGGCATGCATTCGCTCGCATTGTTTCGCGCACCTCATCGGTTGCCCCCCCTCGGTCTGGCGAGACCTTAAACACGCACGGTCTAGGAGACCTTAAATCCTCGGGAGGTGCAAGACCTTCCGTGCATTAAGGTGTGCACCTTGTCGCATTTGGCATGCATTCATTCGCACTATTTTGTGCACTCGCATTGTCTAACGCATCGCGCTATTTCGCGCATCATATTGCATTTTGCATGCATTCCATCGCGCTATTCTGCGCATCTTATTGTTGCCCCACACCGGTCCGGCGAGACCTTAAACCCGCTCATTTGCATTATCATGCATCTCAAAGCCGCGCGTTGGCGCGCATTTCAACAAACAACATGTATGCGTTGTCATGCATACATTATACATCCCGGTCTAGGAGACCTTAAATCCTCTGAAGGTGCGATTCCTTTGGTGTTTGTCGTGCCCGAACGACTTTCGGTGGTCTGGTAAAGCCACCTGTCTGTGCTCGCGGTGAGTTCCTAGAAGATCAACTGGGACGGTGAAAACTAGAGTTCGAACGGCTTATACCTAGAACGCAAAGGTTTGGAATTTCCGAGACTAAAGTCTGGTTTAAATACCCAGGGGGATGAACCCTCGGCTTGAAATCTGTATGGAAGCCCCATAGGTTGAGGCGGCGTGTTTACGCCTCAACTCTGGATACTGAACCAACCTAGTGTATCGCCCGGTTGGTAAGATAGGGAAAGCCGCAATCATAGCCATTGCATCAACATGCATTGTCATGCATCATTGTAAATATTGCATGTGTCATGCATTTCAAAACAAAAAAAAAAAGCATATGCATGTGTCATGCATTTCATTGTAGTATAGTGCATCTGTTATGCATTTTCTGTAAATATCCATTCCATTTTAGCTGCATGCATCCATTGCATCACTTCCATCTATGGCTTGCGCCTTTCCAAGTTGAGCTTGGTCTGGTATGTGCCCATATTTTTCGTGTCAAAACACAGTTGTCGAGCTTTTGTGTCCGAGCTTTGAGGGTAGCGGCACCGCTTCTGTGTTAGACATGGTTTGTATGTGTACACGCCTTTCCTAGGCGAGATTAGGTTTGGCCCGCGTGCCATATCCATTGTATCCATATCCATTGCATTTTAGTTGCATGCATTCATTGCATCATCTTCCATCTATGGCTTGCGCCTTTCCAAGTTGAGCTTGGTTTGGTATGTGCCCATATTTTTCGTGTCAAAACACAGTTGTCGAGCTTTTGTGTCCGAGCTTTGAGGGTAGCGGCACCGCTTCTGTGTTAGACATGGCCTGTATGTGTACATGCCTTTCTTAGGCAAGATTAGGGTTGGCCCGCGTGCCATATCCATTGTATCCACTCCCACTACATTTAGTTACATGCATTTACTGCATCTCCTTCCATCCATGGCTTGCGCCTTTCCAAGTTGAGCTTGGTCTGGTATGTGCCTATACTTTTCACGTCGAAGCACGGTTCTGTATGCAGAAGTTCTGTGTTAGACATGGTTTGTATGCGTACATGCCTTTCCTAGGCAAGATTCGGCTTGGCCCGCGTGCCACATCCATTGTATCCATTTCCATTACATTGTAGTGTAATTGTTGCATCTGGCATTAGGATCATCATTCTTTCGTCAGCGGGTCGTCACCCCCCACTTATGTCAATCCACCCAATACTTGTTCTTGTGTCCGTACGAAGTACTCATAGATCAGACATCGTTCTATGGGAGACGGACTTGTTACCTCCATCAATCTATTTGACATTTGTGTGGTTTCGAACCGCTCATGATTGAATCATGATTCAATTGCCCTGCATGTAGTTTGCATGTAGTTTTTAATTACATTGCATTTTCATTTGCATTAACTATACATAGTTTTGTATATATTGCATATCATTCAGCATTCACATTGCATATGTCATGCATGTTGCTAATCACATTGTACCTGTTAAGTTTGCTTTCTTTTCAGGCACGATATTGTATGTACACGGTTCATTTACCGCCGGTGGAACCGGGCGAGCCGCATAGGTATTGTATTTCTCCGAGTGAGACGTATTGAGAATTCCATAATTCTCTTACATCCTTTCTGCATTGTAGTGTAGTTTGGTGCATGTTAGCTTATAACTGTCGCATGTGTGCTTCATTACAGCTTTCCTTGCAATGATCATAAGTTATGCTCGGCTCTTGCATTTCAGTTGCATTTTGCCCCTGCCTACGGGCGCATACCTTATCTGTGGCACGTGTGCCTCCTGCATTGAACTACGCTGGTTTTGATTCCCTAAGGGATACGTAGGCCAGCTTGCGAGTTCAAACCATTTGCGCTTTGTATGTTTGTCCAAGTCTTCGGCCTTGTCAAAAATGGTCGTCTCTGGGCTTTGACATTCACGTCCCGTCATTGTTAATGACTTTCGAGTTCTGTCAAAGAGGGGCAACTGTAGACACCCCATTTTTGACCGCCCCTCAAGACTCGGACGTCACCGCTTGAACGCGCGGTGATCATCCATGTGTGTGTTCGTTTGGAGTTCCCCGGAGCTCTCGGCTCGCGCGCCTTGCCTCAGGACCTCCGAACTTGACCGTTTTTGTGTCCGGTTTTGCACCAAGACACCTGTGTTTTGCCTTAGAGGGGCAGGGAATACTTTGTGAGGCATTCCCCAACATACCACCGGCTGTGGCTAGAGGCCACCGGCTGGCTGTATTTGCCACCGGCACTATATTGTGCGGTCGGCACTTGTTTTGGCAAAATGACCAATTGCCCAGCCGACCACTGTGCACTTTGCTTTCTGAGATATTTTTAGACAGCTTTTGAGCTTTTTTCTTCCCCTCCATACACGTGTATGGAGGGATGAGCTTGTTTGGTAACTTAACTTGTAAGTTTGGTTGCCTATACAAGAGGACTCTCTTCTCTTGGCTTAGGGTTGGGACTTCTTGAGAGATTTCAGCCATTTTTAGAGAGAGTAAGCTCTGGTCTAGGTTAGAATTGTTATATCTATCCTATCTCTCTCTTTTCTTGCTTGTTTACTACACTAGGTGCTTTAGTTCACACTATTGCCACACAAGCACCTAGTGTTACAACCTTCTTCTTGGAACTGAGGCTCCAGCAGGTGGTTCTTGAAGTTCTTGGTGGTTTTTGAGCTCAAGGGACCAAGCACAACAACCTTTGTGAAGATAGTCATCAAGGGTAAGAAACTAGTCATTTTTACCCCTTTTTTTGCCATTCCATTTTTACCTAGTTTAAAATAGTTTTTGAGCTTAGTGTTTAGGCACCCAAAAAGTTCTGATTTTGAACCCTCTTGGTTGTATATTAAGAGTGTTTTGTGGTTTGGGGAGGTTTGACCCTCTTTAGACCTTGAAAAAGGGTCACTTTTTGTGCTATTTTGGAGAGATCCGAGATTTTGGTGATGGGATCTCTTCACCACCTGAAATCTTGAGGGATTTCAGTGGTGAAGAGCATGCCTTAAAATCTCAGGAAGGAGGGGGCCACACCCCTCTCCTTGATGTCCTTGAAAAGGGCAAGTTTTGCTTCCTTATGGGGCTTCATGCTTGAGTGTGTGTTGAGCATGTTTGACTTTGTTTTCCATGCTTATATTGCCATGTTATAACATGATTTCAAGTTGGTTTTGGTCACCTATGCATGTTTAGCATAGTTATCATGTAATGCCTATTTGATGCCTTAATATGTCTAGGAAGTATGCCTTCATTTCTAGCATGTTTTAGGCCTAGAACCATGAAGCTTGTATGTTCATTTTGCCATGATTTAGCTCTGTCCATACTTGTTTTGGTCAATCTCATCATGCATTACATAGCTCCTTTGTATTTGGCTTGTTGGCCTTGAGAGTATGTGAATGTAGCATGCCTTACTTGCTTCATTTTTGATGGTTTGGAACCACCTAACATGTCATTTCAGTCCCTTAGAGGTGCTTGTATGTTTACATTGCATGCCTCTTTGTTGCTTCCTAAGCTTGTGTTGCATGCTCCATGTTTAGGCCTTGTTGCATGCTTTGAATTCATGTCTCTTAGACGCCATCTAAGTGGTCCCTTGGGCCTAATTTGACATGCTAAAACTCTGTTTTAAGTTGTTAAGTGCATGCCATATTTGCCTTGTATAAGCATGGTTTAATGCCTTATTGACTTGCTTTGAAGCTTAGGCCATTTGCATGCTTTGTTTGGCATACCTCATTGCATGATTTGGCATCATGTTTGACATGAATTTTAGAGCTTTCAATGCATGCTAGTTGGCTATGTTTGGTCTCTTCAAGTGTGCTTAAGAGTTGCCATGATTCAGTGCCTTAGTGTTGATGCTTTAACATGTGCATGTGTGTGTGTGTCTAATCTCATTTGTAGGCATTTTGGCCATGGATTTTAAGCCTTTTGAGTTGCCTAAGTCCACCATTTCATTGGTTTGCATGTTAGACTTGCATGCTTGTTTGAACTCTTTGCATAAGTGCATCACATTATCCATGTTGCCATGCTAGACAATATGCTTAGGGTTTCATCACATTGGCATGCATACCAAGCCTCTTGAAGTGAGTTTGATAGAGGTTTGGCACCCTTTTGTGCTTGTTTGCATGGCATGCATTTGAAAGAAAAGTTGCGTTCTTGGTTCTTAGGGCCATCACGCATGGAAATGCGCGATTGGTGGTCCGGGAATCAAGGCACATGCCCCCTTGAGCCAATAACATGATAAGGGGTGTGTGTGGTGCATAAATACCTTGAATTGCATTGCCCATGCATTTTGTTGTCCTCTGCTGCTGTGAGTTGCAGGATCTGCAGAACATTTTGTGCCGACCGGCCACTTTTTAGTTGCCGACCGGCAGTATTTTCCCAGCCGATGGGAACAATTCAGTGCCGGTGGCCTTATCCTTCAGCCGGTGGTGTTCTACCCCAGCCGGTGGTACTCCCCAATGCCCTGAGAGGCACTCCTGGAACTTTGGCAATTTTCTGAGGAGGATATCAGGGAAAACAGAGGCACACTTGCATGACAGTGCGATTCCGAGAGCGAGTCCCGGGCACGCGCCGCGTTTGAGCCCTCCCCCCGAGGCACTTGCTGCTTTAATTAGATTAATTATTTGTTTAATTAATTTAGTTGATTTGTAATATTTAATTAGCTAGAATAGTTAATTATTTATTCCGGTCTGTATTATTATTTTGGTCCCCTCCGAGCGAGGGCACAAATGTAATAGTGTGTGTGAGTGGGTGCATGTCTTCCAACCCCCATTTCTTTCTCCCCTTTTATTTACCTGCTTACGATGGTAGATTAGGGCATTTTAAATTAGCATACCTTATGCAATGCATGCGTGCATTCATGCATTTGTTTACATGCATTCGGGCTCGACACATCATGCAAACTGCACCGTACTTTCAATTCCAAATTGAATACGTGATAGTTGTCGCATCTCATGTGCCATGTTTAGGGTTAGCCGAGCCTGCTCTAGATTACATCTCTGTGTGTGATGCATTAGCCATTTAACATGAACTAGGTCATGCATGTTTTCTAACTAGTTTCTGTTTTGGCACGGAGTACTATGTAAGTCTTTATGCTTTAGCATCTCGCATGCGTGTGAATGTTGACATGACAGTATGCTTACCATGCGGCTAAGTGCTTACATGAGATAAACTGTTTGAATGCCTGTGGGTGGAGGTTGGATTGCTTGAGTTGGAAAACTCGTTGAAATCTGTATTTTAGCCTACTTGCGGGTAGCAAATCCAAATTGTTTTCAAAACAAACGGATATGCAATGTTTATTTCCAAATTAGGCAATCTAGTCTATACTTGTTTGCTGTGTGCATAACATAGTAATTCTAGGCTAATAATCTGGAATAAGAACATGTAATGTTTTCAAAAACGGATATCATGGTTAGTAGAGGCCGGTCTTCGGACCGGGCGAAAGGGGGTGCTCATAGCTGACCTTCCCCGATCGTACCCAAGCTCCCGAGCCAAGTCAACTTGGTTATGACGGACACGTGGCCCTTTGGCACCGAGTCAGGGTTTCCTAAATTTCCCCTTTTAAAATATTTAGGTGGCGACTCTGTTATCTGGCAAAGCAGTCCATGTTTGGCACTTCTTTCAAAAAATCTGTTTTTCTTCAAAACAATTTGCCAGAGTTGGACTCTTTGGTTCAGATTTAGAACCGTGACAAATTGAGTCCTTTGAACTGTAGTGAACCCAATGTGAACAGAACGGGACTCATCCTCCCGGGGCGTTCGGGGACGTCTACAGTTGGCCTCCAAGATTGGTATAAAGGTTCGAACATAGTTACCAAATCTAAGTGTTCGTAGGTGGAAAAAGGTGAACAATGCTAAAAAGGAGCTGATGGTCCAACGTTTGGCGGTAATTATTGCCAACTCTTATCTTTGAAGTTGTAGCATTGTTTGATTTCTTTATTATTTCTCATCTAGTGGCCTCTTCTCTGTACATTCTGCTTGGGACCTATTTAGAGTTCATAGGCCTAGAGTAAACTTGGCATAGGCTCATTTGGTGTACTTCCACATCCTTAGATTTAGTACTGTGGTAAAAGTAACAAGAAGAAATAACATATCTGCAAACATAATTGTTTTGAAAATTCATATTTAGTTTGATGATGATGAGGATGGTATTTGTGTTATAGAGAACCTGAACATAGGAACAACCACTTGTCAATACCATGTACATAGTAGGCAACATTGGTCCCAAGACATGAAACATCAACTCAGCAGCACTGGGACCATGATTTAAGCATGATTGAAACACATACAGTATGCCCAAACTGCTAGCCATATGCCAAAACACGATATATCTCCTACACCACCCGTAGGAGTAGGCCACAAAACCTATAAGGACACAAATCGGACCAGTCTCAAAAGGTTTATACATATAACAACTATGAATAAAATGAAAACTGAAAGGATAGTAGGGCGCATGAAGTTGCCACCACCAATACCCCTCATCTTTGGATAGGCGCACAATGCAGCCATAACCAATCCACAAAGCCACCAGAATAAACAGCCAAATTGCCACCATTACACCAGCATGGCACAGCTGCAATCTGATAGAAGTCACTAAGCTGAAAAAACCTAGAGGCCTACTCAAGAATGGAATAAGCATTACCCAAAAAGAAGTAGTACAAATTCCATAGCAGCATTAGGCTTAAGCACACAATATTTGAGCTCACACCACTCAACCCACAATTTAGGATCTCACATCCCTCTATAACAGCTTCCTTAACCTGCATATAAAACTTTACCATATAAATAACATTAGTACATTACTCATATCAGGCCTAAACACACTCAACCCACAGAATTCACACTCACAGATCTAAAAATGTAACATTTTAGACTATATGTCTCATAATCACTCAACCCTCACAACCTGTAATTAAGCTCTTCAACCTACTACACAACAAGAAAACAAATTAGTGTACCACTCATTTATGCTAGCCTTCACTCAACTCTCATTTAGTGAACTCACATCTCTCACCAATCTCCCATTTTTAGTCATATGGGGCTTCAAGATAGTCTCAAGAAAATTCCACTGAGCAAGAAACTAGTCATCCCCTGTTGATCTAAGTAGATTGTTTATGGACAAAATTCTTCCCCTCATCATTTGAATAATTACTTTGGTAACCACCTCTTCAGGTTTGAATTCTTTGTTAAAAATTCTATTATTCCTTTCAAGCCATATGTGATAGATAGAGCATAACAAGGACAGTCTAATAACTATTGATCTCCAGGATTTACCTTTAGTCTCTGTTGTGGCATAAGCAAACAAATTAGGCCATTGAAGGTTAGGCCAATTAACATTGGACTTAGCTTTAAGAACATTCCAGATCCTAGTGGAGAACAAGTAGTCAAAACAAAGGTGAGAATGACTCTCAATAGGACCTTGACAGAAAGGACATGTAGGGTTAGGAGTCAAGCCAAGCTGTTGCAATCTATCCCTAATATTCAGTCTAGAATGAAGAGCAATCCAAACTATAAAACTGACTCTACGGATCATGTGAGGTCCCCAAATAAGCTTATGCCAAGTAACTTTGTCAAATTTATGCCTCCAATGATCCCAAGCAGATTTGATAGTGAATTCCCCATCAGGATTAAGCTTCCAAACAGGTTGATCATTTCTGGAGGAATCAGGTTTACAACTACAGGGAGTAGAGGATTAAGCTTAATAGTGCTAATTAATTGCTACCCTTTCAAAGGGTTTAAAAAAATATATAGAAAGCATACTCAACTGAAGTTGCTTTATTTGGTAGTACTTTTACAATTGATAATACTTTCTTTCAAGTTGCTTGCAAGGTGTTAGTGGTATTTACTCACGTCAATTCACATCTGATGGTGCTTTTACAAATAATAACTACCACTTTTATTTGATTGCCCAATGTTATGAGCTTTTGTGTTAGAATATGAAGAGTTATTTGCTGGATAATTCTGGAACTTTGGTTTTAGAGGCCAATGGCTAATGAGATAAAAGATGTGGAATTTGAGGTAATGGCCATTAATGTTATGTGTTTCGTCATGTGATATATATATTTACTGATGTGTGGATAGATATTATTGCTACACTATGTTGCTTTTGATCCTTAGCTGCTGCAGTTCTGTGGTTGTGCTATAGACTAGGTGTGGACTTTATAATATTGTGGTTGTTTGCTAGTTTTACAAATAATTTAGCTCGCAGGTTGGAGTGCATAAGGGGTAGTTGACTAGGTACTGCTCAATCAAATGGCCCATTTTCTTGTTTATGCACCATGGTTTGTGCAACACTTAATACCCCATTTTCCTGTTTGTGCAACCATTGTTTGTATAACACTTGGTACCCATTTTGAAATTTCATGCAATAGAGATGCATTCCAATTATGTTATCTTAGGAACTTTTAGTTATTTAAGAATAGTTTTCTCTCTTCTTTTGGATGGCTGTAATGGTTATTGGTTTGATAGTTAAAATTCAGGATGCATACTATATATACTTACTGTTGCATGTGTTAAAAAGTGTGCTTGTGAGATGCACCTTGTGGATGCTATAAATTAATTTGTTTTTGTTGCCCTGTTGTTATGCTAACTGTGGCTCCAGCCATGCTCATTACTGTGTTCTTCACCTTTGTAACAGCTTTATTGCTATGATTCCTTTTTACAGCAGCTTTGTGGTTTGCTGCTGTCTATAGCCCCGACCCAAGTCATATTCTGTTTTGGGCAACAAGGGGAAGTTTTGTGGCCACCTTGAGTGTTAATTACTTAGTGTTGCTAGGAGAGTATCTGTCTGTGTTTTTGTGATCATCTGTGTTGGAGTTCTGTTCTGTTTTGCTGATCTCGTGTAAGGCATATAGCTACTGTCTTATGGCAGCATACAATAGCTATATAGAAGACATGGTTTTGGTTTGGTATTGTCATGACCCAAACCCGCCCCCATGGATTAAGGACATATCTAGCCAGTAATCATGAGATTACCTATGGCCTCAAACCAAATAAAACATATTCCAACAGAGTTAAGGGGCCAAAACGGAAGCAAACTTAAAACTTTTGTCCATAGAGCTGTGCTTACATGACACATCATAACATTTCACATATATTCGTTAATAACCCACATCAAAGAAAGTTAACATATAGCTTTATGCAAAAGGATCATTTAAGTCATGGTCAGCCAATCAAAAGCTTATATACAACCGTGGTCTAACGTTTTCGCCAATATAGCAAAATTATAACAAAAGAACAAAAGAGGCGAAGACAAGTCTCGTGCGTGAGACATTAGGGCTGACTCTTCAAAACCTTGATTATTTCTCACATAACTTCATCGAGGCTGGGTTTGTACATCTCTTGGCTCACCTACAGACACATGAATGAGAGTGAGCGAAAGCCCAGGGAATAATATCAACTAGAGAAGATGCATGAACGAACTTTGAAACAGTTACATCAGACGGCCTTGGGCCCAATTCATGTTTCTATCTAATGTATCAAATGACAAAAGTTCTAGATGTATCAAATGGCCTCGGGCCCAATTCACTCATATCCGACGGCCTTTGGCCCATTCATTCATATCCAACGGCCTTTGGCCCAATCATTCATGTCAAACGGCCTTTGGCCCATTTCATTCATGTCAAACGGCCTTTGGACCAATCATTCATGTCAAACGGCCTTTGGCCCAATCATTCATGTCAAATGGCCTTTGGCCCATTTCATTCATGTCAAACGGCCTTTGGCCTATTCAATCATGTCAAACGGCCTTTGGCCCAATCAATCGTATCCAACGGCCCCGGGCCTAATCTTATAGCATAACAGATATTTGTCCACAATTCAAATTAACAAGCTTATGAGACTTATAAGGAATACGCAATAGGACAAATAACATACTTCAAAACATCTTTACTAAGATATTACTCACATGATCTGCCGGTGGATCTGCTCTGGTGCTTGACCCTACACATTTCATGAACATAATGGGTCACAAATGATTCAATCCGTTCTTAATTCATACATCCCTCTTAGGCTTCTTTCTTATTCTCTTAACTCATTTACAATGCTTAATATATGCCTAAGAGTACTTAGAAATGAAAGAGAACGGAAAATGAAACACAAAACATCTTTACAAAATTTCGGAAACATGGCTCCCCGCTCTAGCGTGGCTTCTGCCACTCGAGCGGACCCCTTTGGTCTGCAAAAGTACTGGTTTCCTTACATTTGCGCGCAGCGCAACTTCAGACGCTCGAGCTGAAGGTCAAACATGTACCTTGGACGCTCGAGCGTGATTCTCCCCGCTCGAGCGGATGACAATGTCTGCAAAACTGCTGGGAGCTAGCATTTCACGCTCGAGCGGCCATTACCCACTCGAGCGGACATGCCGAATTATGGGTTTTCCAACAACCATTTTGAGCTTCAAACTTGCATTCAAACTAATGTAACTTGCATATTATGACCCATAGCTCACATATACATTTACTAACATGATACAACACCAAATTTATCACATTTTGAAGCCCAAATCTCATGAATTAATTTCATGCATGCCCCAAATTATACCAAACTTACTTCCAACACAACAAATTCATGCATTCAAACTCACACCTCTATGAATTGTATTTGCATGTGGGATATGACTATCATTCCCAACTTAAATGATGTAAATGATGATCAAAGGCATGAAGCGACATCAATTCTACATAGATTATACATTTCATGCTCAATTATACAAATCTATGGCAATTCCTTACATGCATGCACTCTTTGACTTCAAATCCATCAAATTCAACACAATCCACATTCTTGATTACAATATAACTTGAATTCACAAATTTACAAAACCCAAACTCATAAATTATGCTCAATTACTCACCTAGGAGCTCAAATCTTCCCAATTCTAGTTAATTCTTGAGTTAATCCTCAAGATCCTCAAGCTTCTTGTTCAAAGCTTCAATTGCCTTCACTCTTTCTCTCTCTAACCGACCCTCTCTCTCTCTCTAGAGTAATCTCAGTTAAGGAGAGAAAATGAGCTCAAAAATCATAACATGAGGCTATATAGACCTTTATATAGGATGGCCGAATCAAATTGATTATAGCTAAATAGTAGAGTCTAATTTAATCGTTCTGAATCTAATTATTTTGATCCGAATCGATTTTTAATTAAATTTCACCGTAGGCTCTAAAAATTATGCCAATCATAATAACGTAGTCAATTTTGGTTTCTGTGGCCGATGAGGCCTTCAATTTAAATTCTAAAGCAGATAATCAAACAGATTTTCCTACGATGAACAGATAGAAATTCAAAACCACATATATTCATATAAACGGCACTCAAAATCATATCAAACACATAATCACAATCATAATTAAGGTTAATTAGCATAATATGGACCAGGGTTATCACAGGTATGTTGTTGTATACTGCTGTCTGCTATTGGTGTAAGGTTGCTTTTTATGTTGCTAATTTGGTAGAGTGCATAGGGCGATTCGTAGTGCAATTTTTTGGCTACCTTGGGTGTTAATTTCTTAGTGTTGCTAGGAGATTGCTGCAGTTTTGGGCTATAAATTGCTGGAGTTTGTTGGGGGTGGAGTTGGCAGATTTAGAAGGCTGTGTGGTTAGGTGGTAGAGCCCATCACATCAGTTCAAGGCCCAATGGTGTGTAGGGCAAGTCTAGCATACAGGCCCATTAAGAACCTATATGAAGCCTGAGGCATGTTAGCAGAGCATATATAAAGCCATTATTATGAAAATTGATTGTTGGACAAAGCAGCCATTATTATGGAGAAACTTGTGCTGTTTTTCAAATAAACAACCATTATTATGCAGCCACTATTATGGACAAAGCAACCATTATTATGCAGCCATTATTCAAATAAACAAATAACATTTGATAATCACTTATGCTGTTTTTCCAAGAAACCTGTATGGACAAAGCAGCCATTATTATGGAGTTCTTTGTTTTCATAAGATGATCTATTTTGGTTACTCTTCCAATGTTGCTTATTGTGATTTTCGACGTTTTTCCTTTCCTAATATCAAAGAATATTATTGTACACCCTTTCCTGTTGTGTTTCACAGTTGGTTGCTGCTATGTCTAATTGTGTATGTGAACAAGAGAATAGGTTATTTAACTTATGAAAAAACAATGATTTGATTTTGCAAGATCAGTTTGATCTACAAGGAAATGAGAGTGATGTAGTAAAGGCGTTAGACACATAGTTTGGTCGGCGATTGAATGGCCTCACTTATAGGTTGCACAAAAAATACAAGCAACTTAAGGATGCAAGAGGGGAGGAGTACGCGAGAAGTCACCCACATGCAAGTGTTACTCTTGATCAGTGGACATCTCTAATTGACAAGAAGTGGAATAGTAAAGAATTCAAGGTAAAATATGTTATGTCATTTGTCAAAAATTAAGTTTCTTCTTACTAATGTTAAGTTTTCTTGTTTTTATTGGTGTTTCAATCGTGTAGGAACAATCACTAACTAATGTGAATAATAGGATGCAAATGAAAACAAAACATTGATGTGGATCAAAATCAATCCCAGTCAGAGTGTACAGCTCGGTGCGTTCTACTAATTTTTTTATTAGATTAGTAGGCTTTGTTATTTAAATATTTGAAATTACATTAAAAAAAAAAATGAATCAGATAATTGCAAATGGAAAAGTGCCCGATTTGGCAGAATTTTACAAGTCCATCCACTACAATTCGGACACGCATAAATGGCTTTCGTCGGAAAGCCAAGTTAATTATGTATGTACAAGGCAACGCTTTTGTCACGACCCAAACCCGCCCCTATGGGTTTAGCACCGTAACCGGCCAGTAATCCGTGATTACCAAAGGCCTGCTTAACAGTAAAGACAATAATATAGAGTAAAGAGGCTGGTGGAAGCCAAACAGTAATTAAAAGATGTCCAATGAGCCGTGGAAAACCTAAATGCAAAAAGACTTTTATGCGCAAGCCACATTCATAACCAAAACATATATATATATATACGCCATGTACACAAACATCGTAGTTAGGGACTAAATCCCTTCACCATATCTGTACAGTCAAGTCTTAAACATCTATTACAAAACAGAAACAAAAGGGTGAATCTGAAGCACCCTAAAACAGCCTTAGCTTGGTAGCACTTGGAACCTCGAGGTGAGGCACGACGGTTGGCTTGACAAAACAAGAGCATAACCCGATACTCCTAGCTTCGGTCCGCTGCCTGGACACCTACATATAAATATAAACAGTGAGCTAAAGCCCAGTGAATAACATATGCGTAAAGGGGTTAAGAATGAATGTCCTTTTAGTATTTAAAACAGTCGTTTGCATTAGTAAATCAGTTATTCAATCAGTGGCTCATATTTCATGCCATAACATTCATTTAGAAACCATAATAGTCATATATGGTACATCCAATAGCAAAACAGTACAGTAGGTCTTAACAGACCGAACAGTCAGTTGATGGCCATCATAATAGTAAACAGTATTAGTTCCAAGCATTGGAACTGACAGAGATCTCTGTAACAGAAGCAGTAACAGTACAGTAACAGTAAATTGCTATGGATGCCACGAATACAGTTCACAAATAGGACAAACATTCATTCAGTAAGAAATGTCATTTCAGAAAATGGTATAGTCAGTCGTTCAGAAATAATCATAATTGAACGTATCTTTACAACATTGTTACTCACAGAGCACTGGGCTACAAATAGGCTAGTCAGCGTCCTCGGTGCCAACCCTACACAGTTACAGAATGAACTGTCACGACCCGAACCCGCCCCTATGGGTTAAGGACGTAACCGGCCAGTAATCCTGGGATTACCTACGGCCTCAATTGTAAAATAGACATAAGTCAACAGAGTAAAGGGGCCAAACGGAAGCAATAATCAAAAACTTTGTCCATAGGGCCGTGCTTATATGCACTTCAAAACAAACAATACTTATATACGTTAATAACCCACATCAAAAGTACAGCAACATAAACTTCTTTACAGATAGGATCATCTAAACTGAGCCAACCCATAACAGACTATATACAAATATACACAAAATCCTTGCCAACAAGACAAAACGTAAATACATAACACAATGGTAAGGATGGGTCTCGTGCGTGAGACACAAGGCTGACTCTCCAAAACTCGTGTTGTCATGGCAGACTTCACTGGGGCTGGGTTTGGACTTCTCTTGGCTCACCTACAAACACATGAATGAGCGTGAGCGATAGCCCAGTGAATAATATCAAGTATAGAAGTTACATAACAATGTAGAACAACAGGTTCCAAATGGCCTTGGGCCCAATTCATGTTTCTATTTAACAGATATAAAACTATATGAATTTCAAATCAAATGACTTGTAGTTTCAACATTCTAGCCTTTGGCCCGTTCAGATTTCCATTCATGTCAAAACGGCCTTCGGCCCACTCATTCATGTCAAAACGGCCTTTGGCCCACTCATTTATGTCAAAACGACCTTCGGTCCACTCATATATGTCAAAACGACCTTTGGTCCACTCATATAAGTCAAAACGACCTTTGGTCCATTCACATATGTCAAAACGACCTTCGGTCTGTTCATTTCTATCAAAACGACCTTCGGTCCATTCAATTCTATCAAAATGACCTTTGGTCCGTTTAGGTTTATCAAAACGACCTTTGGTCCATTTATGTTTATCAAAACGACCTTTGGTCCATTAACGTTTATAAAAACGACCTTTGGTCCATTTACGTTTATCAAAACGACCTTCGGTCTATTCATTTATTCATGTCAGACTTTTGTCCACAATCCCAATTAGCAATTCATAGAGCTTACAGGGGAATAAACAATTGGACATTTACAAGCATTCAAACATCGATATTACTCACAGTGATTGGCTTGTGGATTCGCCCTGGAGCTTGACCCTACACATTCCATGAACATAAAAGGGGTCATTAACAATTCAATCCGTTTCTTAATTTACATATTCCTCTCTAGGCTTAATTCTTATCTCATTAACTCATTTACAATGTTTAACATATGCCTAAGAGTGATTACAAGTGAAAGAGAACGGAAAACGAAACACGGAATGCATGAACAAAATTTCAGAAAATAGGGTCCCCGCTCGAGCGTAAACTTCCCCGCTCAAGCGGACCCTTAAGGCCTGCAAAAGTACTGGTTGCATGAAAAATACGCTCGAGCGTGGAATAAAGCGCTCGAGCGAAAGGCCTGTCCACAAAAGCTCCCCGCTCGAGCGTGAGATATCCCGCTCGAGCGGATACCCAATTCTGCAAAAAGTGCTGGGAGCACAATTTTCCCGCTCGAGCGGCAGTTCCTCCGCTCGAGTGAACATAAAAAATCTGGGAATTCCAGATTGAGTTCTTGAGCTTCATCTCGACTTTCAACCCACAATTTATGCATGTTATGGCTCAAAATTCACATTTACACATACTAACATGATACTAATACAAGATTACAACATTAGGAAGCTCAATTTCTTGAATTATCTACATGCATGTCCCAAAATATCTCAACTCATCACCAACATGCTCAAATTCAAGCATTCAAGATTTATACTCCCATGATTTGTACATGCATGCCCATTTTGACTTCATATTCATTTCAAATGATGCAATTAGTGCTCATTCCCATAAGACTCAACAAAGACATGCTTGCATGTGGGATTACACTACCAATCTTTCACAATTTCACAAATTACATGCTAGATTTTGTGATTCCATAGGAGTTCTTTACATGCATGCACATATCAAGTCTCAATGTTAATAAAACCAACTCAAATCATGCTCTTGATCAGAAACAACCCTTGAACACACAAGATTACACATCAAACTCATGAATTCAAGAATCAATGTTTACCTAGAGGCTCAATTCTTCCAATTTATGGTCAAGTCTAGAGTTGTCTTCAAGACTTCCAAAATTTAAGAGCAAAACTTTGATTTCCTCCCCTCTCTCTCTAATTCGGGTCTCTCCTCCTCTAGAGAGTTAAATCAGCCAAGAATGAAATAAAAGGAGGGAGTTGAATACATAAGGGTCCCATATAACCCCACTAAGCCTCATTAATTTAATATTACATATTTGAGCACCAATTCATTAATTAATCAATTTAATCTGGCCTGAATCAGTTTTTCAATTAAATTTCACCGTAGCTCTAAAAATTATGCCAATCACAACGGCGTAATCAATTTCGGGTTCTGTGGCCGATAAGGCCTCCAATTTAACTTCCAAAGCAGATTATTCAAACAGATATTCCTACGGTGAACAGATAGAGTTCCAAAATCACATATATCCACATGATGGCACACAAAGTCATATGAATACATATAATCACATACATATTAGGGACCAATTAACATAATACAGGACAGGGGTATCACATGAACACACACTAAGTTACACACTTGGGAAACAATAACTTAGTCCCTATCTTGACTCGGTGTGGTTCTACAGCATTATCCTCATAAAGGTGCCTTAAACCAGGCCTAGGAATGCCTAGGATGAAATGAGGATGCAAAGATGCACTTAAAAACACTTTTCAAAATTTGCTGAAAACAGGGGTCTCGCTCGAGCGTGGCTTTCTTCGCTCGAGTGAGCTTGCCAAAATAGTGGGGTCACTCGACGTAAACTCCTTCGCTCGAGCGGTCTGCAAAAATGCAAAAGTACTGGTTGTTGAAAATCTCCGCTCGATGCTCGCTCGAGCGTGAGACATAGCTCTTCGCTCGAGTGTAGGTCTCGTCGCTCGAGCGTGTGTCTACGTGCGCCAAAAACCTGAGAGCTTGCAATCTACATTCGAGCCAGAATTCCTTCGCTCGAGCGGAGCTCTGAACAAAAGATGGTCGCTCGAGCGTGGAATCCTTCGCTCGAGCGAGGAACCCAAATTCTAGGTTTTCCAGATTTGCCTTCAAAGCTCAAACCAAGCATTCAATACATCAAAACTCGACCTTTTGGGCCAATTTTCTGGAAAACACTTGAAAACCAACAATATAACATGTTTTGAAGATCAATTTGTAAAATCAAAGCCCAAAGGTAAGTCAATTGAACACAAATTTCAAAGAAACTTTCATGAGCTAAGCAAGAACATAACATGCAAGTGTTCTAATGAATTCCAATGCTCCAAAACATAACCAAATGCAAGTTTGAACTCCAAAACATGGTGAATTCATGAACTACAACCAAAATGTGGACATGCATGTTGAAATTCTCATGAAAACAACCTCAAATTCAAGAATATGTACATGCATGCATGAATCTATTCGCAATTCAACTCTTTAAATTAACTCTTGACTATAAACTCCAAATTTTCCATGAACCATGGAAGAAATAACTTAAATACATAAATAAGAGGATGAACTCCCTACCTTAGGTCTTGAATTCAAGTATGGAAGCTCAAATATGCAAATTCCCTTCAATTCTCCAAGCCAATTTTGATGAACTCAAGTTTTTCTCCTACTCTCCCTCTCTCTCTCTCTCGGTTTTGGCCTTGAGGAAAAGTGATGAAGAATGATAGTGCCAACATATGTGAATCAAGTAAATGGCCTAGCATTAATCCACTCAATGGTAATTTGGTAGTAATTGCAAACTAATGTAATTTAACTTTATTTAATCTAATTTAATCATTCCAAATCAAATTTTAATTAAACTTACCATAAAATCACATAAATCCTAATTAGCATATAACACTAATCAGTTTCTGATTCGGCCGCCGATAGGGCCCTCAATTCGCAATTCGAAATTAAAACACGAACAGATTTATTCAGAAATCAAACAGATAGAGATGCATTCAAAACAATACACTCATACAATCCGTTCAGGATATCATTCTAATCAGTTACTTATCATGCTCGATCGCAGTTTAACACTAATCAGAGGTGAGGGTTGTCACAGCTTTACGAGTTTGATAAAATTATTTATTTTGCTTTGTAGGGTAGAATAACTAATAATTAATTGATTTATTTCAAATTAATAGGACAACATGATACAAACGCAAGCAGAACACCTCTCAGAGACTGGTGCAATCCCCTTGACCCCAAAGGAGTTGTCAGTCAAGGTGCTTAAGCCAAGGGCAGGTTATGTGAAAGGACTCGGCATGAGGTCTTCTTCTTCTATGAAGACTACTGTTGCACCTACTGAAAATGGTGACTCTGTTCAACGCCTTGAGATGCAAATAGCACAGCAAAATAAACAAATTGTAAGGTTTCAAAAGTTAGAGAAAAAACAAAGTAAGAAGATACAAAGTATCATACAGTGTTTGAGGTAAAAAGGTATCACGGGAAATTTTGAGAGTGTGGAAAGTTCAGATTCTGATGAACAAGCTTCTTGGTTAGTATATCATGTTTCTATGTTAATTTAGTATAAACTTTCCTTGTTAACTAGTGTAGAATAAAAAACTACTTTGACATTTAGGCACAAAAAGTCGAGGGAAAATAGTGAAATATGCATGTAAAGGTCCGGGAAACATCACAAACACCTTGAGACGGAACAACATAAGTTGTGCAAACTTACAGAACAAGCACGCGGCTCTCAATTTGAAAACTACTTTGAAATTTTCACTATTCCATTGCTTAGGCACGAAAATAAGCCTTGGGGAGGAGGGAAAGCTTCAAATAGGCACGAAAAGGCTTGGGAAACATCATGAACACTGCGAGACTGTAGACACCCCATTTTTGACCGTCCTCAAGACTTGGACGTCATCGTTTGAACACTCGATGATTATCCATGTTCGTGTTCGTCTTGAGTTCTCAGAGGTTTTGGCCGCGCGCCTTGCCTCGAGACCTCTCAACTTGTTTGTTTTGTGCTCGGTTGTAGACCAAACATTTTTGTGTTTGCTTCTAAGGGCAGGGAATGGCTTGTTGGCCATCTCCACACCTCACTGGCCGTGGCTTGAGGCCACCGGCCCTGTTTTCTTGCTACTGGCCAAAAGTGTTGGCCGGTCGGCAATGTTTTTGGTCGGCCGGCCATTTCTTTGATCAATCGGCCACTTTTTCTAGCCGAGACCTTTTCTTGAGAGGGTTTTGAACCTTTTGAACTCTTATTTTAGCTTCTTGAGGAAGCTTGAACCTTTTGAACCCTTTGTTTTAGCTTCTTGAGGAAGCTTGAACCTTTTGAACCCTTGGTTTTTAGCTTCTTGAGGAAGCTTGAACCTTTTGAACCTTTGCTCTAGCTTCTCCAAGAAGCTTGACCTTTTTAGCTTCTCCAAGAAGCTTGACGTTTTTAGCTTTTTAGAGAAGCTTGAACCCTTCTAAGCTTCAAAGAGAAGCTTGCACCCTTTGCTCTAGCTTCTCTAAGAAGCTTGACCCCCTTGACCCTTTTTGTTTAGCTTCACTTAGAAGACTTGAGCCCTTGCCTTGTCTATAAAAAGAGGGCCTCTCCTTCCATTTCAAGGGTTGAAAAATTGGTCTAAGGCATAAGAGTTGTGTCTCTCTCTATATCTCTACATTCAAGCTCAAAAGTGCATTGTTCTTGCACCTTTGCATACCATCTCCTAACCTAACCCCTCCACCATCACTCTAAGCATCTTGGAGACCATTTTCAAAGGCTAAGGGACTGGTTTTTCAGATCAAGAAGATGCTGTCTCCTTGAGCTTCAAGGGTAACACTTCTTTCCCTCTTTTAAGCATTGTTTTGCTTTGTATTTTTGCCATACTTGAAAGCATATTTGGGCTTCATCATAAACTAAAAAAAGTCTTATTTTGAGCTCCTTTTGAAGTTTGTTTAAGATCACTTTTGTGTTTGGAGTTGTTTACCCCCTCTTAGGCCTTGTTTGGCCTCATTTTTGTGCCTTTTTTGTGAGCTTCGGGACCACCTTGTATTGGCCCTCTCACCACTGAAATCCAGAGGGATTTTAGTGGTGGGGATGGTTTTTTGAGGTCCTAAGAAGGAGAGGGGTGACCCTCTCCCTTGTTGTCTTTTTTACTAGCATTTTGGGCCTTGCAAAGGAGCCCATATTTGCACACTTCTTGACATGTTTCAGGCCTTTTTTGGTGAGTTTTAAGGTCTGCATAGGCTTTTTCCAGAGCCCATTTTGCCATATAAAGTGTCTATTATGCATGTGTAGAGTAATCCTCCTCAAGGCCTTTCGAAGGGGCCTTTACTTGTATGCTTCCTTGACTCATTC
Organism: Camellia granthamiana; assembly: GCA_036172215.1. Taxonomy (NCBI): domain Eukaryota; kingdom Viridiplantae; phylum Streptophyta; class Magnoliopsida; order Ericales; family Theaceae; genus Camellia; species Camellia granthamiana. The sequence goes on from CM069907.1 coordinate 73,136,209, forward strand.
TAGGCCCTTTTCAGTGAGTTTTAGGGCTGTCATAACCTCTTTTCAGAGGTGGTTTTGCCATTTTGTATGTCTATCATGTATGTGTAGAACAACCCCTTGCATGGCCTTCCAAAGGAGCACTTCATTCTAACATGTATTGACTGAGTTTCAGTGGTTATTTGGGCATATTTTGGCATGGCATACTTCTGTTTTTGGCTGGTTTGGTGACCTCTCCTATGCTTCATATAGTTGTAGTGCAAATCATGGTTCACTAGCTTACTTTGCATGCTTTGTTGACCCTTGATTCTAGCACTTTTTGGCCATGTCTTAAACTGATCTTGTGCATATTTTGGACTGCCTTAGCCCTATTTTTGGGTCTCATGGTCGAATGATGCTTGTTTTGCATGCTTGTAGTTCAACATCCATGCTTAGCTTTGAGTTTTGAGGTCCATTGCATGCATATACTGAGGTGTTTTCATGTTTTGGGGCCATTATACATCATATTTCAGAGCTTATACTTGTGTCATACTCCCATGTTTTCCATGCTTTAAGTGCTATTGAGAGTTGTGATTGTATGCCATGTTACAATGTATTGTGCATGTTATGTTGTTAGCATTGTGTATGCCATGTCACTCTTTGCATTGTGTATGCTAGGTGGTTAGTTGCATTGAGCATGCCACAGTTCATATAGCATTGTGTGTGCCATATAGTCCATAGCATTGGGTATGCTAGGTTGCATGTTTGCATATTTAGGTTATATGCCTATTGCATATTGCTTGCTAGCATACTCATTTTGCATTAGTTTGTTTGCATGTTTAGGTTGCATAACATTGTATGCATCTCTTGCCTCTTGAATTGATTATGATAGAGGTTGGAGGCCTTTATGTGTTTATGTGCATTTCATTCCACATTGAAATTGCACACTATACTCTTGGGCCATCATGCATTGAAATACGTGATTGATGGCCCGAGGGTCGAGTACTAAACTCCCTTGAGTCTTAAACATGATAGGGAGGATGGTTGCGCATACATTGCTTTGAAAATGCATTTGCCATGCTCTGTTTGCCCTCTGCTGCTGTCAAATAGGATTCTGCAGGAAGATATGGCCGGTCGGCCATCTCTAGTGCCGGCCGGCTATCCATTGTTGGCCGAGAGCCTCACAACTGGTCGATAACCACTTTTCCATGGTCGGTGACCATTCCTCTTGGCTGGTGACCTCCCACGGTGTTCAAGGAGGGTTCCAGAACCAACCTTGGGACTTGTGCAGTCTTCAGAGGTGCAGAGCAGTGTAAACAGAGGCAACTGTGGCATGTCGATGGATTTCTGAGCGAAGCCGAGCATGCATACATTCATCCCTCTTCCCGAGGCCTTTTACTGCTTTCCATAGCTTAGTTAATTTGTTTAATTAGTTAAGTGGTTATGTAAATAATTAATTAGCTTGTTAGTTGATTAATTTGTATTATTCTTTCGGACCCTCCGAGCGAGGGTGCAATTGTAATAAGCGTGCGTGTGTGTGATGCATGTCTTCTAACCCCCATTTCTTTCTCCCTTTTATTTAACCGCTTATGATGGTTGGTATTAGGGCATATTTCAATTAGCATCCTTATGTTATGCATGTTTGCATCATTTATATGTATTGCATGCACCGGGCTCGGCGCATCATACTAACTGTATTGTATTTCAATTCCAAGTTAAATATGTGTTAATTGTAGCATCTCACATGCCATCTTAGAATAGTCGAGCCTATCTTAGTTGCATTTTGCATGTGTTGCATTAGCCATCTTAACATGAACTAGGATCATGCATTTGATTACTAACTGGTTTCTGTTTTGGCTCGGAGTACTCAGTAAGTGTTTATGCTTTAGCATCTTGTATGCGTGTGAGTGTTGCCATGATAGCATGCTTACCATGAGGCTAATTGCTTATGTGATATAATTGCTTGAATGCCTGTGGGTGAAGGTTGGATTGCTTGAATTGGAACAATTCATTGAAATCTGTGTTTTAGCCTACTTGCGAGTAGCAAAAATCAAACCATTGTCCAAATAGAAGGATGTGCGATGCTTTGTTCGAAATTAGGCGATCTAGTCTATACTTTTGTGTTGTGCGCATCACATAGTAAGATTAGCTAATTAATCGGAATAAGAATGCATAGTGCTTTCAAAACTAGATATCATGGTTAGTAGAGGCCGATCTTTGATCGGGCGAGCGGGGGTGCTCATAGTTGACCTTCCCCAATCGTACCCAAGTTCCCGAGCCGAGGAAACTTTCGTGATAACGGACACGTGGCCTTAGGCAAACGAGTCAGGGTTTCCTAAATTCCCCAAAATAAAATATTTAGGTGACGACTCTGTATCTGGAAAAGCAGTCCATGTTTGACACTTCTTTATATAAAATCTATTATTTGCCAGATTTGGACTCTTTGGTTCAGATTAAGAACCGTGACAATTTGAGTCCGAACTGTAGTGAGCCCAAACGAAAAGAACGGGGGAATTTCCCTCCCGGGGCGTTCGGGGATGTCTACAGAGACGAACCAATGTAAATTGTGAAAACTTATAGAACAAGCATGAGACTCCCAAAAATTTACCATTCTATTCCAAACTTATAGTAACCAATGTAAGTTGTGGAAACTTACAGAACTCGCACGGGACTCTCGTTTTGAAATCTAAGTAGAAAAATACACTTTTTTAACACTTAGGCTTGAGAATAGGCCATCGGGGGGCCAAAATCGTAAAACAACCACAAGAAGGCTTGGAGAACATCCCGAACACCTCGAGAGGGACCAATGTAAGTTATGGAAACTTACGGAACTAGCACGGGACTCTCGGTTTAAAAACTAAATCGAAAAATGCACTTTTTCCAACACTTAGGCTTGAAAATAGGCTATTGGAGGCCAAAATCGTGAAGCAACCACGAGAAGGCTCGGGAAACACCCTGAACACCTCGGGAGGGACCAATGTAAGTTGTAGAAACCTATAGAACTAGCACGGGACTCCTAGTTTGAAAACTAAGTCGAAAAATGCACTTTTCGAAAAATGTTAAATTGTATATTTTATTGATAAGATAGTAATTGTCTTCCTCTTTTTTTTGTTTTATTTTGTTGCAAATTGGAGATTAGAGATGGACGTGTTTGGTAATCTAGAGAGTAAGAGCTTGCTCATTTTGTGTTCTTGTTAATATTACCTTACATATATTTTGGTTGCTTTGTAAAATTTTTATTTTTCTATATATTAGGAGACATGGTTAGTAATATGCACTTGATATTATATTTTTGTGGATATTAGGAGACATGTTTTGTAATCCGCAGGTGATATTGTATTTTTGTGGATATTGTGTGGTATATTTCAACTGTGGTATTTATGAACATGAACAAGTTTTTGTATTGATCTGTAATAGAGATTTTATTAAACATATTATTAAAATGTGCAGGGAATTTTTAGTGAAAAAAAAAATTGAAAATTGAAAACATTATCCCTATTTTTAAAAATGTTAATTATTATTAGCAACGAAATAAAAAACCGTCACTATTAGTTTTCAAACAACTTATCTTGACGAATAATTTTGTCACTAATGATATAGTTCCAACAAATAATTTCGTCACGTTTGCTGAATATTTCGTCACTAACTTGAAATATTTGGTGACAAAATTGTTTTTGTCATTGAAGAATTTTGTTGTGTGCATTTTAGTGACAATTTTTTTTGTCACCTTAATCTATATCATTGGTGAGGATAAATTTCGTCATTAAAACCTTTATCTTAATATTTTGTGATGAAATATTTCGTTGCCAAAACAATTACAAATAAAATTTTATTTAATTATAGTGACGAAATGGATGGTATAGATGACGAAAAATTCAACATTCAGAGACAAAAAATTTCGTCTCTAAAAATGAAGAATAGGCGACGAAAATAATTTTTCGTCACCAGGTATTTTCTGCGACGACAAATAAATGATGTACGTGGTGACAAAATTTTTTCGTCACAGATGACTTTGGTGACGAAAATTTGATGTTTGGAGACAAAATAAATCTGTCACCAAAGGCCCTTTTTGTTGTATAATGTATTGGGATTGGCCAACTTTTTGCTTTTTGTTTTTTGTTTTTTTTTTTCCTCCTATCACTCACTGACATGTGTTTGTGGGGGTTGTGAAAGTCAAGCAAAAAGGGGGTCTCTATCATTTCTGTTCAAATTAATAAATAAATATTTAAAATAAAAAATATTTACCCTTAAAAAAATTAAGAAAATTTTTAAATATTAAAAAAATAAACCAAAAAAAAAAAATTTAAATACAACTCAAAACTCAAAATTCAAAATATAACTCAAAATTCTTTTCAAAACTCATAATCAAACAAATTTTTTATTTTCAAAACTTATATCTAAAATTCAAAACTCAAAATACAACTCAAAAACAAAATCAAACGGAGTCTTAGTTTTTCCCTCACCATTCTTCATTCTCTCTCTCCTCCTCGATGGAGAAATTTAAAATAGGGTAAATTATACTAACATCTCTTAAGGTTTCTATTTAATACAGATCCCTCCTCACATTTGAAAAATTACACTTACCCCATATCATATTAAAATGACATACTTGCTCTTTAGTCTTTATACATATAAAATAATAAAATAATGCTGATATTTTGTTCATGTTATTTCAGAAGAAATAACAATCATCTTCTTTGGTTTAACTCTCACACACACACACAAAAAAAAAAAAAAAAAAATTACTTTTCGCGGTTTTTTTTTTTACTGAATTTTTTTAATATTTTAAGTAATTCTTTTTTTATTTTTTAGATGCACCTAATGTAAATATACTTAAGTATAATATTTTGTATTTTTTTAAATTCACTATATACAAAAAAATACAAAAATTCAATAATACTTTAATAAATGTGAATGATAGTGCTTGGTAATATTGTAATAAATGTGGGTGAATAGACGAGAAAGAAAAATGATAGTGAAAATGAAAATGAAAATTTTTATTTATATATAAAATTTATATAAAAAATATCATAAAAATATTGTAATAGTGATATTATTGTAAATATAAATCATATTTATGAGTGTTTCGTTTTAAAATGAAAGGTCACCATTAAGTTATATCATTGTATGTAAAAACTTTATATAAAATTTATATTTATATATCATCATTCAATAAAAATATGTTCTGATAGAATCTAATGATAGAAACTTTTAAAATATAGTCATAATGATAGAAAGAAGAAATGATAAAAATAAATAAATAAATAAAAGGAAAAATTACTCATAAGTCCTATATTAGAAAATGTTACTCCATCTAATCTTGAGTGTTTTTTTTATAAACCATTTAGTCCTTTTTTTACATTACAACATCATCATCAAAACAACATCATCATCATCAAAATAACATCTAACATCAACATCAAAACAATATCAAACATCACAACATCATCATCAAACAACATCAAACATCGTCATCACAACAATACGAAGCCTCCCCATTTTTCTTCGTCTTCAACCCCGCCCGTGCCTCCCTTTTCTTCGTCTGCTCCCAGGGGTGGAATGGCCATTGGAATCCCTGCTCACCAGTCACCGGTTCGCCGTCAAAGGAGAGGGATAACCGTGGATTTAGATAGCAACGATGGCCTGAACGATCTGTTGAAGAAGAACACCTTTGATAACCGTGGATTTAGATACCAAATTCTTGTCATCTTCGTCCATTTTCGAATGCAATCGATAATTCTCCAACGATCCCAACATAACATAGATTCCAGAATATACCCAATAAACCAAAATCGGAACCACAGTACCCAATAACTCATCTGATATATATATATATTTCATAGCCTATAACTCCAATAACTCCATGAATTCCGTAGCCTATAATATATATATATATATATTTCTATATATCAATCAATATGAGAGAGAGACGGAGAGAGATAGAAATAGGGACACAGAAAAATCAAATCAAAGGTTTGGTGGTGTGGGGGGGATTTCAAAAGAATTGAGAAAAAAAGCCCCAATTGAATTGAAAATCCCCAAACCCTAGACGTCGATTGATCAATTTGGTCCCTGTGATGTTTGATGGATAATATTTGATGTTTGATGAATAATCTTAATGTTTAGTGGTTGATGTTTGATAAATAATTCTGATGTTGCTAATGTTTGATGTTGGATGAATAATGTTTGATGAATCTGTGTTTGATGTTTGATGAATAATCCTAATATTTAGTGGTTGATGTTTGATGAATAATCTTGACGTTGTTAATATTTGATGTTGGATGAATAATGTTTGATGTTTGAAAAGAAGGGAAATCATAAAAAGGCCTATAGTAGGCTTCTTGGAAAATCAAAAAACTTTTGGGACTAAATGGGTTAACATTTCCAAACTTGGGATTTATTGGTGCTTTCCCCTAAATAAAATAGTCATTTAAAATATTTTAAAGTATAACATTAATAATTCAAGAAATAATTTATAATAAAATTACAAACTTCAATATATATATATAAGTCTTCTAAACATAAAAAGATCTGTATTAAACAGAACTATCAAGTGTCAAGTGTAATTTACCCTTTAAAATAAGTCACTCACCAGCACTTTCATAGATTTTTTGAAATTAAAAAAAAAAAAAGGGGTCATCCACAAACCAAAAGTATATTTTGACTATTATACTATTATTATACATAACGAGACCAAACAAAAACAAAATTACAAAATGTGAGAGACCTTGTGGTGCAGGGCCAGCCTCTCCACGCTCCAAAATAATCAACAAACTAAACCAACCCATAAACACTTATAGTCTCTCTCTCTCTCTCTCTCTCTCTCTCTCTCTCTACTCCACCGATTCACCGGAAAAAGTTCTTTGCAAAATCCATTTCTTCTTCACTTAAGGCATAAATTTGCATGCAATAGCAATAGCAATACCACGTAGTTGCACTTGCACCATATAGTGAGCAGGCATGTTTGAATTGAATTATTATAAGTCCAGTTTAGCACTGTGGAATGCTTGCTTTGTCACCTTTAAGGACCATCAGCAAAGATGAAATTAGGGAGAGAGAGATGGAGAGCTTTTCGATCAGAGACAACGATGTCTTTGTGGACTTTTCAGGTGAGAATTTGCTGGACAGTATTGATTTTGATGACCTTTTTGTTGGAACAATCTTCTGTGTAAATAAAATAAATTGAAACTAATTCAAACAAAATAAAATAATAAACTTACAGAATTTATTTTGTCGAACCAAATGAGAATGAAAGACCAAGTCGAGTGTGTGACACTCTGTCCTTAAGACAGACTCGCCCTGCTACGGTGCTTACGGTTATGTGGCGTCTATCTCCCAGGATGCAATAATCTTAACCAATTTGTAGTAGCACTCCAAAACAAATTGAACGGCGAACCAAACCTGTGTTCTAACTCTCTGAAATTTATTCTAAAACTAATATGAAAAATAATGCACCAAAGATAAAAGTTGGACAGCACAAAGAAATTAATTTCAGACTGTTTTTTAAATAGAATACTGCTGGAAATGTTGGTATATAAAGGCATACAAAGGTCGTATGAACAGGTAAGTTTTTGTAACTTCAACAGATGTTAAACCCTTGAACAGATTTAGTAAGGAAACTAGACAGATCTGCAACTGTGCAGATTTTGAATCTGTCCAGAATTTCAACAGATTGAAAACCTGTCTGGACCGAATTTACTTGATGTTTTGATCAACCAAAATCTGCTGGAACAAGTCTAGAATATATAGACCCGCACAAGTACTAATTTGAATTGAACAGATGTTGTTTGAAAATCAAACAAATCTAGCAGTTACAATAGATAACTGCACAGTAGTTAAATCTGTTCTGGCCAGTTTGAATCTGTTCGGATGCAACAGATTTTGAGACTTATTTGGATTGATTAATCTGTTCAAAAATAATGGACTAGAAGAGGTAAAAAAAAAAAAAAAATTCAAATTTGAATTTATTTCGGTTTCCCACAAGAATTTTGGAAAAAATTCAAATAAATTTTGTCCAAAAAATTAATATTAGAACCGACTCGACCTGGCTCGACCGAACGGACAGTGGTGGCGCGTGCGCGTGCGTGGTGGTTTGGGCTAAGGTTCACTTTGTCCATAACTCCTCCCATCTACAAACTTGGGGGTGCCCCTTGGGGCCCCACCCAAGTGTTGTAGGTTAGAGCTTATATACTCAACAAAACTCTCTTAAAGTTTCAATGTGGGATAAGCCTCACAACGAAACCCACATTTAAAACTTAAATGTTCAATTCTACGAACCCGAAAACAACGTCAAGTTCCCATTCACTCATAAATGGTTTTGACAAACCGTCTTCACCGTGTGATTTGCCACGCGGCAAGGAACACGTCACATTTTCGGACCCACCCCAAAAGACGTTTGGGGCCTACTCCATTTTGGGATCAAAGTTGGTCCAAAATAAGCCTTATAAAACACCATTTTTCCAACAATCCCCCACATGAATAGAATTTGACGGAGAGAAAATGCAACAACATGATTTAAATACAGAGAGTACAGAAATTGGAAATATTTTGCAAAGAATAGGTAGCTTTTGGCTTTGAACCTTTCCTTGTGAGACACTATCGGATTTACTAGCTAACCAGTGAAGCTAACCAGTGAACATGATGTCTTGAACTGTTCAGCCGTTTGTGTAAGCCAAGACAATAGAACTCACACAGTATATCCCCAGACACAGTTTAGTTCTCACTATTGTGTTCATTTTGGCCCTGAACAACCTGGTCTTTCATAAGTGCTCTAGAGAATTGTAGCCCTTCACAAATCTCATAGAACCAGCCCAGTTCACACTCACATAGGTGATTCTTATGAAGAGTATCTGCCATACTCCACTAGGTTTACCTAGATATAAGAATCATTAAAAGTATTACTTAACCTAAAACGCTGTAGACATCACTATTTCATCATAGAAATGGGTAGGAGTTAGACTCCCTAGTGATCCTTCTGAGTCATACACAACTCGGTTGTCCCTTTGAACCTAGATCTTGGGATCTCCAGTCAACTAGGTTGGGTGTTGCCGTTGTGGTAACTCTTATTTTATAGGCTTAAGTCCCATTCCCCTCGATGAATTCTCAACTAGCTCTCTTGCTAACCATTTGGTTAGTAGATCCTCTATGTTGTCTTTAGACTTCACATATTCAATGGAAATAATTCCATTAGAGAATAGTTGTCTTATGGTGTTATGTTGACGATGAATGTGTCGCGACTTACCGTTATACATATGACTCTAGTGCTCTACCTATTGCTGATTGACTATCACAATGTATGCAAATAACAGGCACTGGTTTTGGCCATATTGGAATATCTTCAAGGAAGTGGCGAAGCCATTCTGCTTCTTCCCCAACTTTGTCTAAAGCTATGAATTTTGATTCCATAGTAGACCTAGCAATGCAAGTCTGTTTGGAAGATTTCCAAGATACAGCCGCCCCACTAAGAGTAAAGACATATCCACTGGTGGACTTTGAGTCTCTAGTATCTGATATCCAATTTCCATCACAGTATCCTTCAAAGTACTGCTAGATATCTAGTATAATTCAACCCAATGTTACGAGTAAATCAGAGATATCTTAGAACCCTTATAATTGCTTTCTAGTGTTCTACTCCCGGATTACTCGTATATCTACTTAACTTACTTACTACATAAGCTATATCTGGGCGAGTGCAGTTCATCAAGTACATTAAGCTTCCAATAATTTGGGCATACTCTAATTGAGAAAATACTTTCCTGTACATTCTTAGATAGAAACAAATTAACATTTACAGGTGTTCTAACAAGATGATCATCATCTTTGCTGAATTTGTCAAGTATTTTCTCAATGTAATGAGTTGTGACAAAGTATAACCTTCTGATGTTTTGGTAATTTTCATACCAAAAATTACATCAGCAATGCCCATGTCCTTCATGTCAAAATATTTATTCAACATTTTTTTTGGTAGTTTTTAATCATTATCATTATTACTATTCTATGATGAGCATATCATCTACATAAAAGACATACAATGACATATACCTTTGTCTCTGTTTTTAATATAAACACATTTGTCATATTCATTAATTTTGAATCCATTTGACATCATCACCTCGTCAAATTTCTCATGCCATTGCTTTGGCGCTTGTTTTAAACCATATAATAATTTAACCAATTTACACACTTTCTTTTTTTTTTCCTGGAACTGAAAAACCTTCTGATTGTTTCATGTAATTTTCTTCATCTAACTCACCATTTAAGAAAGCGGTTTTCACATCCATTTGATGAATTTCTAGATTGTATAGAGATGCAATGGCAATTAGCATTCTAATGGATGTTATTCTAGTAACCGGTGAGTATGTGTCAAAGTAATCAAGACCTTCTTTTCGTCTAAAAACCTTTGACCACAAGTCTTGCCTTGTATTTGTCAATTGATCCATCTGCTTTCAATTTTCTTTTTTTTGAAAATCCACTTGTGTTTACAACCTGGTGGCAAATCCACCAATTCCCAAGTGTGATTTTGCAAGATGGATTCAACTTCACTATTGATAGATTCTTTTCATAAAGGAGCCTCAGGACTGGATATAGCCTCTTTAAAAGTGAAAGGTTCATTTTCTAACAAATATGTTAGAAAATCTGGACCAAAAGATTTTGAGGTTCTAGCACGTTTACTACGCCTAAGTTCTTCTTCCTCATTTTGATCTAACTCTTGTCCTTGATCATGTTCTTGATCCTGACTAGTAATAGCATCATAAGATCTTTTATTGTTACTAGTCTCTTGTCCAGTCTTATTTGGAAATACATATTCAAAGAAAGATGCATTTCGAGATTCAATAATAGTATTTACATGTATTTCGGAATATTCTGATTTATGAATCAAAAACCGATATGCACTACTATTCTTGGCATAACCAATGAAAATGCAATCAATGGTCTTAGGACCTATCTTAGTCTTTTTAGGACTAGGAATAGCCACTTTAGCCAAACACCCCCCACACTTTTAAGTATTTGTAGGATGGTACTCTTCCATGCCACAATTCATAACGTGTTTGATTTATTTTCTTTCGGGATACTTTATTTAAAATATAATTTGTAGAAAGTATTGCTTCCCCCCACAAATTCTAAGGTAATCCAGAACTTATTAACATGGTGTAGACACCACCATTTTTGACCGACCTTAAGACTCAGACGTCACCGATTGAGCGCTTGGTGATGTTGTATACTGTGCTCGTTCTGAGGTTGCGGAGTCTCGGCCAGTGAGCCTTGCCTCTGAACTTCTGGACTTTTCTGTGCCTTGCCTCGGTTTGCGAACCAAGCTCGATTTTCTCTATTTTCTCTTCCCTCACAGGGGAGGGAGAGGTCTCGTAGATCATCTCTCAGTGGCCGTAGGCTACGTTTCGTGGTCGCAGGCCATTTTTCCCATTTCGGAGGCCCGAGTTCTCGATTTTCGGAGCCATCAGGACGTGTGCCTCGGTTCGGGAACCGCCTAACTATCTCTGATTGCTCCGGTTTTTGGCATGCATCTCATTTACTCCCTTTCGAGGGACACTGAGGTCTGAGAGACCCACTTTCGTGGTCGAACACCACTTTCGGTGCTTAACAGTCAGTTTTCGGGGCCTCGGACTGCGCGTTTCTGCCCCGGAACCTTTATTTTGCATCGATTTTCGTTCATTTTTGGCAGGTACCTCTGTTTTTATTACCAGGAAGGTCACAAAGGGTGGGAGGCTAGCAATTGTTTCAGCAACTAGTTATATTCCATTATCGCCCTCCGACGCTCGTTTTTCTCACTTCCAAGCCAATGTTGACCACCCTAGGGTCACTTTCTTCAACCCCAAACCACATATTTGTGTTGTAGACACCTGGGAGGACACAAATATTATATGGCCCGGCCATTAATTCAACTTGAACCTTTTGAACCCCTCCTAAAAGTGGCTTGTTGTCTCTCCTGTCTTACAGTTGCCAATTTTGAACCACATGTTGTGTTGAGGACACCTGGGAGGACACCAATATCTGGTGGCCGGCCACTAATTCAATTTGACCTTTTTTGCCCCTTGGCCGGCCGGCCATGGGGGGTGGCCGGCCGGCCACCTGCAACTCTGAAAGTTGGCCGGCCATGATCCTTACACTGAGTACATTACAGCTGTGTATCTTTTTTTCCCTCCAAAATCTGTATCCGGAGGAACTCTTTTAGAGGGAAAAACTTGATCCATTTTCCCTTCCTTTTCTCCCTCCCTTTTCTCCCCTTCTCTTGACCATATAACCAGCCTCTCAGGTCCTGGTTTTAGGGTTGACAAAAATTGCTTGAAGCCTTGTATGCACATCTCCCTTCATCTCTCTCTTTCAAGCTCTAAACACTAAATCCTACACCTCATTTCTTCATCACCACCAAGCACCACCACCACTACTCCATTTCCAGCAACTTGGGGAGCTTTCCAGCAGCTAGGAGGCAGCATTTCTCAAGTCAAAAGGGAGCCAAGGATTGGTCTTCAAGGGTAAGTCCATTTCCCCCTCTTTTTGAGCTCAATTTTGCAAAATTTTTCTAGCCTCTTTTGCTTGCTGTTTTGAGCTCCGACCAAAACTGAAAAGGTCATTTTTTTGAGCTCATTTTCTTGTTTCATTAAGGGCTCAACACTGTTTGGGCCCCCCATGTTGCACTTGCTTCAATACCCTCTTGAATGCCAATTTCTTGCATGATATTTTTAGCTTGTGTGTGATCTGTTTTGGGGCCTGATATAAACTGTAAATAGGCCACTTTTGAGCCCGTCTTCAACATTGAAGAAGGGATCAACACTGTTGGGGACCTCCATGTAGCACTTGCCATTATACCCCTCTTTGGTCCCCATTTTTTGCATATTTTGTTAGCTTATTTTGCTTCTGTTTTTCGGCCATGATCAGAACTGAAAATGGCCATATTTTGACCCCCTTGACATGTTTCATTAAGGGTATTTGGCTTTTTGATGAATGTTTTGTATACTTCATGTTATACCCCTTTGTTGGCCTATATCTTGCATTGCATTTTGAGCATGTTTTCATACTGATTTGGGGCTTGTCATCTACTGTAAAATAGTCATATTTTTGGTCCCTCTTCAGTGTTGTAGAAGGGTCTTTTTCTATTTGGGCTTTGCATCTACCACTTGCTTCATTGCCTCCCTTGCGGAGCCATTTTTGTATGCCATTTTAGCCCTACTTGTGCTTGCTGTTTGAGCATAATTTATACTGTAAAAATGCTTTTTTTGGGGCTTCCTATCTTCTGTCTTCACACTTCATGTACGAATCATGCATGCATTGCATAGCTATAGGCCATTTCATGTGCTTAATTCTATGTTTCGGGACTCGTTCCTTGCATCGGGTTTCATTTCGCCATGTTTCGGGGCTGTTTTGCATGTCATTTTGCCTCTGAAATTTTCATGTTTGCATATCATATTCCATGTCTTGCCATGTCTCATTAGAGTGGCATTCCGTGTCGTAGGTTCGGTCCTCGAGTTTGCGTGCACGCGTGCACGGTATTTCGAGTTGTCTCATTTTCATCTAATGGCCTCTTATGTGAGTGTGGCTGAGGCTCTCTCATGTTGGTGTAAGCCCATATTGCATTGCGTATGCTATTTCATCCACAGCATTGTGTATGCTCGGTTGTGTATCACCTCGTGTAGCGTGTATGCCATTCCATAACATTGTGTATGTTAGGATTGTATCTTAGTTGCATTTCATGCATATCATGTGTATTGCATCGTGTTCGAGATAGGAGTTAGCCCGGGCACGGGAACGAGGTGCGTTTCGTACTCCCGAGTGACGGAACGTGTCCTCAATTCCCAAGTCACCCGACACTCCGGATTATCCATGATGGAGTTAGGTTTTGTTGTAGTGTTCATATGCATTCATTCTATATTGAGTTGTGCAATTCGGCTCCTCGGCCATCATGCATCGAGATGCGTGATTGGTGGCACGAGGATCGAGGCATGCATATATTTGTGAAAATACATTGCTATGCCCCTTTTCTGCTCTCTGTTGCAAGCGTATCAAGAATCAGCAGTCTTCCGAAGCTTGGCGCGCTGGCTAATTGGGGCATCGCCGTGGATTTCCGCGCAAGGCAACCTACATGCATCATTCATCACCCGGAGCGGAATCGAGGCAGTCCTTGGCTTGCATGCCAGTTTTACAGCTTTCTTAGTTAATTTGTTAATTAATTAGGAATTTGTACATTATTTGGACTGTATTATTTGGACTGTACTATTCTCTTATTCGGGACTGTATATTTATTTGGACCCTCTGTGCGGAGGCATAATTGTAATAAGTGTGGGTGAGTGTGATGTATGTCTTCCAACCCCACGTCTTTCTTCCCTTTTATTTACCTGCTTATGATGGTTAGATTAGGGCATATTTCAATTAGCATACAGTATGACAGCATGTTTGCATCATTCATCTGTTTTGCACGCACCGGGCTCGGCGCATCATACAAACTGCATTTGTATTTCAATTCCAAATTGAATACGTGTTAGTTGTAGCATTCCATATGCCATGTTTAGAATAGTCGATCCTGCTATAGTTTGCATCTTTGCATGTGTTGCATTAGACATTTCAGTATGCTTAGGTCCATGCATGGATTTCTAATGAGCTTCTGTTTTGGCTTGGAGTACTCGGTAAGTGGTTATGCTTTAGCATCCTTGCATGCGTATGAGTGTTGCTATGAATAGCATGCTTACCATGAGGCTATGTGCTTATGTGATATAACTGCCTTGAATGCCTGTGGGTGAAGGTTGGGTTATTTGGATTGGGACAATGCATCAAATGTTTGTTTTAAGCCCACTAGATAGTGACAAAATCATATTTTTCTAAGCCCACCCGAGGGTGGCAAATCCACGTCTTAGCCTACCTGCGGGTAGCACCATCAAACCATTTTCAAACAAACAAACATGAAGTGTTTTGTTCCAATTCAGGCGACTCAGTCTATACTTGTATGCTGTGCGCATCACATAGTAACCTAGGCTAATAACTGGAATAAGAACGCACAATATTTTCAAAATCAGATATCATGGTTAGTAGAGGCCGGTCTTTGACCGGGCGAGCGGGGGTGCTCACGAAGTGACCTTCCCCAATCGTACCAGAGTTCCCGAGCCGAGGCAACTTTGGTGATGACGGACACGTGGCCTTTGGCACCGAGTCAGGGTTTCCTAAATTTCCCATTAAAAAAACATTTAGGTGGCGACTCTGTATCTGGCAAAGCAGTCCATGTTCACTTCTTTTCAAAAAATCTGTTTTCAAAAACGATTTGCCGGATTTGGACTCTTTGGTTCAAGATTAAGAACCGTGACATTTGAGTCCTTGAACTATAGTAGACCCAATATCGAACCAGAACGGGGGGGACTCGCATTCCTCTCCCGGGATGCGTTCGGGGACGTCTACAGTTTCTGGCGACTCTGCTGGGGATTTAGAGAACTTGACTCGAACTCGTGATATCTGGTTTTGACTACACTTGTGTGTTTCTTTGCATTGCATTTGCATCGGTGCGCCTAGGACACCGTGTTTGCCATCTGCTTTTCCTGAGCGGTTTGCCGGAGGCTTGTCTTGTCAAGGCATGACCATAAGGCTGACCGGTTACGGGCTCTGCCAGTATGGGAACACAAACCCCGGTTTTACTGGGGCACCCCTTTTGACCATTCGACCTAGTGCATATTCGGATCCGTAGTGACCATTCCAAACTAGGACAGGTTGCTTACCCGTTTATAGGTTGTTTGAAACCGCTGCGTGCGTAGTGAAACCCTAGTTCCTGACAAAAATAGGACAGGGAAACCCTACCCCAACATAGGGGTGTTTTGGCTCTCACTTATCTGTTATGTGCTTTAGAGTGCGTCTCTACAGGGAATGCATGTATCAGTTTATGAGTTTGGGCATCAGGCCTGCGGGCACCAGTTCAGTAGTTTGGGCATCAGGCCTGCGGGCACCAGTTCAGTATTTTGGGATTCATTTTACCTGAGGGTATCAGTTTACGGGCAGAATTCTGTAGGGGCATAGTCATTCAGCTCTGCTCATACGGGTTATTGTGAAATCAGGCTGAGATGCTGCCGATTTTCTCTTTTGCTAGGTAGTCCTGGGAACCATGGCTTCAGAAGGCTCCAATATCCCCCAAGATTCATTAGACTTGTGCTGATAGACTTTATCGGGGCAGAAATTCAGTTCAAGGGCAATCAGTGTTCCTTCACCAAAGGCAGGGTAAAAAGGCCAGTCAGGGACAGTTATACCGGTTGTTCAGTTAGACCAGGGGAATATGGCAGGGATGGAGGAAATGATGCGTCAACTCCAGGAAAGTATGAAACTCATGCAGCAGGACGCTGCCCGTCAAGCGGAATTTGCCAAAAGCCAGGCTGAGATTATAGCTCAACAGGCAGAGACAATTGCCAGGCTAAAGCAGCAAACTGGAGTATCTACTTCACACCAGGCTCCTCCCCCACCAAGAGTTCCCATACTCGGGGAGGCAACCCACGTCTAGGATGATACGGACATTCCGACAAGGCCACCTCCGCCCCCAATTCTACCCTAACTATCTAAAACACCCACCAACCTACCAGACTCCCCCTTTGAGTTCAAGACGGACCCCATAGCATTGAAAGTAAGCAAGCTTGAGGAATTGTTCAAAAAGTCTCAGGGGACCCATTCTATTCCTGACACAGAGGATGGTTTTACCGACTCAGTGGTGACATTACTGGATCGGTTCAAGATGCCACATATCGATCGATTCAATGGCTCTGAAGACCCAATGGTGCACCTCCAACTGTTTTCTGATATCCTGAGGCCAATGGGTTTGACTACAGCCCAGAAATTATCACTATTCGGCCGAACCCTGTCCGGGATAGCCGCAATCTGGTATGCAAAATTGGAGAACTCTGTGAAACAGAACTGGGAAGAGCTGGCTGAGGCCTTTATTGATCAATACTCCTATAACACACAGATCGAGGTCACAACTCGTGATCTCGAAGTCACCCGCCAAGAACCAAAGGAAGGTTTCTCAGAGTTCGTGACGAGATGGAGGGCAAAGGCCTCAATGATGACTACAAGGCCTTCCGACAAAGATCAGATCAGGATGATTGTTCGGAATCTGCATGGCGAGTTGCTGCAAAAGATGGTAGTTCTACCTCTGTTTACTTTTCCAGCCCTTCATGAAATGGGGGTTCAAAGGGAGGATGCCATCAGACAAGGGATCTTTGCAGAAGATAATGAGCCTTTGAGGAGGAATGTTGCTCGCAGTTCTAATGCTACTACTGATGGTAGCACAGTTGCGAAATGCTCAAAAGTAGACACTATCACCACTTCCCTCAATGACCAAAAATCGACCACTTCAACTCGGCCCCAAGCCCGAAAATTCCATCCTCTTTACATGAGTCTCTCCCAAGCTTTGAAAAAGTTGCAAGAAGAAGGGCACCTAGAACTCCTAGAACCCCAACCCCTTCCAAACCCTCTTCCAACAAGATACGACCCAGCTAAATACTGTGCCTACCATCAACAGCACGGTCATGATACGAACCGTTGCATCCGCCTCCGTTATAAGATTCAGGATCTTATTGATGAAGAGACCCTAGCTCCACCAAAAGGACCTCAGGTTAGTACTGACCCATCACCTCTACATCTCAACCTCATCCATATACTGCCATCCACCTACGACCCCAGCATATACATCACCCCAGCCCATCTACCCAAGCCTGAGGTGTTCATTCCAGAAAGCATGGACTTATGCATGATGGATGCACCTGGACCCCAATCATCTCAAACCCGTGAGCCCACTACTTCTGAGCTAAAGAGAATGATCGAAGATCTTCAAAGAACTGTAACAGATTTGGCCTCTAGGATATTGGCTCCGTCATCAGCCACATCACATACCAAGGAGTTCATGTCAAAAGGCTCCCCAGTCTTGGAACAAGCTGCATTTGAGGAATGCCAATCCCTTGGCAAAGTGGAGGCGAGTGGAAAGAACAAGATAGGGGCGGACATGGATCCCCATGAACATCTTCTGTTGGCTATTGAGGCTTTGAAAGCTGAGGGACTAAACAAAAAGCAAGTGCTCGCGGTTGTTACAAAAACTGTGGACGACATTTTCGCCACTCAAGTTGGGGGCAGTTTGAATCAAAAGGCAAGCCGGGAGAAGGGTCGTTGTATCAGAAACGTTCCTTTCAGCTATAATCCTCCACTCAGAAGAGATCAGCAAACCAGGCCAGCACCTGCCAATCCCTTTGCTGGTGCGCCCAGCAGAAATCCACAAACCCAGAAGTACCAACCCCGAGGTCAGAGGGTCTTCCATGCCCTCCACATGCCTTTATCCAAAGCTTTCCAAATCCTTGTTGGACAAGGCCATCTCAAACCCCTTGAGCCTCGGCCTCTCCCGAACCCTCTTCCGGCTACACATGATGCTACCTAGTACTGCGCATGCCATCAGCAAACTGGCCATACTACCGACAACTGCTTCCGTCTTCGCCATGAAGTACAGGATCTGTTTGACAATGGGGTTGTCCTCCCGCCAAGCTCTGCAAAGTCTATCGGCACTTGATTAGTGAACTTGTGGGGGATAATGTGATGTGATCGAGGGATGAACCACTTGCGGGCAGCGCTCAGTTTACTCCAAATATGGTGGATGGCACGCACTGTTCTGAGCAATGTGCAAATACCAGTTTTTGTGTTTTCTGACTTGGGTATTAGGTCAATTTTGTTGTTTTGTTTTGAGTCTGTCTTTTTGTTTTGAGTCAGTCTCTTTTGTTTTGGGTCTGTCTTGTTGTATCGAGTCAGTCCTGTTGTATAGGAGTCGGGTGATTCCAGGGGTGTTACCTCAGGCGTCACCATTTTGTTTCGCGTTTGTCTTTTTGTTTTGTTTTGAGTCTGTTTATGCCAGGGAGCCAGTTATGCCAACAGATTTTGAATGAAACCGCAGTGATTTTCACGCTCTCACATTTGCTTGTGCCGTGTGCTAGTTGTGCCGTGATTTGAATGAAATGGCAGTGCATTCCACCTGCTCTCTTGTGCCTTGAAGTCATTGTATTGACCTGAGTTTTTCGAAACCTTTTGAACACTGCGGTAAAAACAAAGAGGGAGGAATTCCTCGGGATTTGCAAAACTTTGATCAAACTGAGAGAAAGAGAGGCGTGCTAAGCCCTTAATGAATGAAATCATGCTTGTTAGTGTGAGTACTGAGAAGGACCCTAGCTTTGATCCATATTGGTCCTACACTGTCTTCAGCGCGAGCGATTTGTCGCTTTCTTAAAAACTTTCAAAAAATGTTTTGCACGGTCCTGCAAAGACATGTATGGAATCGCTCTTGAGATTGTGCAGCTTAGGATCACTCTCAGCCTCGAGACTCGACCCCCCTTTGCTTTCAAACCTTGGACCTTAATTCAGAGTGTTCAACGGTCAACCGCAATGTGAGGCCTGTGTGGCCAGATTTGAAGCCGCCTGCGACCTAGGGGCAGAAAAATGTCCGATGCACTCGAAGAGCCGAAGATGGATCCTTCTGCAAATCAATACAATAGCCACTCTCCTGGATACAGAGGGCTTCAATCTCAAAACCATTTGGCATGGACTTGTTACACTTTTACCCTTTGAGAGGCTCGCTGGGCCGAAAACCCGGAAGGGCGACCCAGGCAAAAGTTAGAGCAAAGAAAAGAATGAAAAAAGAAAAAAGAGAAAAAATGCAAAGATACAAAAATGCAAAAAGAAAAGAAAAGAAAAATGCAAAAAAAAAAAAAAGAAGAAGAAAAAGGAATGAAAAGAATAGAAAAAAAAAAGAAAAGAAAGAAGAACAAAGCTCGCAAGGTCGAAAACCTGCAATAGGCGCCTTGGCAAAAGTTAGAGCATAAAAAGGAGAGGTTAATACACGAGTGTACCTTAACCCCGAACTACGTAAGGCTTGATTCCCATCTTTGGGATACGTAGGCAACTTCATTCTGAAGTCCAGCCGTAAAACAATTCAAAATTCAATTGTGTCCATGCGATGGTTCTGGTCATCTTTGTCTTCCCTATATCTGAGGATTTGGTTGTGTTCGTCGCTCTGAGGACTGACTACAATGTGCTGCAGTACCATTCAAACAAGGGGCAACTTTCCGTTGCCATTCAATGCGCCGCGGTGCCGTTGAAACAAAGGGCAACTTTCCGTTGCCATGTAGCTCTCTCCAAGCACGGGGCAGCTTTCTTTTGGATCCGAGGTTGCGCATCTCAGGAGTAGGTTTCATGCTCGTTGAGCAAATGGCCATTTGCAAAATAGTTTTTGAGAATTTTTACTGAGGTTGACTGATTCTCTCGAAAATTATTCCATCTTTTCTAAAACTGGACCTTTTTCTTGGACCCAAAAAAGGAAAATTTTCAGTGCTCACAACCTAACTTGCATGATTTTCAAAATCAGAAAGTTGAATAAGCATGTTAATCTAACTTTCATGTTGGACAAAATTGTTTTAAAACCAAAAAAAAAAAAAAATGGTCAAAATGATGAACTAGGGGCACAGTTGAGTCAGGTGTTCTGTCTTTTCCCCATCGTCAACATACTTGCCAAGAAGGGCACTCTACCTGCCAAAAGAGGGCACAACTGAAGTCAACACCAATGGGCTGAAAGCTCTCTCACCCTCCGAGCAGCGAGGTATCAAGCCAAGTGCGAAGCACAAACTGGAATGGATCAAGATGTTTCACTTCCTCATCTGGACAGATCTAACCACGTCCAAACTCCCTGGCAGAGCATCATCAATCGATGTCAGTTGCAGATTTGCTACGCACCTAGTTGTAGCACAACCCCTCTGTGGGAAAATCCACTCCTGTCCGCAGAAGAATAGAATCTAGCAGAATGCTAGGGGCACGAGCCCACAACTTGCTGTTTATCCATCAACCACCCAGGGGAGGGATGAAAAATGAGAGATTGAAGAATAGAGAGATGTGCGCTGAGAGAAAAAGTGAGGAAAAGGGCTTTTTCAGAAAAACAGAGCTTGAGGGCCGAGTGATGTGAGAATCACAAATGAGAAAGGGTGGGAAATAATACCCAGAGAAACTTGCTCCTCGTGCACTGAGAGGTCTCTCGTCTTTGTAACACGTCTGTGTGTCGTGTCTTTTGTTTTGTTTTTCTCAATTCTTGCTTTGAGTCGTTCCGAGCGTTACTCGATGTGTCTAGATTGTGTGCCTTTATTTCCTTGTTGAGTCATTTCGCTGTGTTCAGTCGTAGGCTCAATACCTGGCTCAATACCTGGTCAAAAACTCATCTCTCAATTTCAAAAATAAAATCATTTTGTGCTCCGAGTGCCGTGACGTTCTCCACATTTGTGCAAAATAGAATTTGTTCTTTCATAAAACCGCAGGGTTCAACCCAGGTCATGTGAAAACAGTAGAACCAGGACCCATCTGAAGCTATGAAAGTTCCGAGCTACAAAGCAAAAGAAAAGAGGGAAAATTTGGAGCATCTGACTGTGTTTCAACTTATGCAAGTTTCGTCTTTATGAGCTGTGTGCCGAATAAACAAAATACTGTGTTATGGGCTGTGAGTTCAGAATGAGTTGTGTTCACAATGGACCGTGTGTTCAGAGCCAGCAGTGTCCTGCATGAGCCGTATGTTCCAAAGTAAGCAGAATATTGTCTTATGAGCTGCGTGTTCAGAATATTGTGTTTGGACCTCCTCTCACGATTTCAGCGTGGTTTGAGTGTCCCTTTCCTCTTCTCACGATTTCAACGTGGTTAGAGTTTGGTTCTTCCTCACACGATTTCAGCGTGTTTTGAATCTATCTTAGGTTGCGTTGTGTACGCACCTGGGTGGTTGTTTTGACCTCTTTTCACGATTTCAGCGTGGTTTGAGTGTCCCGTTCCTTACGCGATTTCAGCGTGTTTGGATTTTATCTCAGGTTGTGTTGTGTATGCACCTGGGCGGTTGTTTTTGACCTCTTTTCACGATTTCAGCGTGGTTTGAGTGTCCTGTTCCTTACACGATTTTAGCGTGTTTGGATTTTATCTCAGGTTGTGTTGTGTATGCACCTGGGCGGTTGTTTTTGAACCTCCTCTCACGATTTTAGCGTGGTTTGAGTGTCCTGTTCCTTACGCGATTTCAGCGTGTTTGGAATTTATCCCAGGTTGCGTTGTAGACGCGCTGGGCGGGCTGTTTTTGGACCTCCTCTCACGATTTCAGCGTGGTTTGAGTGTCCTGTTCCTTACGCGATTTCAGCTTGTTTGGAATCTATCTCAGGTTGCGTTGTGTACGCACCTGGGCGGTTGGACCTCCTCTCACGATTATCAGCGTGTTTTGAGTGTCCCCTTCCTCACACGATTTTCAACGTGTCTGGAATTTATCTTAGGTTGCGTGGAACGCGCCTGATTGGTTTTCTTTGTTCTCTCTCCTCTCACGAGTCCAGCGCGGTTGGAGTATGTCGCCATTTTGCATCTATTATACTCTCTGTTGCATCGCATCTATTATCTATTACATCACATCTATCACATCCATTGCATCATATCTATTTTATTGCCTGGTCTAGGAGACCTTAAATCCTCTAAAGGTGCAATTCCTTTGGTGTTTGTCGTGCCCGAACGACCTCCAGTGGTCTGGTATAGCCACCTGCCTGTGTTAGCGGTGAGTTCCTAGGAGACCAACTGAGACGGTGGAAACTAGAGTTCGAATGGCTCATGCCTAGAACACAAAGGTTCGGGATTTCCGAGACTAAAGTCTGGTTTAAATACCCAGGGGTATATCCTCGGCTTGAAATCTGTATGGCAGCCCCATAGATTGAGATAGCATGTGTATGCACCTCAATTCTGGATACTGAATCAACCTAGTCTGTCACCCTGTTGGAGAATAGGGAAAGCTGCGACCATAGTCAGGGAGAAAAGTAGTACCTGCAACTCAATCAAGAAGAAGCGAAAGATCCCCAGCAGCATGAGGTAAGTCATTGCCAATTGCCCTTGTAAGGTACCTTTACCTCTTAGCTATCACATTGCATTTTAGTCGTTACAGTGCATTCCATGAATCCCCAATTATCAAACCGGCTTCGCGTAGCGTATAAGTCCAATTTTCAAACTGGCTTCGCGTAGCGTGTAAGTCCAATCTTCCAACCGACTTCGCGTAGCGTGTAAGTCCAATCTTCAAACCGGCTTCGCGTAGCGTATAAGTCCAATCTTCAAACCGGCTTCGCTTAGCGTATAAGTCCAATTTTCAAACTGGCTTCGCGTAGCGTGTAAGTCCAATCTTCAAACCGGCTTCGCGTAGCGTGTCAGTTCAATCTTCAAACCGGCTTCGCGTAGCGTGTAAGTCCAATCTTCAAACCGGCTTCGCGTAGCGTATAAGTCCAATCTTCAAACCGGCTTCGTGTAGCGTATAAGTCCAATTTCCAAACCGGCCTCGCGTAGCGTATAAGTCCAATTTTCGAACCGGCTTCGCGTAGCGTATAAGTCCAATTATCAAACCGGCTTCGCGTAGCGTATAAGTCCAATTATCAAAATCTTCCCGCATATTATTTGCATTTTGCCCCTGCCTGCGGGCATGCCTAGGGGCACATCTTTGTCTATCTTGTCTGCTTTGTCTAAGTCTTCGGCCTTGTCAAAAATGGGTCGTCTCTGGGCATTGACATTCACTCCCGTCATTCTTATGACTTTCGAGTTCTGTCAAAGAGGGGCAACTGTAGACACCCCATTTTTGACCGACCTTAAGACTCAGACGTCACCGATTGAGCGCTTGGTGATGTTGTATACTGTGCTCGTTCTGAGGTTGCGGAGTCTCGGCCGTGAGCCTTGCCTCCGAACTTCTGGACTTTTCTGTGCCTTGCCTCGGTTTGCGAACCAAGCTTGGTTATCTCTATTTTCTCTTCCTCAGGGGAGGGAGAGGTCTCGTAGATCATCTCTCAGTGGCCGTAGGCTACGTTTCGTGGTCGCAGGCCATTTTCCCCATTTCGGAGCCCGGTTCTCGGTTTTCGGAGCCGTCAGGCCGTGTGCCTCGGTTCGGGACCGCCTAACTATCTCTGATTGCTCCGGTTTTTTGCATGCATCTCATTTACTCCCTTTTGAGGGACACTGAGGTCTGTGAGACCCACTTCGTGGTCGAACACATTTTCGATGCTTAACAGTCAGTTTTCGGGGCCTCGGACTGCGCGTTTCGGCCCCGGAACCTTTATTTTGCATCGGTTTTCGTTCATTTTTGGCAGGTACCTCTGTTTTATTACCAGGAAGGTCACAAAAGGGTGGGAGGCCAGCAATTGTTTCAGCAACCAGTTATATTCCATTATCGCCCTCCGACGCCCGTTTTTCTCACTTCCAAGCCAATGTTGACCACCCTAGGGTCACTTTCTTCAACCCCAAACCACATATTTGTGTTGTAGACACCTGGGAGGACACAAATATTATATGGCCGGCCATTAATTCAACTTGAACCTTTTGAACCCCTCCTAAAAGTGGCTTGTTGTCTCTCCTGTCTTACAGTTGCCAATTTTGAACCACATGGTTGTGTTGAGGACACCTAGGAGGACACCAATATCTGGTGGCCGGCCACTAATTCAATTTGACCTTTTTGACCCTTGGCCGGCCGGTCATGGGGGGTGGCCGGCCGGCCACCTGCAACTCTGAAAGTTGGCCGGCCATGATCCTTACACTGAGTACATTACAGCTGTGTATCTTTTTTCCCTCCAAAATCTGTATCCGGAGGGAACTCTTTTAGAGGGAAAACTTGATCCATTTTCCCTTCCTTTTCTCCCTCCTTTTCTCCCTTTCTCTTGACCATATAACCAGCCTCCCAGGTCTGGTTTTAGGGTTGACAAAAATTGCTTGAAGCCTTGTATACACATCTCCCTTCATCTCTCTCTTTCAAGCTCTAAACACTAAATCCTACACCTCATTTCTTCATCACCACCAAGCACCACCACCACTACTCCATTTCCAGCAACTTGGGGAGCTTTCCAGCAGCTAGGAGGCAGCATTTCTCAAGTCAAAAGGGAGCCAAGGATTGGTCTTCAAGGGTAAGTCCATTTTCCCTCTTTTTGAGCTCAATTTTGCAAAATTTTTCTAGCCTCTTTGCTTGCTGTTTTGAGCTCCGACCAAAACTGAAAAGGTCATTTTTTTGAGCTCATTTTCTTGTTTCATTAAGGGCTCAACACTGTTTGGGCCCCCCATGTTGCACTTGCTTCAATACCCTCTTGAATGCCAATTTCTTGCATGATATTTTTAGCTTGTGTGTGATCTGTTTTGGGGCCTGATGTAAACTATAAATAGGCCTCTTTTGAGCCCGTCTTCAACATTGAAGAAGGGATCAACACTGTTGGGGACCTCCATGTAGCACTTGCCATTATACCCCTCTTTGGTCCCCATTTTTGCATATTTTGTTAGCTTATTTTGCTTCTGTTTTTCGGCCATGATCAGAACTGAAAATGGCCATATTTTGACCCTCTTGACATGTTTCATTAAGGGTCTTTGGATGTTTGATGAATGTTTTGTATACTTCATGTTATACCCCTTTGTTGGCCTATATCTTGCATTGCATTTTGAGCATGTTTGTATACCGATTTGGGGCTTGTCATCTACTGTAAATAGTCATATTTTTTGTCCCTATTCAGTTTTTTAGAAGGGTCTTTTTCTATTTGGGCTTTGCATCTACCACTTGCTTCATTGCCTCCCTTGCGGAGCCATTTTTGTATGCCATTTTAGCCCTACTTGTGCTTGCTGTTTGAGCATGATTTATACTGTAAAAATTCTTTTTTTAGGGCTTCCTAGCTTCTGTCTTCACACTTCATGTACGAATCATGCATGCATTGCATAGCTATAGGCCATTTCATGTACTTAATTCCATGTTTCGAGACTCGTTCCTTGCATCGGGTTTCATTTCGCCATGTTTCGGGGCTGTTTTGCATGTCATTTTGCCTATGAAATTTGTATGTTTTCATATCATATTCCATGTCTTGCCATGTCTCATTAGAGTGGCATTCCGTGCCGTAGGTTCGGTCCTTGGTTTGCGTGCACGCGTGCACGTATTTCGAGTTGTCTCATTTTCATCTAATGGCCTCTTATGTGAGTGTGGCTGAGGCTCTCTCATGTTGGTGTAAGCCCATATTGCATTACGTATGCCATTTCATCCACAGCATTGTGTATGCTCGGTTGTGTATCACCTCGTGTAGCGTGTATGCCATTCCATAACATTGTGTATGTTAGGATTGTATCTTAGTTGCATTTCATGCATATCATGCATATTGCATCGTGTTCGGGATAGGAGTTAGCCCGGGCACGGGAAACGAGGTGTGTTTCGTACTCCGAGTGACGGAACGTGTCTCAATTCCCAAGTCACCGACACTCCGGATTATCCATGATGGAGTTAGGTTTTGTTGTAGTGTTCATATGCATTCATTCTATATTGAGTTGTGCAATTCGGCTCCTCGGCGATCATGCATCGAGATGCGTGATTGGTGGCACGAGGATCGAGGCATGCATATATTTGTGAAAATACATTGCTATGCCCCTTTCTTGCTCTCTGTTGCAGCGTATCAAGAATCAGCAGTCTTCCGAAGCTTGGCGCGCTTTTCAAGAAACATTGCGAAACAGAGGCTAATTGGGGCATCGCCGTGGATTTCCGCGCAAGGCAACCTATATGCATCATTCATCACCCGGAGCGGAATCAAGGCAGTCCCTGGCTTGCATGCCAGTTTTACAGCTTTCTTAGTTAATTTGTTAATTAATTAGGAATTTGTACATTATTTGGACTGTACTATTCTTTTATTCGGGACTGTATATTTATTTGGACCCTCTGTGCGGGGGCATAATTGTAATAAGTGTGGGTGAGTGTGATGTATGTCTTCCAACCCCACGTCTTTCTTCCCTTTTATTTACCTGCTTATGATGGTTAGATTAGGGCATATTTCAATTAGCATACAGTATGACAGCATGTTTGCATCATTCATCT
This sequence comes from Camellia granthamiana, assembly GCA_036172215.1. Lineage (NCBI taxonomy): Eukaryota > Viridiplantae > Streptophyta > Magnoliopsida > Ericales > Theaceae > Camellia > Camellia granthamiana. The sequence continues at coordinate 73,163,033 of CM069907.1, forward strand.
GTTTTGCACGCACCAGGCTCGGCGCATCATACAAACTGCATTTGTATTTCAATTCCAAATTGAATACGTGTTAGTTGTAGCATTCCATATGCCATGTTTAGAATAGTCGAGCCTGCTATAGTTTGCATCTTTGCATGTGTTGCATTAGACATTTCAGTATGCTTAGGTCCATGCATGGATTTCTAATGAGCTTCTGTTTTGGCTTGGAGTACTCGGTAAGTGGTTATGCTTTAGCATCCTTGCATGCGTGTGAGTGTTGCCATGAATAGAATGCTTACCATGAGGCTATGTGCTTATGTGATATAACTGCCTTGAATGCCTGTGGGTGAAGGTTGGGTTATTTGGATTGGGACAATGCATCAAATGTTTGTTTTAAGACCACTAGATAGTGGCAAAATCATATTTTTCTAAGCCCACCCGAGGGTGGCAAATCCACGTCTTAGCCTACCTGCGGGTAGCACCATCAAACCATTTTCAAACAAACAAACATGAAGTGTTTTGTTCCAATTCAGGCGACTCAGTCTATACTTGTATGCTGTGCGCATCACATAGTAACCTAGGCTAATAACCGGAATAAGAACGCACAATATTTTCAAAATCAGATATCATGGTTAGTAGAGGCCGGTCTTTGACCGGGCGAGCGGGGGTGCTCACGAAGTGACCTTCCCCAATCGTACCTAAGTTCCCGAGCCGAGGCAACTTTGATGATGACAGGCACGTGGCCTTTGGCACCGAGTCAGGGTTTCCTAAATTTCCCATTAAAAAAACATTTAGGTGGCGACTCTGTATCTGGCAAAGCAGTCCATGTTTGGCACTTCTTTTCAAAAAATCTGTTTTCAAAATCGATTTGCCGGATTTGGACTCTTTGGTTCAAGATTAAGAACCGTGACATTCGAGTCCTTGAACTGTAGTAGACCCAATATCGAACCAGAACGGGGGGAACTCGCACTCCTCTCCCGGGATGCGTTCGGGGACGTCTACACATGGCATTCATCATTTCTTCTAAAGTCCTATTTTTCCTTTCAGCAATTCCATTTTGCTGAGGTGAGTAAGGAGCGGTGGTTTGATGAATTATTTCATGTTCTTTACAAAATTCACCAAAAGGTGATTCATGTTCACCACCTCTATCACTTCTTAGTTTTTTGATTTTCTTACCAAGTTGATTTTCAACTTCATTCTTATATTGAATGAAAGTTTCCAAAGCTTCATCCTTGGTTCAAATTAAATAAACATAACTATATCTAGTATAGTGTAATAACCCCGACCTCAGATTCATGCTAAAACATGATTAATTATGCCTAACAGTAATTTAGAAGGAATCTGGGATTAATTTACATATGTATTGCATTATTTATGTGTTTCTATCTATTCGGTGTAAGACGATCTGTTCATGTCTTTGACTTTAATTTGCAAATTGAAAGCCTTATCGGCGCCCGATTCTGAAATCGATTAATGTTTCATGTTAGTTAGATTTTATGTGAATTTATGGTAAATTTAGTTGAAATGTAATCTGGTATGATTAAATTGGATTAAATAACGATGAATTACATAGTTTGACTTATTTACCTTAGTGCCATCTAGTGGGCCACTTGTATTACACCTTGAGGCTTGTATTACACTTGATTACACAACATTTCCTCAGCCATTTTGAGACCCATAACCGACTAGAGAGAGGGAGAAAGGAGATAGCTTGATTTCATTGTGAATTGGCTTAGAGAATTTGAAGAATTGAAGTATAGTTTGCAAATTGAGCTTGTATATCTTGCATTCAAGACTTAAGGTAGGAGAATTACCTTCTTGATTGTGAATTCAAGTCATTTCTTGCATGATTCATGTGACATTAGTGATCTAAGACAAGAATTGAATTAAACATGTTGAATTAGAGCTTAAATCATGCATGCATGTCCATATCATAAATATTTGAAGTGTTTTCATGGAAATTCTTACATGCAAGGCCATATTCTAGTTATAGTCCATGAGTTCATCATGTTTTTGAGTGTAATCTTGCATTTGGTTACATTTTTGGAGCGTTGAGTTCAAATGAACACTTGCATGTTTGTTCTTTAATAGTTCTCGGAAGTTTGTTTGAAATTGTGTTTAACTAACTTACCTTTGGGCTTTGATTTCTCAAATTGAGCTTTGAAACATGTTGTACTATAAGTTTACAAGAGTTTTCCAGAAAATTAGCCAAAGAGGATCGAATTTGGTGCATTAAAACTTGGTTTTGAGCTTGAAGGTTCAATCTGAAATTTCCAGAATTTGGACTCACGCTCGAACGGGGAAAGTGGCGCTCGAGCGTGGATTTCGACCATCCAGTACTTTGCACTGTTTTACAGTCCGCTCGAGCGGGGTAATTCACGCTCGAGCGGGGACCTGTGTCACACGCTCGAGCGGGGGTCGAGCGCCCGTCGAGCGTGATTTTCACCCATCCAGTACCTTTGTCACGTTTTGCAAAACGCTCGAGCGGGAAGGTTTACGGTCGAGCGAAGACTCTTGGTTGCATGTCCGCTCGAGCTGGGAAACCCACGCTCGAGCGGGACCCCTGTTTTCTGAAAATTCTAAAGAATATTTTCTAAGGCATTTTTACATCCGCATTTCATCATGGGCATTCCTAGGCCATGTTTAAGACTCTATAGTGAGGACTAAAGGGTAAAAACACACTAAGAACCAACGACATAAGTTTTGTATAATTAGAACGTGCGTTTCAAGTGTGTGTCTGTTATGTGCTTTGTAGGTCACGTGTCGCATCCTGTTTGACCTATCCGCTTCATCTGTCTGATTCAAGATCAACTGTGAGTAATAACTTAGTAAAGTTATGTTCAATTGTATCTATATTCTGTGCGATGAAACAAGATCCGTTTTCTGAAATGATATTTCTGTATGAATGAATGGTTGTCCAATGTTTTCTGAAATGTATTCATGACATTCTTAGCCTCAAATATGTTCTGTTTCGTCCCTTTATGAGCCAACTGTACGTCTCATGAGCCAACTGTTTATGGATCCTTAGGTCCCTTTATGGGCCAACTGTACGTCTCATGAGCCAACTGTATCGTCTTCGTGCACGTGAGTCAACTGTTTGCCTTTATGGCCGTCCCTTTATGGGTCAACTGTATCTGTGAGAGCTAACGAATGTATCACGTATGCTTATGCATGACTTATGATTTCTGAATATGATCTGGACAAATATGATTTTGATATGAACGGAATTATGATTTCTGAATCTGTATGGACCCATTCATTAAAACCCCTTTACTCTGTTATTATTCACTGGGCTTTCGCTCACAGTCTATATTATGTATGTAGGTGAGACGGCACCTGACCAGGGCCAGAGTTGAGGGCCTTCTGTTCTGTTTTGTCAGCCAACTATTGTGCCTCCTGAGGAAGTTCCGATCGAAGTCTATTGCCATGGCTGTTTTTGTACTTCATGCTAGTCTTAGTATATGCACCGTATAGTCAAATCTTGGGAAGTGCACTTTTGTAATTATGTTGTAAATATCGATGTCCTTGACTGGCATGTTTATGTATATGTATATAAATAAGTTTTAAACCTTCTGTTCCATGTACGTTATCATAGCTCATTGGACCTTGTCTATTATGTATTAATGCTTCCGCAGCCCCATATTAATTACTAATCTGTACAGAGGCCTTTGGTAATCTACGGGTTACTGGCTGGTTATGGTGCTAAACCTACAGGAGCGGGTTTGGGTCATGACAGAGTGGTATCAGAGCACGTGTTCTACCGCACACACGGGTCCATATGAGCTTCGGATGTCCTAGTAAGAGTTAGGGGCATTCCATCTGCATGTGTGAGTGTGTGGTAAACTAATTGGATATGAAAACTGAATGCACCTTTGAATAAGTGAATTGAGGAAATAAATGAGATTATGCCTGTGTTTATTATCATTTGATGTTTGTATAGTAAGATGGAGAATGCAAGGGGAAGTGGTGAAAGTGAATCTTCAGAGGCTTGCATGGGCCGAATGGAACAGATGTTAGCAGCATTGACTGAAACCTTGACACAACAACAGAGACAACAACCTTTACCCCCTCCGCCTCCACCGGCACAAGCTGAGGCAGATAATAATGACATCATTAATCTAACACAGAAATTCATGAAATTGAAACCGCCAATATTCTATGGGGGAATTGAGCCTTTGAAAGCTGAGACATGGTTGCTTGAGATGGAAAAATTGTATGAAGTATTCCCTTGTTCTGAAACTCAGAAAGTCCTCTTAGCCACTTATACTTTGAAGGATGAAGCCCGAAGGTGGTGGTTACTGATCCGAAATGGCAACGGGAATATGACATGGGCACAATTTAATGCTATCTTCTATGACAAGTACTTTCCCCAATGTTTCAGGGATCGGAAAGTGTCTGAATTCCAGGAACTCAAATAGGAAAGGATGGCGGTAGCAGAGTATGAAGCTAAATTCACCGAACTGACACGGTTTGCTCCACATATGGTGGACATTGATTACAAGAAAGCACGAAAATTTGAGGGTGGATTAGATTTGGAAGTGTTTGATCGGGTAGGCATACTGAAATTGCCTACTTATGTAGAAGTGTAAGACAGATCTTTAATGGCGGAAGCTACCATAGCTGCTATGAAACAAAGCAAGGCCCCAGCAACTGCAACAAATGAGTGGAGAGGAAAAAGATCTGGGTTTGGTTTTAAAAGAGGCCGGTCCTTTGTCAGTAAAAAGCAAAACACAGGGTCTACTAACAGCTCGAGTAAGAATAGTGGGTCTTTTCCGGTCTGTTCTGATTGCGGTAAGAAGCACAGGGGTGTGTGCTACCGAGTATCTGGTGCTTGTTACCGATGTGGCCAACCCGGCCATGTAGTGAGAGATTGTCTATTCAGGTATGAGAATACTAGCCGTCCTGCAGCAAGTTCAGCGGGATCCGCTTCTGTGGCCAAAACTAATGCCAAAGCTAATACTGGGAAGGAACCTCTGAGACAAGGCCGAGTGTTTGCCTTAGTGCCCGGTGACGTACTGAACACCTATACTGTGGTGTCAGGTACACTTTCTATATGTTCTCAAAATGCATGTGTACTGATAGATTCTGGTTCTACACATTCCTTTGTATCACGTGCTTTTTCTCACAAATTGACTAGGCCATTAGAACTTATGACCTATGTGTTATCTATGTCTACACCGTCTGGGGATTCTATGATGTGTACTCATATTTATCCAGCATGTGATGTTATGATTGGCAATATGATATTGTATGTGGACTTATTACCCTTGGACATTAGTCATTTTGACTATATTTTGGGGATGGACTAGTTGACTAAATACTGTGCTACCATTGACTGTGCCAATAAAACTGTTGTCTTTAGACCACCGGGTATGCCTGAATTTACTTTTATTGGGCATGGGGTAGTTCTTCCCCTGTATATGATTTCGGCTATGAAAGCTGTAAAACTCCTTAGGAAGGGATGTAGGGGTTATTTGTGTTGTATATTGACTGCATCATCTGACGGAACTAATGTAGAAACAATCCCCGTTGCTTGTGAGTTTTCCGATGTGTTTCCGACTGACTTACCTGGAGACTTAGTTGATAGAGAAATTGAATTCACTGTTGAAGTGTTTCCGGGGATACAACCTATTTCCAAGACTCCCTACAGAATGTCTACCTTTGAACTGAAAGAATTGAAAACCCAACTTCAGGAACTGTTAGATAAGAAATTTATCCGTCCGAGTACTTCACCTTGGGGTGCTCCAGTCTTGTTTGTCAAAAAGAAGGATGGATCTTTGAGATTGTGTATAGACTACCGGGAATTGAACAAAGTGACTATCAAGAACAAATACCCTTTGCCTCGAATAGATGACTTGTTTGACCAACTTCAGGGTGCCCAAGTGTTTTCCAAAATTGACCTCAGGTCCGGGTATCATCAATTAAAGGTTAGAGCTGAGGACATAGAGAAAACTGCATTCCGAACTAGATATGGACATTATGAATTTTTAGTAATGCTGTTTGGGATGACCAATACACCTGCTGCTTTCATGGATCTTATGAATAAGGTGTTTACATCATATCTGGATGACTTCATTGTTGTATTTATTGATGACATTTTGATTTATTCTAAAGACAGGGAAGAACATGAGAACCATCTGAGAACTACCTTACAGATTTGAAGAGAAAAGAAATTGTATGCCAAATTGTCCAAGTGTGAGTTCTGGCTTGAAAGTGTGGCATTTTTGGGACATGTGATTAACAAGAATGGAGTTTCTGTCGACCCCCAAAAAATTGAAGCTGTCGTGGATTGGCCTAGACCGACAAATGTGACAGAAGTCCGAAGTTTTCTGGGGCTTGCTGGTTACTACCGGAGATTTGTGAAAGACTTTTCCAAGCTTGCCCTACTATTAACTCAGCTAACTCAGAAAAATGTGCCATTTGACTGGAATGAACAAAGAGAGGCAGCTTTCCAAGAGTTGAAAACCAGGTTAGTGACTGCACCAATTCTAACTTTGCCTAATGGTATTGATGGGTTTCAAGTGTACAGTGATGCTTCTTATAAAGGCCTGGGGTGTGTACTAATGCAAAACGGAAGGGTGATTGCCTGTGCTTCTAGACAACTCCGACCTCATGAAAAGAATTACCCAACACATGATCTTGAATTGGCAGCCGTAGTGTTTGCTTTGAAAATATGGCGTCACTATTTGTATGGGGTAACTTGTGAGGTTTATACAGACCATAAAAGTTTGAAATATTTCTTCACCCAAAAGGAGTTGAATATGAGACAGAGACATTGGTTGGAATAATCAAGGATTATGATTTGCAAATCTTGTATCATCCAGGAAAGGCTAATACCGTAGCAGATGCCTTGAGCCGGAAATCTAGTGCGAATTTGTCATGTTTGCTATCCAACCGAAAAGAATTGTTGACTGATCTTGAACAAGATGGGCTGTTAACTTCTATTGCCGCTCAACCTACAATTCTTGACGAGATCAAACAGAAACAGTGCAAAGATGAATATCTGAAAAAGATCATGGAGGAATTTGACTCAAAGCCAAGGCCGGGATTTGTATTTGAGAATGAGGTGCTGAAATTTCAAAACCGTCTTTGTGTACCTGATTGTTGTGCTTTGAGGAAACGTGTTATGACCGAAGCTCACCGTAGTAAGTTTGCTATGCATCCGGGGAACACGAAAATGTATCATAACTTGAAACAAAATTTTTGGTGGCCTGGAATGAAAAAGAGTATTGCAAACTTTGTGGCTAGATGTTTACATTGCCAACAGGTTAAAGCTGAACATCAACGACCCGCTGGTTTGCTACAACCACTCCTAATACCGGAATGGAAGTGGGAGCACATTACCATGGACTTCATTGTGGGATTGCCTCGTTCTTCCCGAGGTATGGATTCTATCTGGGTCATAGTTGATCGTTTAACTAAGTCTGCCCATTTTCTGCCTGTCAAAACTATCTATAACGCTGATAAATTGGCCAATATCTATATGACTGAAATTGTGAGATTGCATGGAGTGCCAGTATCTATTGTGTCTGACAGGGACTCAAAGTTTGTATCGAGATTTTGGCAGAGTTTGCAACAAGCTTTGGGGACTGAATTGAGACTGAGCAGTGCCTATCACCCACAGACAGATGGCCAAACTGAACGAACAAATCAAACTCTGGAGGATATGTTAAGAATGTGCGTATTAGACCTCCAAGGGAATTAAGAGACCTACTTGCCATTAGCTGAATTTGTGTACAACAACAGTTACCATTTAAGCATTGGAATGGCTCCTTACGAAGCTTTGTATGGAAGAAAGTGTCGTTCTCCGATATGTTGGGCCGAAGTAGGTGATAGACCTTTGTTGGGACCAGAACTTGTGCAAGAAACCACTGAGAAAGTGAAACTAATACAGCAGCATCTGAAAACTGCACAGAGTCGGCAGAAGAGCTATGCCGACATTCGAAGAAGAGAGAGAGAGAATATGAAGTTGGAGACCATGTGTTCGTAAAGGTGACCCCGATGAAGGGTCAAACTCGGTTTGGTGTTAAGGGCAAGTTGGCACCGAGGCATGTTGGACCTTATGAAGTTCTTGAAAAGATCAGTCCGGTATCATATCGGATAGCCTTACCTCCTATAATGGAACATATGCACAATGTCTTTCATGTATTGATGCTTCGGGAATATTTGAGAGATCCACTCCACATCATTGAACCGACACATGTGCTTTTGAAAGACGATTATACCTACGAGGAGAGGCCTATTCAGATTGTGAACTGCAGAATCAAGAAGTTGAGGAATAAAGAAATATCGTTGGTAAAAGTTGACTGGCAAAACCACGGAGGAACCTATGCGACTTGGGAAACCGAGGAAGACATGATGAGAAGATATCCAGATTTGTTCCCATTGGACCCAATGTTGATTCAGAACGAAGGTAATTCGAGTTTGGGGACCAAACTCTTTTAAGGGGGGAAGACTGTAATAACCCCGATGTCATATTCATGCTAAAACATGATTAATTATGCCTAACAGTAATTTAGAAGGAATGTGGGACTAATTTGCATATGTATTGCATTATTTATGTGTTTCTATCTATTCGGTGTAAGACGATCTGTTCATGTCTTTGACTTTAATTTGGAAATTGAAAGCCTTATCAGCGCCCGATTCTGAAATCGATTAATGTTTCACATTAGTTAGATTTTATGTGAATTTATGGTAAATTTAGTTGAAATGTAATCTGGTATGATTAAATTGGATTAAATAACGATGAATTACATAGTTTGACTTATTTACCTTAGTGCCATCTAGTGGGCCACTTGTATTACACCTTGAGGCTTGTATTACACTTGATTACACAACATTTCCTCAGCCATTTTGAGACCCATAACCGACTAGAGAGAGGGAGAAAGGAGATAGCTTGATTTCATTGTGAATTGGCTTAGAGAACTTGAAGAATTGAAGTATAGTTTGCAAATTGAGCTTGTATATCTTGCATTCAAGACTTAAGGTAGGAGAATTACCTTCTTGATTGTGAATTCAAGTCATTTCTTGCATGATTCATGTGACATTAGTGATCTAAGACAAGAATTGAATTAAACATGTTGAATTAGAGCTTAAATCATGCATGCATGTCCATATCATAAATATTTGAAGTGTTTTCATGGAAATTCTTGCATGCAAGGCCATATTCTAGTTATAGTCCATGAGTTCATCATGATTTTGAGTGTAATCTTGCATTTGGTTACATTTTTGGAGCGTTGAGTTCAAATGAACACTTGCATGTTTTGTTCTTTAAGATTTCTCGAAAGTTTGTTTGAAATTGTGTTTAATTAACTTACCTTTGGGCTTTGATTTCTCAAATTGACCTTTGAAACATGTTGTACTACGAGTTTACAAGAGTTTTCCAGAAAATTAGCCAAAGAGGATCGAATTTGGTGCATTAAAACGTGGTTTTGAGCTTGAAGGTTCAATATGAAATTTCCAAAATTTGGACTCACGCTCGAGCGGGGAAAGTTGCGCTCAAGTGTGGATTTCGACTATCCAGTACTTTGCACTGTTTTACAGTCCGCTCGAGCGGGGTAATTCACGCTCGAGCGGGGACCTGTGTCACACACTCGAGCGGGGGTCGAGCGCCCGTCGAGCGTGATTTTCACCCATCCAGTACTTTTGTCACGTTTTGCAGAACGCTCAAGCGGGAAGGTTTACGGTCGAGCAGAGACTCTTGTTTGCATGTCCGCTCGAGCGGGGAAACCCACGCTCGAGCGGGACCCCTATTTTCTGAAAATTCTGAAGAATATTTTCTAAGGCATTTTTGCATCCTCATTTCATCCTAGGCATTCCTAGGCCATGTTTAAGACTCTATAGTGAGGATTAAAGGGTAAAAACACACTAAGAACCAATGACGTAAGTTTTGTATAATTAGAACGTGCGTTTCAAGTGTGTGTCTGTTATGTGCTTTGTAGGTCACGTGTCGCGTCCTGTTTGACCTATCCGCTTCGTCTGTCTGATTCAAGATCAACTGTGAGTAATAACTTAGTAAAGTTATGTTCAATTGTATCTACTTTCTGTGCGATGAAACAAGATCTGTTTTCTGAAATGATATTTCTGTATGAATGAATGGTTGTCCAATGTTTTCTGAAATGTATTCGTGACATTCTTAGCCTCAAATATGTTCTGTTTCGTCCCTTTATGAGCCAACTATACGTCTCATGAGCCAACTGTTTATGGATCCTTACGTCCCTTTATGGGCCAACTGTACATTTCATGAGCCAACTGTATCGTTTCCGTGCACGTGAGTCAACTGTTTGCCTTTATGGCCGTCCCTTTATGGGTCAACTGTATCTGTGAGAGCTAACGAATATATCACGTATGCTTATGCATGATTTATGATTTCTGAATATGATCTGGACAAATATGATTTTGATATGAACGGAATTATGATTTCTGAATCTGTATGGACCCATTCATTAAAACCCCTTTACTCTGTTATTGTTCACTGGGCTTTCGCTCACAGTCTATATTATGTATGTAGGTGAGACGGCACCTGACTAGGGCCAGTTGACGGCCTTCTGTTCTATTTTGTCAGCCAACTATTGTGCCTCCCGAGGAGGTTCCGATCGAAGTCTATTGCCATGGCTGTTTTTGTACTTCATGCTAGTCTTAGTGTATACAGCGTATAGTCAGATCTTGGGAAGTGCACTTCTGTAATTATGTTGTAAATATTGGTGTCCTTGACTGGCATGTTTATGTATATGTATATAAATAAGTTTTAAATCTTATGTCCCATGTACGTTATCACAGCTCATTGGACCTTGTCTATTATGTATTAATGCTTCCGCAGCCCCATATTAATTACTAATCTGTACAGAGGCCTTTGGTAATCTACGGGTTACTGGCCGGTTACAGTGCTAAACCTACAGAGGCGGGTTTGGGTTGTGACGTATAGTCATCTATAAAAGTGATAAAATATTTTTTCCCACCTCTAGTTTGAATTGATTTAAAATCACAAATGTCACTATGAATTAATTCAAGTGGTTCCGTACTTCTTTCAATTGAATGAAAAGGCGTTTCAGATAATTTTGCCTCAACGCAAATTTCACATTTATGATTTGAATCAATGTCAAATTTAGGTAAACATTACATATTAATTAATCTACGCAAAGATCCATAATTAACATGTCCTAATCTACCATGTCATAAATTTGAAGACTGAAGCAAATAAGAAGAAGATGTATTTTTATTAATAACTAAGGGAACAACGGTCATTACATTTATCTTGAAAAGGCCATCAGACATGTAACATTTCCCTACATACATCCCATTCTTAGTAAGTACAAATTTATCACTCTCAAACACTAGCCTAAACCCATTCTTACTCAACAAAGATCCGGAAACAAGATTCTTGCGAATGTCCAGTACATGCAGCACATTGTTGAGAGTGAGTTCCTTTCCTGATGTTATCTTAAGTACAATCTCTCATTGTCCTTCAACTTTGGAAGTTGAGGAGTTGCCCATAAAAAGGTGTTCACCATTGTCCATTGTGGAATAAGATGTTAACATCTTTTCGTCGGCACAGATATGGCAAGTAGCATCAGTGTCCACCCATCATTCTTTCGGATTTCCGACAAGATTTGCCTCGGAAACAACTGCAGAAAGATTTATGGCATCTACACAAATTGAAATTTTATCCATTTTGTCATTTTGGCTTTAACAACCTTCTTACTTGATCTTCCTTTGCCTTTATGTTTGTAACGGCAATCTTTGACCCGATGTCCCTCTTTGTTACAAATGTAACACATGCCATTAAACTTGTACTTCTTAGTTTCCCCTCCTTTAGATAGCATTTTCTTCTGCCACCTTTTAAAAACAGTTCCTAAGAACTTTTCTGATTTTTCACCATGATTCACTGGCACAGTCCCAACTTAAGGAGGGGTTGGCGTGATGGCAATCACCATACCAGTACTGATTTGAACATTAGTTTGACCAGTTTCAGTAGCCATAAATTCTAAATTATAGAACAAAATTATAATTAGAATTTACACTACACAGAAAATTAAACCAAATTTACGGAATTAAATTCTGTAAAAATAAAAGAAACAAGAATGTAACTTTTATTTTTCAATTAAGTTGGAAATAAAATAAAATTTTATTTAACCAAAATAATTCCACATAGAAAATTAAATTTCTGTAACACTCTAATAATTAAAGGAAAATGAATGGGAACACTAATTAGTGCCACCACTAATGATGTGGCAGTGGGTGGACCCACTGCCACAATGTTATTGTGTCTGTTTTTTTTTTTTTTTTTTTTTTTATATATAAAAAAAGTAGATGCCACATCATTAGTGGTTGCTTTAGAGCACCATTTTTAGTAGTCTCTATCATTGCCCATAATTAAAATACTGAAACAGAATTTTAATTAATGAACACTCAGAAAATAATTTCTAAAAATCAAAATTAATTTCTGACAAAATTTCACAAATAAATATTCTGAATTGTTAATGACATCAGTATATTACTACTAGTTGTCAAAGAAAATAGACAGTATATTACTACTATCTGTCAAATAGCATATAATCACTATTTGTTTTTCCAACCAGAATATTATTTTGTAAATTTCTTAAAAGAAGAAAGAGAAAAGGAAACAAACGAAAAATTCTGTAAACAAAGTAATTCGAATCTGTCTTAAGATTGTTGGAATAATCTTCTGTGTAAATAAAATAAATTCAAACTAATTCAAACAAAAGAAAATAATAAACTTACAGAATTTATTTTGTCAAACCAAATGAAAAATGAAAGACCAAGTCGAGTGTGTGACACTCTGTCCTTAAGACAGATTCGCCCCGCTACGGTGCTTACGGTTATGTGGCGTTTATCTCCCAGGATACAATGATCTTAACCAATTTGTATTAGCACTCCAAAACAAATTGAACGGCGAACCAAACCTGTGTTCTAACTCTCTGAAATTTATTCTAAAACTAATATGAAGAATAATGCATCAAAGATAAAAGTTGGGCAGCACAAAGGAATTAATTTCAGACTATTTTTTCCATCGAATACTGCTGGAAATGTTGGTAGATAAAGGCATACAAAGGTCGTCCGAACAGGTAAGTTTCTGTAACTTCAACAGATGCTAAACCCTTGAACAGATTTAGTAAAGAAACTAGACAGATCTGCAACTGTGCAGATTTTGAATCTGTCCAGAATTTCAACAGATTGAAAACCTGTCTGGATCGAATTTACTTGATGTTTTGATCAACCAAAATCTGCTGAAACAAGTCTAGAATATATAGACCTGAATAGGTACTAATTTGAATTGAACAAATGCTGTTTGAAAATCAAACAGATCTGGAAGTTACAACAGATAACTGCCCAGCAGTTAAATCTGTTCTGAACAGTTTGAATCTGTTCAAGTGTAACAGATTTTGAGACCTGTTTGGACTGATTAATCTGTTCAGAAATAATGAACTGAAAGAGGGTAAAAAAAATTCAAATTTGAATTTATTTTGGTTTCCCGCAAAAATTTTGGAAAAAATTCAAATGAATTTTGTTCAAAAAATTAATATTAGAACTGACCCACAACTTACACCCGCACCCGGCACGGCAGCGGCGCGCGTGGTGGTTTGGGCTAAGGTTCACTCTGTTCATAACTCCTCTCATCTACAAACTTGGGGGTGCCCCTTGGTGCCCAACCCAAATGTTGTAGGCTAGAGCTTTTATACTCAATAAAACTCTCTTAAAGTTTCAATGTGGGACAAGGCTCACAAGGAAACCCACATTTAAAACTTAAATATTCAATTCCACGAACCCAAAAACAATGTCAAGTTCCCATTCACTCATAAATGGTTTTAACGAACTGTCTTCACCGTGTGACTTGCCACGTGACAAGGAACATGTCACCTTTTCGAACCCACCCCAAAAGACGTTTGGGGCCCACTCCATTTTGGACTCAAAGTTGGCCCAAAAATATAAGCCTTATAAACACCATTTTTCCAACACTTTTCATTGGCATCAACGATGGAGATGTGTAGCCTGACTTGAAGATGGATCCTGAAATCCTTGCCGAGTTTCAAACCAGTACTGGCTGTGAGGAATCAGAGAAAGCAAAGGTTAATAATTCAAGAAAGGAGGAGGAGGAAGAAGAAGAAAACAAAGTCTCAGGTTGTTCTTCATTCTTGAATCAAGGAGAGGAAATTGTGAACAAGAGAGATGAATCTGTTGCTGATGTCAATCCATCGCCAAAGGAAGCTCATAACGGACGAAAATCATCTAAGAATCATCAAGGGAAAAGAAAAGTGAAGGTGATTAGTATTGGATTCAAGCTAAATAGATTAATTATTTGCAACTCTCTCTCTCTCTCTCTCATATTTATGAATTTTCACATACTTCTTGAGCTGCAAATAAGAGCTCACGAGAATTCTGGTTTGGAATAGTCTGCCTGTGTCCAGGAGATGTCAGAATTTGATGAGAGAGAGAGAGAGAGAGAGACTAATGTCTACTCATATTGTCTTTCTGCTAGTTTAACATTTGTTGATTTTGTTGTGGGATTTAAAAGAGAGAGCTTATTATATTGGAATGTGTGGTGTGGGGTGGTAGGTGGATTGGATGCCAGAGCTGCACAGGAGATTTGTGGAAGCAGTGGAGCAGCTGGGTGTGGATAAGGCAGTCCCTTCAAGGATTTTAGAGCTTATGGGAATTCATTGTCTCACTCGCCATAACATTGCTAGTCATCTTCAAGTACTTACTCCTACTTCCATACCTCCTCTCTCTCTCTCTCTCTCTCTCTCTCTCTCTCTCTCTCTCTCTCTCTACTCTAATTTGTTTCATTCTACTTCTATTTTCTTTCAAGTATGCAAACTTCTACAAAAATTATGATAAAATTCTCTCTCTCTCTCTCTCTCTCTCTCTCTCTCTCGCTCTCTCTCTCTGACCTTACTTCAAATGAAAAAAGACTTCAAAAGCATTTTAACATAATCATATTCCTTACTAATTTTTATGGAAAATACTAAATTATGATTTTATTTTATTTTTTTATAAAAAATTTGCTTCTATATTATTTGTAAGTTCTAATCATGATGATCACGGTGTTTATGTTTTTAAATGAAAAAATCACGAAAATTCATATCTTTCTATACAATAGTTCTGTATCTTTTTTCTGTTCTATATCACAACTACTCATTTTCACAGAACTGTTTACCATTATTAGGGTTATAGATTTGTTTGTTTTCTTAGAGTATGTCTTCACTTTTGTTATGCAAATAAATTTATTGGAATTTCATATCTTGTCTGAGATTGCACTTCACTGCACTTGAATGTTGGTTAGTGTAATAAGACCTTGGTCACTGCCTTAATCTGTTGTTTAAAAAACTAAAGTGTGAATTTCAAATCTAATGAAAGTAGAAACACACTAATTAAGTTTCTTTCACTGATTTTTCATGGATTTGCAACTTTAATCTGAAAGACACTAATTTGAAGAAGAATTGTGGGCTGTGCAGAAAAACCGATCGCATAGGAAACATTTGCTAGCTCGTGAAGCGGAAGCTGCAAGCTGGAGCCAGAGACGACAAACATGTGGTGGTGGAGGAGGAAGAGGAGGAGGAGGAGGAGGAAGTGGTAGTGGTGGTGGAAACAAGAATATTATGAGCCCTTGGGTGGTTGCGCGGCCTACCATGGGCTTCCCTCCCATGAGACCGTTGCAACATTTCAGACCTTCACATGTTGTTGGACAATCTACACTGTATTTAAAATAATTAATTCTGTTGTGTACTTAACAACAACTAGAATATAAAAGAAATAAAGGAAATGAGAGAATTTGTTTGATTACAAAAATCAAATTGATTAATATCTTGAATATTATTCTGATCAAGTCTAGTGTTTGACACTATGTCGTTAAGACAGATTCGTCCTCTCCACGGTGCTTTCAGATTGTGGACGTCTATCTCCCAAGATGAAATGATCAACTACAAACAATAGCAGCACTACAAATTATTTGCCTAACGAACACACTAAGTGTTTACACTCTCTCACAGAAGAAAATAATGCAGCAATATGAAGAGAATGTTTGCAGAATTATGAAGGACGAAAATTAGAGTTACAAAATCCAAATAAGGGCTGTCCTATTTATAGATGGATTGGTGGCTGCAGGTTTTGAATTAAACAGGTGCAAACCTATTTGAACAGGTATGAAACCTATTTTGTTTTGAATTTAAATAGATTTGAATCTGTTGGGTTCATAATTCAAACAGATAAAAACGGGAAGGGCCCTGTTTGGGTGTACAGCAAAAACCAGACCAGTTTATTTCCGGAATTAATTTGAATTCTGGATTTTATTTTACCAAAAAATAAAATAAAATTCAAATATTTTTGACCCAAAAAGATAGGTATTGGGCCGAATAAGCCCAACCCAACCACACACCACGCACCCGCGCCTAAGCCCAGCCCGCCCGACGGCGGCGGCGCGCGTGTGTGGTGATTTTTGGGTCTAATGGGTCTAGCCCATTTTGCCCATAACGTCCCTCTCTAAAACACTTGGGTACCCCTTGGGGCACACCCCAAGTTCCAATCACATGCCTTATAAATCCATTCAAAACTTTCCACCAAATCAATGTGGGACAAGCCTTATTAAAACCTTTAAGGAATGTCCACCAAAACTCCATTTTCATGGAGCATACTTTGGCTTCAATTTTCCATTCACTCGGTAATGGTTTTGAGCAACCAAATATACCACGTGAATCACAACGCGGCATAAAACGCGTTACCACTTTGACCCGCCAAATTTGACGCTCTTGTCCCACCTAAATAATAGACTAAAGTTAGGAAAAAATTCTAGTTTTACCCAGAATTTTCCAACCATTTCCAACAATCCCCCACATGAATGGAATTTGATGACAATGGAAATGCAACAATATGTAGATTTTATCGAAAGAGTATAAGTCGAAAATATCTTGCATCAGGATAGGTAGCTTTCGGCCTTGAACCTTCCCTAGTGATAACTTATCGGACTTACTGGCTAACCAATGGACGCGATGCCTTGAATTGTTCAGCCGTTTGTGTAAGCCAAGACAATAGATTTCACACAAAATATCTTCTAACACATCGTGGTTCTCACTGTTGTGTTCATTTTAGCCTTGAACGCTCCTGGTTTTCATGAGTGTTTCTAGAGAATTTAGCATTTTTTATTCTCATAGAACCAGCCCCAGTTCGACCCTCATATAGGTGATTCTTATTGTGAGTATCTCCTTATACTCGTCTTGATTTTATTCCTAAATCAAGATATAAGTAATCATTAAAAGCAAAACTTATCCTTATACCCCTGCAGACAACATATGTTACAGATATCACTCTCATCATAGGAATGGGTAAGGAATTTTAATCCCTTGGTGATTTCTGGCGAGCCACACATAACTTAGTTGTCCCTTTGAACTTAGTTCTTGGGATCTCCAGTCATATAAGTAGGGTTACCATTATGACGACTCTTATGTAATAGGCTTTAATCTCATCCCCTTGGATCACTAGCTCTTTTGTCAAACCTTTTGTTAACGGATCCGCAATATTCTCTTTAGATTTTATATAATCTATTGAGATTATTCCATTTGACATTAATTGCCTTACGGTATTATGTCGACGACGAATATGACGTGACTTACCGTTATACATATGATTCTACGCCCTGCCTATTGCAAATTGACTATCACAATTAATGCAAATAGCTGGCACAGGTTTTGGCCACATTGGAATGTCTTCTAAGAAGTGACGAAGCCATTCTGCTTCTTCTCCTGCTTTGTCTAAAGCAATGAACTCAGATTCCATTGTGGATCGCACAATGCACGTTTGTTTCGTGGATTTCCAAGAAACAACAGCGCCTCCCAGAGTAAAGACATATCCATTAGTGGATTTTGAATATTTAGTATCCGATATCCAATTGGCATCACAATAACCTTCGAATACTGCTGGATATCGAGTAAAGTTCAAACCATGATCACGAGTAAATCTTAGATATCTAAGAACCCGAATGATCGCTTTCTAATGGTCTTCTCCGGGATTACTAGTGTACCTACTCAATTTACTGATAGCATAAGCTATATCAGAACGAGTACAATTCATTAGGTACATTAGGCTTCCAATGATTTGGGAGTATTTTAACTGAGACACCGCATCACCTTTATTTTTTGATAAATAAAGATTGGCGTCTACAGGTGTTCTAGCTAAATTCATATCATCCTTGATAAATTTACCAAGAATTTTCTCAATATAATGTGATTGAGATAATGCATATCCGTCAGATGTTTTAGTAATTTTCATTCCTAATATAACATCTGCGACCCCCATATCTTTCATATCAAATCTTTTGTTAAGCATTTGCTTAGTTGATTTGATCATGTTTTGGCTGCTTCCAATGATAAGCATGTCATCCATATAAAGACAAACTATGACATATCCTTGCTCAGTGTTTTTAACATAGACGCATTTGTCACATTCATTTATCTTAAACCCATTAGTAAGCATTGCATGATCAAATTTTTTATGCCATTGCTTAGGTGCTTATTTTAATCCATAAAGAGATTTTACAAGCTGACAAACTTTCTTTTCTTGCCCCGACACTACAAACCCTTTGGGTTACTCCATATAGATCTCTTCATTCAGATCACCATTTAAGAAAGCTATCTTAACATCCATTTGATGTATTTCTAAATTAAACAACGCTGCTATAGCAATAAGCATGCGAATGGATGTTATTCTTGTCACAATGGAACATATGTCAAAATAGTCCAGACCTTCCTTTTGTCTGTAACCTTTAACTGCAAGTCTTGCTTTATACTTGTCAATTGAACCATCTGCTTTCATTTTTCTCTTAAATATCCATTTATATCCAAGAGGTTTAGAACTTGGTGGAAGATCCACCAATTCCCAAGTATGATTTTACATAATGGATTCAATTTCATTATTAACAGCCTCTTTCCACAAAGGTGCTTCAGGACCTGTCATTGCTGCCTTAAAGCTTTGAGGTTCATTTTCTAACAGGTATGTTAGGAAATCTGGACCAAAGGATTTTGATGTTCTCGCTCTCTTACTTCTTCTTGGTTCATCATCAGTTAAATTCTGTTAGTCGAGACCATTACTAGTCTCTTGTGTTTGATTGTCATTAGTCTCTTGACTTTGAGTACAATCATAAATTCTTTTTTGTGAACTTAATTCCTGTCCTTTCTTGTAAGGAAAGACATGTTAAAAAAACACAGCATTCCTTGACTCTATAATAGTGTTCACATTTATATCAGGTATTTTTGATTTATAAGTCAGAAATCGATATGCACTATTATTATGAGCTTAACCAATAAACACACAATCTACTGTTTTTTGTCCAATCTTAATCTTTTTAGGAATAGGAACTTCAACTTTTGCCAAACACCCCACACTTTTAAGTATTTGTAGGAAGGCGGTCAACCTTTCCACAATTCATAAGGAGTGTTGTTGGTTTTCTTGTGGGGTATTCTATTAAGAACATAATTAGCAGACTAAGTTGCTTCCCCCCACAAGTTTTGTGGTAAGCCTGAACTTAATAACATGGCATTCATCATTTCTTTTAGGGTTCTATTCTTTCTTTCAGCAATTCCATTTTGCTGAGGAGAATAGGGTGCTGTAGTTTGGTGAATAATGCCATGTTGTGCACAAAATTCATTTAATGGTGCATCATATTTACCACCCCTATCACTTCTAACCATTTTAATGGTTTTACCAAGTTGATTTTCAACTTCT
The DNA here is from genome assembly GCA_036172215.1 of Camellia granthamiana. Lineage (NCBI taxonomy): Eukaryota > Viridiplantae > Streptophyta > Magnoliopsida > Ericales > Theaceae > Camellia > Camellia granthamiana. Next base: position 73,182,743 of record CM069907.1, read on the forward strand.
GTTTTGTAGAGTTTAAACATTTCTAAGGCTTCATCTTTACTTCTAAGTAAATAAACATGACAATATCTTGTGCAATCATCGATAAATGTTATGAAATACTTTTTGCCCCCTCTAGTTTGAACAAATTTTAGATCATATACGTCAGTATGAATTAATTCTAGAGGTTCGGTTTTCTTTTCAACCGATATAAATGGAGCCTTAGTTAGTTTTTCTTCTACACAAATTTCACATTTATGATTAGGATTAATTTCAAACTTTGGTATATAATCTAAACCAATTAATCTACGCAAAGCATCAAAATTCACATGTCCTAATCTTCCATGCCATAAATTCGACTCAAGAATATAAGCAAAAGATGTGTTATTCTTATTCATAGCAACTTTTGGTACAACTGTCATTATATTCAACTTAAAGAAACCATCACTCATGTATTCCTTACCAACATACATACCACTCTCTGTTAATACAAATTTATCAGACTCAAAAACAAGCCTAAAACCATTTTTACTTAACAAAAAACCAGAAACTAAATTCTTCCAGATGTTAGGTACATGCAGTACGTTGTTGAGGGTCAGTTCTTTCCCTAATGTCATCTTCAAGATCACTTTCCCTTGTCCAGCTACAGTAGAAGTAGAAGAATTTCCCATGAAAAGTTGTTCACCACTTGCAGCCTCATTGTAGGTAGTGAACATCTTCTTGTCCGCACAAATATGACGAGTTGCTTCAGTGTCAACCCACCACTTCTTGGGATTTCCAACCAAGTTAGCCTCAGATACCACAGCAGAGAGATTGATGTCATTCACTCCGTTAGAGATATAATCTAGTTCAGTTACATTGGCCTGATTGATAGTCTTCTTGCTTGTACTTCCATGATCCTTCTTAGGGCGGCGGCCATCAGAAGCTCGATGTCCAGTCTTGCCACAGTTATAGCATTTTCCTTTAAACTTCTTGCTGCTATCGCCTTGTTTTGGACCATCTCCAGTAAACTTCCTTTTTTTGTTATGTGGTTTATGAACTTGTTCAACCACATTAGCCTTAGACTCAATGGGATTTTTCCCATTCCTCTTTTCAGCCTTTCGGTTATCTTCCTCAATTCTCAGTCTTACAATAAGTTCATCCATGGTCATCTCTTTGCGTTTATGTTTTAAATAATTTTTGAAATCTTTCCAAGCCGGTGGTAACTTTTCCACTAAAACAGCGATTTGGAAAGACTCGCTTCGAGACATACCCTCAGTATGAATATCATGTAAAATTAATTGAAAACTTTGAAATTGAGAAATTGCCGTTTGGGAGTCTACCATAACAAAGTCCAGAAATTTACCGACAACAAATTTCTTCGTGCCTGCATCCTCTGTCTTGTATTTCTTCTCCAAAGAATCCCACAATTCTTTTACTGTTTTCAGAGAATTGTATACATTATATAGTATATTATCAAGGCCATTAAGGATGTAGTTTCTGCACAGAAAATTTGAATGTTTCCAAGCATCTACAGCAGCAACAACTTGCCGATCACTTTCACTCTCTTTAAGTGCTGGAGCCTCTTTATGGAGAAACCGGGCCAAATTAAGAGTTGTAAGATAGAACAGCATTTTCTGCTGCCATCTCTTAAACTCAGTACCATTAAATTTTTCTGATTTTTCTCCATGATTTATTGGTACATGAACATGGCTCTGGATAAGGACCGGTGTTGGTGTAACAATCGGTGTACCACTTCTAGTTGCAGTTTCAGTAGCAGTAGCCATAATCTCTGATTACAAAAATTAGAAAAAATTAAAACACAAATTAATTTTCTAGTTACTAAAACCAGAAAATAAATTATAACATAAAATAATTTTATTTTCCTTGTTACTAAAACTAGAAAAATAAAATACCACAATAATTTTCTGTAACACAAATTAATATTCTGCAATTGTTAATGATATCAGTATATTACTACTAATTATCAAAGAAAAGATACAGTATATTACTACTATCTGTCAAATAGCATAAACCACTATTTGTTTTTCCAACTAGAATATGTCTTATGAAATCACATAAAATTAAATACAATAAAGATACCAAAAATATTCTGTCTTAAGATTGTTGGACAATCTACACTATATTTAAAATAATTACTTCTGTTGTGTACTTAACAACAACTAGAATATAAAAGAAATAAAGGAAAGGAGAGAATTTGTTTAATTACAAAAATCAAATTGATTAATATCTTGAATATTATTCTGATCAAGTCCAGTGTTTGACACTGTGTCCTTAAGACAGATTCGTCCTTTCTACGGTACTTTCAGATTGTGAACGTCTATCTCCCAAGATGAAATGATCAACTACAAACAATAGCAGCACTACAAATTGTTTATCTAACGAACACACTAAGTGTTTACACTCTCTCACAGAAGGAAATAATGCAACAATATGAAGAGACTGTTTGCAGAATTATGAAGGACGAAAATTAGAGTTACAAAATCCAAATGAGGGCTGTCCTATTTATAGATGGATTGGTGGCTACTGGTTTTGAATTAAACAAGTGCAAACCTGTTTGGTTTTGAATCTAAACATATTTGAATCTGTTGGGTTCATAATTCAAATAGATAAAAACGGGAAGGGCCCTGTTTGGGTGTACAGTAAAAACCGGACCAGTTTATTTCCGGAATTAAATTGAATTCTGGATTTTATTTTACCAAAAAATAAAATAAAATTCAAATATTTTTTACCCAAAAAGATAGGTATTGGGCTGAACAAGCCCAACCACACACCCGCACCCAAGCCCAGCCCGTCCGACCGGACGAACGGCGGCGCGCGCATGGTGATTTTTGGGTCTAATGGGTCTAGCCCATTTTGCCCATAACCTCCCTCTCTAAAACACTTGGGTACCCCTTGGGGCACACCCCAAGTTCCAATCCCCTGCCTTATAAATCCATCAAAATTTCCCACCAAATCAATGTGGGACAAGCCTTATTCAAACCTTTAAGGATTTTCCACCAAAACTCCATTTCCATGGAGCATACTTTGGCTTCAATTTCTCATTCACTCGGTAATGGTTTTGAGCAATCAAATATACCACATGAATCACAACGTGGCATAAAACGCATTACCACTTTGACCCGCCAAATTTGACGCTCGGGTCCCATCTAAATAATAGACTAAAATTAGGAAAAAATTCTGGTTTTACCCAAAATTTTCCAACCATTTCCAACACATGTTTGGGGTCATCCCTCTATGGATCCATCCTTAATCCACATGTGGGCCAAACATCTACTCCCTTCCCTATCTCCACCACCACCGGGAGCTCCATGGGCCCATCCAACCACATATCCTTCTCCACTAAGACCACTGCCAAACTCATCATTTTGGCACTCACACTACCAAAGGCATATGGTAATCACTCCCTCCCTCCCTACTTGTTACCTCTCTCTCTCTAAAATGGCATCTCTTCTTTATTCAGGTTCCAAATTCTCTTACACCGGGAACACCTTGCTTTCCGCCACCACTGCCAACTACGGTAACTATTTGTTTCGGAGCAGTGCTACTAAGTACTAACACAACAATGAGCAAAGATTCCCTTTCCAAAATATTCTTGTTCCTTTATCCCAAATCACTCACAACCATTGGATTATATGAGAATCCTAAGACTTGAGAATCTCAAAACATATCTAATAGTTGTAAGTATTTGAGACAGGGGGACATGAATATTTGGGGACCGGAGATCCTTGGACCAAATACAAATAGGTTTACAAACGCTTGCATAGTTGTGTGATTAATTGATGTATTCTAACGCTTTACTGTATCAAAAAATCTAATAATAATTTAAAAAATCTAGTATGGTAGCAAAAAATTGAGTAATAATTAAAAAATAGAAAACAAAAGCATTCTTTGTTTATCTACTCAATAAATCGAATAATAATTTTTAAAAAATCTAGAATGGTAGCAAAAAATGTAGTAATAATTAAAAAATAGAAAACAAAAGCATTCCTTGTTTATCTTCTCAATAATCAACCTGTTCTAGTTTATTTAAAATAAATTTGTATAATAAACTCTAAAAATAAAACTTACATTAAGCATTCTTACACAAAGTTTTAAAATTAAAAAATAATAAGAATAATCTATAAACAATTGTAAGTAAACTGCACCGAAAGAAGTTAAAAAGACTTGCCTTGAGCTTGGCTCCATCTACAAGGAATTCAATGACACATGGCTATTATAATTGCAGAGATTTGGCACTCCAACGGTCCCCGGGATTCCACCCAATGATGCCATGTACAGGCTCAACCCTGGCATTGGTGTCCCTCCCAGACTAACAGGTCCCCACCCTCCATTCGATTTTCACCCGGTGAGAGACAACTGCTCCCTTCACTTTCTCTCTATCATATTATTTTCCTCTTTTTTGCCTTCTTTCTCCTCCTTGTTTTTTGCCTTCTTTCTCATCCTGATTCGGCTTGCTTGTTTTCATTTTTCAGAAAACACTTTTCAAAAAATTTTACATTCTTATTTTTCATATTTTTTTATTTTTACTGAATTTTTTTAATATTTTAAGTAATTTTTTTACTTTTTAGACACACCTAACATAAATACATCTAAAAAGTAAAAAAATTATAAAAAAAATCTTTTAAAAATTCACTAAATACCAAAAATACAAAAAATATATAAGAATTCAATACATTTTTTGTATTTTTATGTATTTATTAATTTTTTAAAATATTTTTTCACAAATTTTTTACTTTTTAGATACATTTAACTAAGGTGCATCTAAAAAAGTAAGAAAAATGTTTAAAATTTAAAAAATATTCACTAAAAACAAAAGAATACGAAAACCAAAAAACTCAATTTTTAAAAAATTTAATCCAGAAAACTCAAACCAAACACACTGGTGTCACCATTATATTAGTTTAAAAGGGCCCCACTCCTCTCCAATTACAGAAAAGTAGAGTTCAGCATTGGTGGGCCTTAATCCGGGCCTATGTCGATAATCCAAACCATTTGATGTGTAGAACCCGTTGACTACATTATCTCTGCAAAAAATTATATTGATTGAATATTGATAACCATTTGATCAGACAATACTTAGACTCAATTTACTTTGAAATTTATTTTGAAAATGTGATTTGATCAAATAGTTATCGATATCTAATCAAAGTGATTTTTTACAGGGATAATGTACTCAACGAGTTCTATACATGAAAAGATTTAGATTATTGACATGGACCCAAATTACGACTCACCAATACCGAACTCTCCTCTCTAGTAACTGGAGAGGAGCAATGTGCATTTAAAAAGTCTTACTATTAATTTCTGTTATTGATACTCGCATATTACTTATAAGAAGAATGACATAAAATCTATTTCTTAAATTTATTTTTTAAATATAGTGGCGTATGAAGAAGATGATTTGTTGATAACTAAATAATATTTAATTATCAACCAATCATTTTTTTTTGACACAGTACTCAGTTTAGAGGCTAGATTTAACTTTTAAGTCTAAATAACGATGCTCTATTCATAAATAAGAAAAAATTTAACATGGTTGCGGAGCCGGCCCAAAGGGCAAGCTGGCTTTGGGCCCTGATATTTGGGCTAGAAAATATTGCACGGTTGACCTATCTTCAACCATTGTGCTGGAATGGTGCTGCAAATGATTGGGCATATCCTGTTGTACCAATTTAGGTGGAATCAGTGGGCTTTTGTTTTGATTCTTATAGCACCACCTATTGGTCTTTGTTTTTTTCTTTATTGATTTATGATGTAAGGTTATCCTTAATTCTTACCAATAAACTTTATTTTGTTGATAAAATAAAAAAATAAAAAATAAAAAATAAAAATAAAAAACTATTTTTATTAGTGGATGACCACTAATTATTTTGATTTTAACTTGCCAAAACCCAAATACTACATGGCTTATTAATACCAAACTCAAAAACAAAACTATTTTTATTAGTGGAGGCCTAACTTATTTGATTTTTACTCTACCAAACTTTGCCCCAAGTCAATTTACCATTGAGATATAACTTTCTTAAGGGCTGGTTTGGCATCATCTATAAAATTTAAAAAGTCAAAAACTCACTAAAAAAACAAAAAAATTCATACTATTTACCTTTATTTTGGCGGAAAATCTGTCAGATAAAAAAAAAAAAAACAAAAACAAAAAACAGTACTGCCACAAAACTGTATAGCCACAACTTCCCAAGTCAAAAAGAAAACATGGCACACTTGAAGCCACACATTCCCATTAAAAATAAATAAATAAATAAACTAAAATAAAATAAAAATTGAAAAGAGATAGAAAGTCAGTGCAGTAATGCTGATTGTGTCAAGGAGGGTAATTTTGTAATTTTACTATTTTATACAATATTTTAATATACATTTTTTCGTAAAAAGTCAAAAAACTATCTCAAATAACCATCTTTTTTTCCTCTAATTTTTGTCCAAAAAGTCAAAAAGTACATTTATTTAGGACATCCCAAACAACCCCTAAGTCTTGATAATCTCTTTATATGTTGTCAAATTTTGTATCATTCTGATTCTACTTTAGTGTTTGTTAATTTGACTGAAAATTAATCTCTACAATTTGAGTTGATTGTTACTTGTTAGATTGTGAATTAAATTGTTTATTTAATCATATTTCTTGTTAAGTATTTATCTATGTATATATAAAAATAAGAAGAAAAGTAAAATAATTAAGGGCAAAAAGCACTTAATACCCTTTGGTTTTGGGCTGAGGCAAATGGCCCTTGACGTTTGGAAATATGCAAACATCTCTCTTATAGTTTTAAACTTATTTGCAATCGTTACGCTGTTAACGTCTATGTCAAAAAAACTAATTTACCCTTGCTAACATAGACAGACTCACCCATCACACATGTGACACACATGCACCTTCCTGCTCTCTTCTCTCTTTCTCTCTCTTTACACAGCACATATCACATCACATCGCATCACTCAATTCACTTTTTTAATTTAAAAATAAAACAAATTTTATTCAATTTTATTTTAATAAAATACATATAATTTTTAATATATAAATTCAATTTTTATAAAATTAATTTTATTCAAAAAACATCAACAAATTATTTAAAATAAGACTAATATTAACATATTTAATAAAAATTTAAATTAATAATTCAAAAATATATAAAACTTAAATAATTAAAATGATTTGTATGATTTGAAATTAATGTAAATAAAAATTATTTAGAATTATTTTTGAACAAAAAAATATTATTTTTATTTACTAAAAAAAAGTTAAGACTAATAAAAAATATTAACTCAAATTGTACAAAATTAGTAATAATAAGGGTAAATTATGTAAATGGTCCATGTAGCTTACACGATGTGTCAATTTGGTTGCTGGTGTTTTAATTTGCTTGATTTTACCCTTTAATTTAACGAATTGTGTCGTATTGGTCCAATGAATAACGATCGTTAGGTTTGGTGGATAGAAACTCAAACGATGTATCAATTTATGAAGAATTGAAAGAATTGAAAGAACTTTCTTATTATTTTTCAGTGAGTCATCAACATAGATTTACACTGCTTATTTATAGACTGATATGGAAACACTAAGTTGTTACAAAGTTGTTACAACTGAATGATAGTGACTGCTGTATGGCTGAGATGGTAGATCCTTCGAGAATCTTCTGGAAGTAACCGAATTAGTTGCTGGTGATGTGGCTAGTATACCAGAATCAGTTGCAGCAGTGGATTATACCAGAATCAGTTGCAGCAGTGGATAAACCAGAATCAGTTGAAGCAGTTGAACTGCTATTCTGTTTTAGCTTATAATCTTCAATATTCCCCGGCAAGTTGATGGGGTGATCAAGGACCATGAGCTTGGATTTAAGATATTGAAACCGAGAGACACTTAACGGCTTTGTAAACAGATCAGCCAGCTGATCAATTGTTGGAACATATTGCAACTGAAACTGTTTAGTCAGAACCTTATCTCGGACGAAATGACAATCGATTTCGATATGCTTTGAACGAGTGTGGAAGACAGGATTGGAAGCGAGAGCTATTGCAGAGAGATTGTCACACCAGAGAATGGGGGTAGTAGGAGAAGTAATACCCATTTCAGTAAGCAACATAGAAATCCAACTTAACTCAGCAGCAGTATTGGCTAAAGCTCGATATTCAGCCTCGGTGGATGAGCGTGATACGGTGGCCTGTTTTTTTGCAGACCAAGAAACCAAATTGTTACCCAAGAAGACACAGTAACCAGATGTGGATTTTCTGTCATGAACATCGCCTACCCAATTGGAATCGGAATACCCATGAACATCAAAAGTACTTGAGGAAAAGAACAAGCCATGAGTAATGGTCCCTTGAACATATCGAAGAATTCTCTTGACTGCAGCAAAATGTGCAATGGTAGGGGCATGCATATGTTGACAAGCTTGATTAACAGAGAGTGAAAGATCGGGTCTGGTAATGGTGAGATATTGGAGAGCGCCAACAATACTCCGATAAAGGGCTGGATCAGAAAATGGTAAAGAGGCATTTGGAGGAACACTAGGCTTGACAGAAATAGGTGAAGGACAGGGTTTACAAGATGATAAACCAGCTTTGAGAAGAATTTCTTTGGCATATTTAGACTGAGATAGAAGATATCCGGAGGAAGTAGGTTGGACGGAAATACCAAGAAAATAAGTAATATCGCCCAATTCCTTCATGGAGAACACATTGTGCATTTTTGTAATGAGAGATTGAATGTGGGAAGGATTATCACCAGTGATCAAAATGTCATCCACATAGACCAATAGATAAGTGACTGAGTGAGCAGTCCGTTGAATGAATAAAGAAGAGTCACTCTTGCTATGAGTAAAGCCTTGAGACACCAAGTATTGAGAAAAGGTGGAAAACCATGCTCGGGGTGCCTGTTTCAATCCATATAAAGATTTGTGAAGTTTACATACATGAGTAGGGGCAGAAGAATCCTCAAACCCAGGAGGCTGAAGCATGAAGACTTCCTCTTCAAGATGACCATGAAGGAAGGCATTGGAAATGTCGAGCTGTTGAAGAGCCCACTTATGGTGAAGAGCAAGGCAAAGTAAGATACGAATAGTAGGTTGTTTTGCCACAGGACTGAATGTCTCATGAAAATCAATACCCTCTCTCTGCAGGTACCCTTTGGCAACCAAGCGTGCCTTATACCGAGCAATAATGCCATCAGAATTCCGTTTCACCTTGAAAATCCATTTACACCCGATAGCAGTTTTATTAGGGGGAAGTGATACCAAAGACCAAGTATGCTGTTGCTGTAGAGCAGAAAATTCGTCAAGCATAGCCTGATGCCAAACTGGAGATAGTAAAGCTTCACGGTAAGAAGGAGGTTCAGAATGAGTGTAGGAAGCAGCCGGAGTGAGAGTGGCAGGTGCAGCAAGAGCAGAGGAAGCAGTTAAACAGTGATGAGAGGCAACAGATTTTGATCGGGTAAGCATAGGATGCTGATTAGAATGACAAGAAGGTAGAGGTGGTAACTCAATAGAGATGGACTGAATAGGAACTGTAGCAGGTGGTAAAGGAGAAGGAGGAGGAGATATGGGATCAGGTGCAGCAGGTGGGAAAGAAGAAGTAGGAGGAGAGACCGTACTAGGAGATAAGGAATCAGAGAAGGGCTGAGAGGTGTGAGATGGCCAGAAAAAGGAGTGAATAACTGGTAAGGTTGGTAAGGGTGAAGTGACTGAAGAAGCATTCAACTGAGCAAAGGAAAACACATGCTCATTAAAGACCACATGTCTAGACAAATAAATCCGACTAGTGAGAGGATCGAGACACCGATAACCTTTAGCAAACGGATGATAACCCAAAAAAACACAGGCAATAGATTTAGGACGTAGCTTAAGAGGTTGATAGGGCTTAAGCCAAGGGAAGCACTGGCAACCAAAGACACGAAAATATGAGTAGTCTGGAGTGTAATGAAAAAGTTTTTCAAAAGGGGATATATGTCCAAGCTTTGAAGAGGGAAGTCTATTGATGAGAAAAGTAGAAATAGCAACCGCATCAAACCAGTATTGTAATGGTACAGATGAGTGATGAAGAAGAGCTGTAGCAGTTTCAGTAAATATGACGATGTTTCCTCTCGACAGTACCATTCTGAGAGGGAGTGTGAGGACAAGAATGTTGGTGAATAATCCCTTGGGTATTCAGAAAAGAGGTCATTTTATTAGTGAAATATTCAGAGCCTCCATCAGTGCGCAAAATTTGTAATGAAGTATGAAATTGTTTTTCAACATAAGCCTTGAATTCAATGAACTTAGCACACACTTCACTTTTATAAGATAATGGAAAAAGCCAAGTAAATCGACTAAAGTCATCCACAAAAAGTAAGTAGTATTTATATCCAGATGTAGAAGAATATGGCCCCCATACATCACTATGAATAAGAGACAGAGGGGCATTTACAGTAGTATTAGACAATTGAAATGGAAGTCTATGGCTTTTAGCAATGCAACAATCAGTACAAGATTCCATTTTATTCTGTGAGACATTATTCTGAGAAATAGGCAACAAAGGTTTTAGATGATTATATTTTACAAAGGAGGGATGTCCTAATCGATTATGCCAAATGGAAGAAGAAACAGGTGTATGTGATGTTGCAAGGCATGAATTATGTACAGATGAACCAGTAGGCAGCACAGCTGTAGAAGGAGAGTAAAAATGGTAGAGACCATTGGTATTAGAACCTTGATGAAGAGTTCTCTTCGAAACCTTGTCCTGAATCACGAATTTAGAATCATCAAAGGTAATGAGACAATTATTGTCCTTAGTAAATTTGTGAACTGATAGAAGATTAGAAGAAATGGAAGGAGCATGTAAAACATGATTTAATCGAAAAGAATGATGAGGTGTAGGAAGCAGTCCCTTACCAGTGTTGTGAATGGGGACTGCAGTTCCATTACCTATAGTGATCTGATCTGAACCTGGATATGGCTGTGAGTGACTGAGATTATGAAGATCATGTGTGATATGATCTGTAGCAGCAGAGTCTAAGTACCAAGGTGTTTGTGGAGGAGAAGTAGCTGATGGAGTAGCAGCAACAAATGCTCTGGAGCTGGAGTCAGAAGGTTGCTAATACTGAGAACTAGAGGAAGATTGATACTGAGTAGTGTCCAACCGATACCAGTAGTCTAAGGCAGAGTGACCAGAACCGCCACAAATTTGACAAATTATAGATCTACCTCTGCTGTGAGAGAAGCCCCTTTGATCATGAAAATTCCGTGAAAAACCAGAGTTTGTGTTAGTGGTGAAATTGGATCCAGATCTGCCACCACCGCGAGGTTGACCTCTGTATTGATTAGAACTGCGATTGCCTCTGTAAGAGTGACCTCTGAAGGGAGGAGAATGTCCTCTGAGATTAGAATTGAAAGAACCTCGAACCGATGCAAATGCCATAGTAGGTTCAGAAGAATGTTTCTGCGATTTGGATTCAATATGAACAGATTCAGAAAGAAGAAGAGCAGTCAATTCTTCCATGGAGATCGACTCTGCTCTGGCTCGAATAGTAGTTTTGAAGGCGTCATACTCATCAGGAAGGCCATTTAAAGTAAGCAAAACCAGATCTTCATCATCTATGAAGGAAGAAACAAGAGCCAATTGACTGACCAAGGCTTTGATCTTTGAAAGATAAAGCTCCATTGAATCTGTTTTCTTTGAAATGCTGTTTAATTTGTTCTTCAACTGATGAACATGTGACCGAGAAAGCGAAGTGAATCGTTTATGTAAGGCAGTCCAGATCTCGGCACAACTATGAAGATGAAGAACAGATGAATAAATTTCAGTTGACAAGGTTGCAGTAATACAACTGAGCAAGTGTGCATCAATGATCTTCCATTGCAGATATTCTGGATTATCTTTTCCTGAACCAGAAGAATCTGTTATTGTCCTTTGTGGACATGATATAGTTCCATCGACAAATCCAAGAAGACTAGTAGCAATAAGCAAGTTCTGTACTTGATTTTTCCAGATTAGAAAATAGGATGCATCAAGCTTGATGGTGATGAACGAAGAGAAGTTCGAAATCAGTAATGAAAGATTTGGAGGAAGTGAGGTTGAAGACATGAGAGAAGATAAAGAATTGGAAGAAGCCTTGAATCAACTCGTGAGAGAGAAGGCTCTGATACCATGAAGAATTGAAAGAATTGAAAGAACTTTCTTATTATTTTTCAGTGAGTCATCAACATAGATTTACACTGCTTATTTATAGACTGATATGGAAACACTAAGTTGTTACAAAGTTGTTACAACTGAATGATAGTGACTGCTGTATGGCTGAGATGGTAGATCCTTCGAGAATCTTCTGGAAGTAACCGAATTAGTTGCTGGTGATGTGGCTAGTATACCAGAATCAGTTGCAGCAGTGGATTATACCAGAATCAGTTGCAGCAGTGGATAAACCAGAATCAGTTGAAGCAGTTGAACTGCTATTCTGTTTTAGCTTATAATCTTCAATAATTTAGTCCCTATAGTTTACACGATGTGTCAATCTGATCCCTATCAAAATCGAGCAAATTAAAATAATAAGGACCAAATTGACATATCGTGTAAACTACAAACACCGAATTGACACATCGTTTGAGCACGTGATGATTTTCCATCCACCAAACCTAACGGCCAGTATTTATTGGACCAATATGACACAATTCGTTAAATTAAAGGACAAAATTAAACAAATCAAAACAACATCGACCAAATTGACACATCATAGAAATTACAGAGACCATTTACATAATCTACCCTAATAATAATAATAATATTCAAACTACTGAAATGTTAACTTAAATTGTATAAATGAAAAATAATAATAAACCATAAAGATGGTAATAATTAAACCATACAAACATTATTTTGTGTTTTTATTAACTCAAATCATACAATAAAAATAATACAAATTAATACAAAAAAAAAAAAAAAATTCACTAAAAATAACCAAAAAAATAGTCACATATATTTTAGCATTAAAAATAGTTTCAAAAAATTATGTCATGAGAAATCCAATTCATTATATTTGATTGAATTTTGTCTTCTATTTTTCTAAAAATTAAAATTAAAATTAATTTGTTAAAGAAAAAGATCATCAATTTCTTATGATTCTATAAATAAATTGTATAATAAAGTTTAATAAAATATGATCAAGTGTTTCCCTTCCAATATTGTTTGCAAAAGACATTTCAATATTCTTAACAAATTGTATAATAAAGTTAAAAATAATAAACAATAAAATAAAAAAAAGACACTATAGAGTGGAAGACAAATTAAACAAATAAATATTTGATTAAATAAAAATAATAAATAAGTAAAATAAATAAGATATATAAATATAATAGAAAAAAATTTGTATAATACAGTTTAGTAAAATATATTCAAGTGTTTCCTACTCCAATATTGCTTGCAAAAGACATTTCAATATTCCTAACAAATTGTATAATAAAGTTTAAAAAAAATAAACAACAAAATAAAAAAATGAAAAAGACAATATAGAGCGGAAGACAAATTAACCAAAAAAAAAAATATTTGATTAAAAAAATATATAATAAAATAAATAAGAGATAAAAATATAATAAAAAGAACAAATTAAAATAAAAAGGAGAGGGAGTACTAATTGTTCCAAGATGGTTCCACTTTTCCCTACAATTTGGGTGGAGTATAACATCCATTTCAAATCATGTGAAGGGTAGGGTCATTTGGGTCTTTTGATCAAATCATTTTTAGAGGAAAATTGTCAAATGAAACAGTACTGAGAAATTCTATTTCCACACACTTGATTAACTCAGTGCACATCTTTTCTCTAAATTTTTTTTTATTACATTTCTATCATTCAATCAAATTACCAACACACTCCTCCCTCCCTCCCTCCCTCCCTCCCAACTCAACCCTAACCTTTGAAAAATTGATCGAAGGAAAGGAATATGCTCAAAGGCTTCCCTAACTGTTAACGTTAAGCATCCTACTTTAAATATTCAAATTACTTTTGATGAGAATCAAAAAATGGTAGCAAGAGAAGTTCAGAAAAGCATTTTTTATTTTATTTTATTGTGTATTTGTAGTTTTCGAGGACCATAAAGTGTATTGGTAAATTTCTTATTGTTGTATGATGAATGCTGCAGAATAAGGAAAGCACAGAGCATTGTACTATTCAACTTTATCATTGATTTATAGCTATTTGTGATTTAAACATAAGGAGCTACTGAAATTGTGGCTTTAGCAGGTTTAGGGTTAAGATTTGTTGGAGAAGATGAGGGTAGTTTAGTATTATCTAAAAATTATTGATGTGTATAGAGATAAAATTAGAAGTTTTAATTTATGTATGGTGTAAACTTAGTAAATAGTGTATACTAAGATAAATAATGATGTGTAAATAGAATTACTCAACAGTACTTACACATCCGTTTATTTGGATGGAAAATGTGACAGTTACAAATAATTCCAAAATCATAAGAGAGATGTCTACATATTTTCAAACGTCAGTGGAATTATCTATAACAACCCAAAATCATAGGGGGTTAAGTGCTTTTTGCCCTAATAATCAATTCAATTTCAAGTAGGAGCTCCTGATTGAAATTTGGAACTAGAATGGCAAGAACGATAATATTTTAGAGATATTGTGGTGCAGCTTGTTCAATTTTAGATATTAAATTTTTGTATAGTATATTTTTCTTGTGTTAAAATATAAGTAACATATATTCAAAAATAAAAAAAAAAAAAAAAATAAGTAACATGACTAGATTTTGTCTTTTTTATTTTTAATTTTTTTTGGTAATAATTTCCTTTTTAAGTTGATTGTCTTTTCAAGTGGTATTCGCTTAGAACCTCTAAAAGTTTGGGATTGACCCTTTTATAATTGTTTAAATTGTGAATTTCTACCAACTGACTCTTTCATTTCCAATTTGATTTAGTTGTTTAAGTTGCTAATTGCTCCATAAAATTTATTAATATGGTGAGAGATGTGTCTTCCATAAATTAGAAACAATAATTGATTTCTTGTCTTGACTATTTGTCAATGTTGTTTTACAGTCGAAAGAGAGCATCGATGCAGCTATTGGAGATGCTTTATCTAAGCCATGGCTGCCACTTCCTCTTGGACTAAAACCTCCATCTCTTGATAGTGTATTGGGGGAACTACAACTTCATGGAATTCCCAAGATACCACTCAGTTGCGCTTGAAATCCTAAAAACAATTTGGTCATTTCAAATCATAAAATAACCCTAAATTTGACGACATTTCCTGCATTTAGATATCCATCCAAGTTTGCAAATTTTTCACCTTCTCAAAAAAAAATAAAATAAAATAAAAACCGGCTTTTCCTTCTTTATGTTTTCCTTTGTTTTTTTTCTTTTTTCTTTTTTCCTTTCTTTTTTTTTTTTTTTTTTTAAAGGTCAAAATCAGATTACCTCTATTTTCTTTTCCAAGAGTGAGCAAGAAGAGCTTGATATATGAAGCTAATAATTTTTGTAATAGTTGTTATCAATATAAGACAGTAATAATCATGAGGACCTCTCTCTCTCTCTCTCTCTCTCTCTCTCTCTCTGCTTCATTGAAGTCCTGTTTGATAACTTAGTAATTTTTCCTTTGAATAATAATGTTAAATTGTTAACTATCAATCCTCAGAAAACTCTTTCATAAGCAGGCTAAACATGTGTCACTAGCTACCAATTTATTTAAAAGCTTTTGCTATTATAAAAAGTGGATAACTTCATTATTTATATCTTCAAACAGGTAATAATTAAAAAAACAAACCACTAAACCATAAAATTTTGGAAGAACTATACATAGGTGGGAATTGGAGAAAAAAAAAATTACAATTACATTGGGGGTGCAAGTATGTCGGTGGTGGCATTACAGGAATTCGCACTTTTGCCGACTAAAAATTTAGTCGGCAAAAATTATCCGCAGCCAATTTTTTTGGTCGCCAATTGAGGGTTGCGAAAAGTAATTAGTGACTAAAAAGTTTTTTAGTCAGGAAAAAATTCTATGTGCCGACTTAATTTTTTGTCGCTAAATATATAATTACTGCGACTAATCCATTTAGTAGCTAACACACTTTAGTCATGAAAAGTCATATTTTCTCGACCAATCATGTTAGTCACCAATTATCACATTCTACGACCAAACATGTTAGCCACCAAAAGTAATATTCCCCGACCAAACCTATTAGTTGCCAAAAGTAATGTTTACCCGACTAAAACGCTAGTCGGCAATAGATCTATTAGCGACCAAACTCTTTGGTTGCCAAAATTAATAATTTTACCTACTAATTATTTAGTTGCCAAATGTACCCTTTTACCTACCAACATTTTGGTCGCCAAATGTAAGTGGTGATACACTGACCAACAACTTTAGTCGGCAAAAGTATTACTTATCTTTCCCGACTAATCACTTGGTCGCCAAAAGAGGAAAAACAAAACCAATTTTGGTCGCCAATTCAATTTTTTTTGTTTATCAAAATATAATAACCCATCAAATCTATTCAATATAACCTGTAATTTGCAAGAATCATTCAAACCAACAAAATCAACTGAATCATGAACATCCAACAAAATACATAAATCTTCCAATCCTTAATCTGTTTAATTAAAATCATCAACTATTATAAGTTTTCATCCACAAGTAATTCCATACTATATAATCGTCCAATTAAAAATATAATGTAATCTATATAATCATTCAATTCACATCCATTCAGTATATAAATTTAAAACATAACAAGTACTTGTTATTATGTATAAAATTTTTATCCATACACATCTATCAAAAAATATAACTAGTAGTTTATCCAAATATTTTCCATACACATCTATTCAAAAATATATAATTCTTCAAAAAATGTAACAAGTGCCAACTAGTCCTGTACAATTTAGCTTCGAGTACAAGTTCATCCATCTATACAAAAGAAAAAGGAAAATAATGTCAGGGAATTTTTTTTAATCAAAGTTATAAGCACTTCAAATGATTGTAAAATTGGACAAAAAATGAAAAAGGTCCATAAAAAATAAAGGTATATCATTTTGTAAATAAAACAACAACATTCATACGTATATATCCAATCAACATTACAATTCTATCAATATCAATGCACCACACTTAGAAAAATTCCAATAATAATAGATGTATGACCAACAGATTAAATGGAAAAAAAAATAAATAAATAAAAGGAAATAACCTCCACATTGATCCAGTACTCACAAGCTTCCAAAAAGCTTTATCTATACACTTGCTACAACTAACAAAAGATTCTCCATATTTAAA
Organism: Camellia granthamiana; assembly: GCA_036172215.1. Taxonomy (NCBI): domain Eukaryota; kingdom Viridiplantae; phylum Streptophyta; class Magnoliopsida; order Ericales; family Theaceae; genus Camellia; species Camellia granthamiana. The sequence goes on from CM069907.1 coordinate 73,199,973, forward strand.
AGAAAACTTCCCATAGTGGATATAATAATTCTAACAATTCAAACATCATCTCTTATCCAATAAATATATACAATTTAAAAATTCCATCTAATTACCCAAAGGTTTACAAGGTAGAGACTTCATAATCATCGTTTGTATGAAACACCAATCTTGGTACACCCCTTTCAATCTCTGCATTTTTGTTAACATAAAAGGCTGTACAACTCCAAGGAGAATAACTAGGCGAATAAGTTTTTTCTGTAAAAGAGTATTTATTTCTATTTTACAGAGTTCTAAATACTCTTTTTTCATTTGACTGGGATGAGACCTGGTAGGAATTGTGCGCTCATCAAATCCTAGGTCATATGGAAGAGAAACTATATGTTTCTTTCGTTCCCAGAAAGCATTAGGAACATTACTACAGATTTCTACATAAAATTCTTTTTCAATTAGTTTGATTTTATTCTATAAAGAAGATTGTTGTAATCTTTGTTCTGTAGTAAGGAAATGAATTTTTTATTGAAAGAAATTAATTTGTTTTTCCTTAAAATTAACTAGATCTTTGATTTGATCTAATTCTTTTGTATACGGTTCTGTAATAAACTCGAAAATAATCGGTTTATTACTAATGGTTGTATGGATGCCAATGGAATCCACTTTGGTTATAGGCATTAATAAACACAAGAATGGTGTGCCCAAAATAATAGTTTGGGACATATTTCTGATAAGAACAAATGAAGTTAGAAGACAAGTGCCCTGATTACAAATAAGAATTTCTGGAAGTTTGTAACGAATATACATGGAATTACCACTAGCATTAGTTAGTGACTGGGTAGTTTTCTAGAAATATTGAGTAGGAATTAATCCTTCTTAATGCAATTCATATCCGCATCGCTATCCACAAGAGCGACAACATCGTTGATTATAAAATCTAGTTTAATAATAAATGTTATTCTGATATACCATTTCTGGAAAGTAACCTAATTCATTAGCATTAAATACTGGTTATCAAAAGGTTCAGTCTTACTACTGCTAGATTTGGTTTCAGTAATATCTTTATTTTTTATTGAGTCTTTCTGTTGGTTAAGCTGAGTATTAATTTTCTTAATATCAGCAGTGATTGCTAAGTTGGCAATTTGTAGATGTTTAATTTCAGTTTTTAAAACATTAACTTCCATCTTGAGGTCCTGGATTGTTGTAGGTTTTTCCTGTGGAGAAGGTATTTGTAAACAATGATAAACTTCTCTCATACTGTAATGATTAGGAGGAAGGCCAATTTCCTCTTTTTTATGTTGTTGATAACATATTTCCAAGAAAATTAATTTCATTTCTAGATTGGTGATTTGGTCAGCAATGTTTAACACTTGTTGTTCATTATCAGTAAGGACATTGAGACTAGGTCCTCCTATGTCAAGTCCATTCATTTCGACTATTGCTTTCCAATAGTTTGCTTTTGAAATTTGGTTAATATTATTTTGGTTGCAGAGACAATTTTCTAAACCAGAGTCAGATTCTGAATCAGACTCTAAGGGTGAGTAAAGCTCGGCTAAACCATCATCAGAACTCGGGCTAGTATCTATATCTTCTTCAGATATAGCTTGGAGGATTTGTTACTGGATATGATTATATATTGCCATTTCATTAAGTTTCTGTTGGATTTTGGATTTACAGCGATTGGCATAATGTCCTGTTTGTCCACACTTGTAACATTTTATTGTGGATTTGTCTTTTCTTTTGTAAGAGGTTTTCTGTTTGCCTTTAGATCTTTGAGGCTGATTTTGCTGGTAACTATGTTTAGGAGATTTATACTGTCTGGTGTTTCTGGAGTAGTATTTCGAAGGTTTTCCAAACTTGAGTTTCTTATGTTTAGAAGGATACTGGATTTTACTATCATGGGCAAATTGTTCACAAAATTCACCTATCTCTTTTTTCCCAGTAAGATGTTGTTTTTTCATTTGATGCTGGAGTTTGAGTTCATTGCATAAAGGAAGACCTTCTTCAGTAATAAGACTTATGAGTTGTCCATAAGTATATTCATTGTAAGGTATAGTCATTCTATCATGTCAGTCATGTAATTTCTTTCGAACTCTCTCAGCAAAGAGAGTAGGAAGGCCATCAATTAATTTGGCTTTCCAATGTTCACTGTTTGCATCAAATCGACACATTATCCGCATAAGGAAAACATCTTTATACCATCGAAAATTAGATAAAAATGGACATCGAAGATTCTGTAATAATTCACGACTCTTGTCTTCAAGGCCAGAAGTCATGTTACCAAGGAAATGGTATACAGTAGTATGAATAAGAGTGTAAACAGCATCTTGCTCTTGATGAGCATGACCAATTATAGGATCGGTTATAATTTTAAATGAATTTAAAATTTCATTCTGTTGAGTTTCAGTGAGATAATTATCCCACCATCCTTTGAGAATTCCTCTAAAACCGTTTATGATGAAACGAGCTATTTGATGGTCTGTATTGTCATTATGTTGGCATACAGTAGAATACATTATCATCTGATGCATAGATTCAAAAACTTGATATTCAGATTGCCTATCAATATTCCATTCATAAATGGTTTTTCCATGATAAGATCTTTGTGTCTGGAGGAAATCTTCTTCGTAAAGGGCATCCATGGGAGTTGGTCTGGGATAATAATACCTGCTTGGTCCTGTTAAGGCCATTTTGTTTTTGCCTTTACCATAATTTATCCAGTTGACAGAGGCTGGCATTTCTTGAAAATTGTTTTAAATTTCAGTAATTTGGGAGAGTGTAGGATGTTGATAATTCTCTTCATTATCTTGTTGGTGCTGGCTGGATATCATATTAATTTGTGAGGATTCCCCTATGTTAATATCCTTAATTCTTTTAACTAGGGTTTCCATAAATTCATTATTCTGCTTCTGTGACTTAAGATTAAACTTAGTCATTTCTAAAGCTGGTTTAATAGTTACTGGTATTAAGGACTCAGGCTTAGGTTGGACCTTATAATTGTCTTTGATGTGAACGACAGTTTCTTCAATTCTGGTTAACTGTTTTCCTACTGTTTGGCAGTAGAGATTTGTATAATTATTCTGTTTGATCAAAGGAATAATATCTTTGACTAATATACATTCTCTTTGGGATTTTCTTTCTAGAGTTTCCACAAAAACGGTAATAACTAAAGGTTTATTGGATGTTGTGTCACTAGGTTTGAGTTCTAATGCCTGTGGGGGTGGATGAACAGATGTTATACTTTGGCCATCTATCATAACCTAGGTTTTCTGAATATTTTCAAGAACATTTATTTGAGTTTCCTGAATAGGAAAAGTTTCCTTGTACCATAAAGGAAAAGATTGAAGTTTCTGATAGTCCTCTAAATGGGAATAATACTGTTGTTTGATTTGTTGTAGTTGAGTAGGACTATGATTTTTAAAATACCATGTCCTAAATTCTCTGTATTTTTCTTGTAAGAAATCCTGATTTAGGATTTTCTGATTTTCACTTCCTGGTGTAAAATCCATTACACTTCAAAATTCATGTCACTGGCCGTTGGACTATAAGGCCTTCTGGATTCATATACCTCATGTGGTATTTGGTTTTCTAAAAATTGAATTCGTTGAACAACAGGATATGTAGTATTATCAAGATTTGTATCACTTGGAGGTCTAGATGACATTCCTTATAATACAGACTCGATAGGTTCTGAAATGGATTGTCTAGAGGAGTCAGGTAGCAGTTCTAAAACTGTCACTAGACATGCTTCTGGATAATGGCCTATGTGGCCTATTGAAAGTGAGGTATACATTCCCTCCTTGTGTCTGTATAACATCATCTAGAGATTGGCGAATGATAGGTCTAACTGGAACGGCATTAGGAATTTGCCATCTTTCTAGAAAAGTTATATTCTGCCAAGGTATCAATCTTGGAACAACAACTTGGCTACTGAAAGGTTGGTATCAATTATAACTATTTGTCCTAATTCACTCTATTTTTTGATATAAGGATTCAGAGTAGTTAAGACTTTTAAATGAATCCTAGAAATAACTGTAAACGGAGGTGATCCTGGAAGATACTAATATCCATTAGAAAGAATCCTAAGCTCGAGGACTTTTGACAGATTAGGGTCAATAAGTGTGATACTTAGGTTTGGATAAATGTTGAAATATACTAGACCATGAGAAAGGCTAGTTTCAATAGCTCCCATAAGGGATGCTCTCCAATCAAGACATCTTCCGTCTCGAAGGGTGCATTGGATATTGGTATTTTGCCCAAGTAATGTCAAGGGTTTAAATGCAATCTGATCAAGTCCTATGTGGACATACTTATACTCTTGTAAAAATGGGTATAAGTCCTGTATGTGAAAGAGATACATAATCTCATCATCATTTTGTATAGGAACAACATGTTCAAAGGTTTTAATTATTTTTCTACTGGTAAAGTCAAAGGTTCCTATCTTATAGATAGTGTCTAGTTTAACTTTAGGGATAGTTCATTTATCTAAGGCTTCCCTTACATCTTGGTAGGTGGCTAACTCGGCTGTTTCTAATGTAGAAGCTACTGTATTGGCTACTATAGTGATTATATCATCTGTAGGTGCAGTACTCATAACGTTGTATGGGGACCATATATGTATAATTTTAATAAAATATAATTATAATACAAATAGTACTAAACTTGGCTCTGATACCAAGGGAGGTGCTTACACAGGGTAAAGCTAAGCACGTTTATCAACGACTTACAAGGATATGACCTAACTGCAATCACTGCTAACCGGTCTGCCTCGATGTAACTTGAATGACGTCCCACTTAACCTAACACAGTTTTACCCTCAATTAGCACAAACCCAGGAATACTACTATTCATATTATTATTATTATATTAAATTTAAATTATGCCATATATGGTCTCATGAAATTACTGTAGAGGAGGAGGTAGCCGAACGGCCGCTACCAACAAGCAGATTTGCTCCTGGATCTGCTGGTCAATTAACTGTATTTGATTATTAATATTCTGTAATTGTTATGTCCTTACAATCTGTAAATGGCAATTATCAACAGTAAGACAAAAATTACGACGCAAATTGTAATATGCTAATAAATCATATAATTCAACAAGTCTATCTATAGGCATACATTAAAATATTAAAAGATTAAAAAGAAATACTTACAACCAGAACTGCAAACTTTATTAAATAGGAAAGATGCACAAAGAGAGAGCACACTTATGTTAAGACTTAAAACACTCTGGAAAAAAAAAACTTGTCCTCAACAAGGGTGAGGCTATCCCTTATATAGACACATAAAAGATAGGATAAGATAAGGGTGAGGACAGGTGGCGTGTCCTAGATGGGTGGAGTCGATCTTCCTTATCCTCAGCTGATGCAGCACTTTATCTTTATTGTCCTGTACTGGACAACTGTCTGGACAGCTAGTTGGTAGGACTGGATGACAGACAAGGAATCTGTTTTTGCCGAAAGTTGTTATCCTGGTAATTTGTCATTTTGTACCGACGTAGTGATAGTGGAGGACAAGGTCATATAGCCTTTCCTTTTCCTTTCTTGTCTTCTTCATTTCAATTTTTTCTGAAATGAGACTAGTCAAAGAGTCCCAAAAATCACCAAGATTAGGTTCATTATCGGTAGGGTCTTGAGATTCACCAGCAAGGACTGTGAACTCATTTTCATCCTGATCTGGGTCTTCTTCTGGATGAGGTTCTTGACTGCTGGAGACAGATTTCATACTAGTATCATAACTAGATAGGGACTGAAGGAACTGTTCCTTCATATAATCCGTACTTTTGATAATTAATTCCTGTTTGGACAAATCGGGATACTTTTGTCATAATTCTGTTTGAATCTATAAAAATGGATTCTTCATTACTGGAGTTGTTGGGAGTAATTTAGGAACAACATCCCAGCATACCTTGGTATGAGCATGGATTTTCTATAAAGTCTCCAACTGTTGCTTAGGGGTATCAAGCCCCTTTGTCCACCACTTCACAAAGAAAACTCTTTTGAGTTGTGGGATTTTATTCTGATAATCACATTGGAAATCCCACTTCCATATTCATGGAATTCCAAAGCGAATGACAAAATGGACAATAGATTTAGACATTGAAATGTCCTTGTATACTAGAAGACGGTTGTAGGCAATTTGCCATTCATTAAAAGCCTGTCGAATAGGTTCTGGAAAAATTTCTAACTGGAGCCTGAACTTATCCCACCAAATGAGAAACCAGTTGGGGAGATTGTTTTTGAGGACGTTGGGAACAATACGGAGAAACCAGGAATGGCTCCGAGGGGAATTCTGGTAATAAAATGCATAAGTAAATGCATCAATAGAATCCCAATAACTGTAACAATATTTCTTGTTACGGATATCCAAAAAAGCCTCCAAACCCTCTTCCCAAACCATGCCAAAGCCAACTTCACTTTCGAAAAAAAAATGCATGCTTATGTGACTTTTTTAGAGAAAAATAAAACCTTATAATATGCCACATAAGAAAGGAAAAACACTGCTTATATATATATGATTACTAACAATTTTTAAATTTACACCAATTTTAACCTTCATCAATTTGTCAAAAAAAATTAAATGTAAAATTTTAAAAACACTCAAGTCAAAAAATCATTTAAAATTTATAGTGCTATGTTCTTGTTAAATAATATCTACGAGATTATTTGAGAATGCATTAAATAAGTATTTCTTATTTGAGTCATATGATTTTTTTATTATTTTTATATAACTTTTTATAAAAAATAAAGACGTACATTAAATAAACAAATTCCAAACAACCCCAAGTATTATTACAATCAAGGTTAAATAGGTTTCATGTTAACAATGGGTTAAGGGAAAATGGGTCTCATAGCTCTTTGTTTACACCCATTGTTTGGTTCTTACCTCTTTATTTGGTTCTTAGTTCTTTGTTAAGAATCTGAAACAAAATGGATCCGGTATCCTAAAACATGGATGCAACCAATAAGATGCTAAGTAATTCATTTTTGAAACAATTCCCTAAGATTTTAAATACTTATCCTTTCCTCTTTTCTAATCTCATCATCTCATGAAAGAAGTTCTTTTGTTTTTGTTTTGTTTTGTTTTTTTGTTTTTGTTTTGTTTTGTTTTGTTTTGTTTTTTTTTTTTTGTGTGTTTGTTTGTGGTTGAAGTTGTTTTTGTTTTGATTTTTTTGTTGTTTGCTTTTTGTTTTTGTTTTATATTCTTTGTATTGGTTGGGGGTGGGGGAGAGAATAGTCAACATGGATGGAACTCCTATTTTGTTTTTGTTTGTAGTTAAAGGTCCTAGTTTCATCATGTCTCTACCATATTTGATTATTATAAACCACTTTCACAAATTTAGCAATATGGTCTATCTGGCAAAGAAACTATTTCGTGTGTATGTGTTTTGTAGTTGTTGTTATTGATGGTAATGAAACAGATTATAATTTATTTATTTTTTTGGACAAGTAAGACAGATATAAGATAAAGAGGAGAATTCATCCATTTTGGTGAATGAATAGATAAAAAATAAAAATTTAAACAGATATATGTGTGTGTGTGTGTGTATGTACTAGATATATTTGAGTGACAGTGGTAGAAAATTTCAACAGATAGGGAAAAAGAACAAAAGAGAGGGGAGAGACTATATATATCACAATTTGAACAGATAAAAAAATAAACGGACAAGAAAAAAATAGGCTTGTGAAATTCAACAGATAGGGAATACTAAGTTTGAATTTCAACAGATAGGAAAAAAATAATTGAACAGATAATAAACTTAACTCAAATTTTCAATTGATATAAAAAATTTGAACAAATACATAGATTTCGGGGAAAATATTGAACAGAAATATAGAAAATTAAACAGATAAATCGAATTTTAAGGAAAAAATTGAACAAATAGATAAAATTTAGAAGAAAAATTGAACAAATAGGGGGAAAAAATTGAACAGATAGTCAAAAAATTTGAACAAATAAATATAAATTTAAATTGATAGACAAAAAATTTGAACAGATAGTCAACAAAAAGTCAAACAGATAAAAAAAGTCAAGGAGTAAAATTAGAAACAAAATATCTTTTATGACTTCCTACTAAACTATTTCACAAAGTGTAGATTTTTCACCAACAAAAAATATTCACTGAATCTAACGCCTTGCACCTCCCTTAGATTGGATTTATCACCAATTTTTTTTTTTTATAAATGATAAAATAATAAATTTAACATATCTAATAAAAAAATTGATATTATCACCATTTTTTTTAAATAATAAATTTAACATATACAAAAAAAAAAAATTCTATATCAAATTGACATATATCAATTTGCCACCTATTTAAAAACATTTCCCACGCCAAATTTGGAAGGTTTGGCGGAAATGCTCTTATACAAGTCATTTTGCATAGTATCATTTTCCAGCATTGAAAGAACCCAAGAGCGAACTCGCATAAAACGAAAACCTCTGTGCGTAGGGTTTAGCTTCGATAATCTCTAGATATCGAAGAAAATTCCATTGAGGTCTCGCAAAATCCTCGATAAAACTACGTGCATTCTAGAATTTCGAATCTCTCAGTCATCATGGCTCGTGATCCAAACAATGCGGTGATAGTCCCGAAGAAGAAGAATGAGATGAAGGACGAAGATCTTGTAAGTTCAATGCAATGTTTGGTTGCTGATAGGAAACAATGTTGTTTAGTTTTTCAAAATTTTAATCTCATTTGGCTCTGTGAATGTGCAGTCAGAGGAGGATTTGGCTTTGAAGAAGCAATTAGAGTTGTATGTGGAGAGGATTCAGGACTCTGATGCGGATTTACAAGAGGCTACCCTTTAGAGTATGAGGTAGAGTCACAGTATTTGTGAATTTAATGTGTTTTCCAAAAATAATGCAATGTTGCCTTATTTGTCATACTATATCCTATTAACTGTGTGGCTATTAGCATCTCGATCAAAATAGTCAAATTTTTAGTTAAATTTGAACTGAAAGTCTATTTTCTATTTTAATATTTTCTAATACATTCTCCAACAAACTCTCTATTCTTTATTTCATTTGTGTAGTCCTCTTTCTCTACCTATATGCAACTTGTGGTTTGATATTAAACTAAACTGGTTAGTCAATAATTGAGTTTGATGGAGTGTGTTTCTATGGTTGTCTGCTATAAAATAGACAAGAGAAGACTCTAATGAGCTTGATAATGATGCTCATGCTAGAAACACTATTTGGTTCAATTTTGTAGTTTAGAGAGATTGACAAATTGAAAACTTAGCGAGGGAACTTTGGTATTAATTTGTTGGGTAAATTACAAATAACCCCTGAGGTTTACTTAAAATTTGATTTATAGTTTTCAAAAACAATTTTCTGAGTCGTATTTTTATATTTTTAAGTTTTTTGAGAATATTTTAATGAATTTTTTAAAAATTTCAATCTTAATATACTTAAAAAAATAAAAAAATTGTACCAAAATCTTTAAAAAAATTTACCGAATATAACAAAATACAAAAAATGCATTAAATTTTCGTAATTTTTTTTTGTATTTTTTGTATTTGGTGAATTTTTTGAAAATAATTTTCACAAATATTATATTTTTTAAGCATATTTCTGCGTTTTTCGATTAGGTGAATCCAAAAATAAAAAATTTGAATAAAATATAAAAAAAAATTCACTAAAAATAAAAAAACACGAAAAACAAAAAATTCAATTTTCTGAAAAGTAGAGTCAATTTGTTGGAACCAAACATAGTTAATTGTTCTTGTGATTCTAGAAATTACATTCTGCCCTTAAAATTTCTGATCACATAATAAATAACTCCTTTCACTAATTAACTGTTAAGTCAATTAACAATTTTTAATAATATCCAAAAAAACGTTGATCTTAACCACGCTTTTAACCAACTTTTTTTTTGAGAAAGCGTGGATGATAACCACGCTTTTAAAACTTATATAAAACTCCCCCAGCCCCGTCATTTGCAACCACGCTTACACTTAGGTTTTTTTGATCTCTCTCTCACTCTCTACTCTCGCTCTCTCTCTCTCTCTCTTTCTCTTTGCTCTTAGACTCTCTCTTTGCTCTTACACTCTCTCACTGCTCTCACTCGCTTTCTCTCCGTCCGTGGGTTGCTCTCTCTTGTTGGTATGGCGTCTGTCTCTCTCTATCTCTCTCTGTCTCATTTGAATTTTATGTGTTTATTGTGTTTGTGAAAATGTGAATGTGGGTGCAATGTGGGTATAATGTGGATAGAATAGGGTTTATGAATGTGAAAATTTTGTGAATTGATGAAAATATTGGTAGAATAGGGTTTGTCAGTGTGAAAATGTTGTGAATTGAAATTGATATTCAATGTGGGTAGAATAGGCTTTGTGAATTGAAATCGTGGTTTTGAATTGTGAAAATTTTCTAGGGTTTTCAATTGAATGTGAAATCATAAATTAGGGTTAGGGTTTTGAATTGTGAAATCAGAAATTAGGGTTAGGGTTTCAGAAATTAGGGTTTTGAATTGTGAATCCTATCTATATTTTTTGAATTGAAAATTTTTTTTTCCTTGTTAATCCTGTCTATATGGTTAAATCTTCTTATTCTTTCGCTTATCCCTTAAGCTACATCATTAGGCCACTATAACTAGTACAAACAGTTTTTTTGGGTTGTTTTAGGAAATATGTTAAAAGCTAATTTTTCGTTTTTTTAAACTTTTGTTGGAAAACGTGTACAAAAGTAGAGAAATGATGTGACCAAAAAAAATTAGAAGTCAAAAAATGGCTTTTAACCTATTTTCCAAAAGAGGCCTTTCAAGTCGTCCTAAAAAATGTTATTACCAAAACATTTTATATAAATAAAAAAATTGTGTTTAAAAATTATGTTTGAAAAAATTAAAAATTTTGATTTATAAAATGACTCATTCTCGAGAATTTTGACCCACTTGAACTATCCAATTGACTTATTCCCTATGCGTCTGAATTATGTTTATTCAATTAAGCTTTATATTTTTATGATAGTCAGATGTCTGAATCAGTTTACGTATTTCTCGACTAATCTTAGAATCCACACCAAACGTCCCTTCCATGTAGTCACGGGTACTCAGGATTGCATGAAATGAATAAGATAAAATAATATCACGGGTATCACTTCTTCCGTAGTGCCCCAACTCAATTATCGTCACCAGGTCATATGATATTTGTTCAAGTCATAACAATAGTAATATATCAACAATTACTATTATTATTAATTTTTTTTATTTTATGAACAATGTCTTCAAGAGGTGCAGGAAGTTCACGCTGTGAAAGAAATCCGAAAGTGTGGCTATTACCTCCATTTTATTTATGACTACAAGAGCGAAAAGTACTCGAGTCCGAAGGATTATTATGCTGGTATCCGAGCAGAAGGATTGTTTAATGATGTACGTAACTTTGGGGCATCGGTACCTCATCGTCATTCATTGACCATGGCTAGAGGAAATGTGAGTGACTATGAAAAAGTAGTTAGCAGAATTAAGAAGGAGAACAATAGAATGTTGATGCGGAGATGTCGACATTTCATGCTTCAACTAGCCACTGAAATGGCAGAAACAAGCAACAGAGATTTGACAGTGATTGAGCGAAATAATGTCTTAAGCAATGAAAAATATCTCTCTGACTACTACATGTTAGATAAGGAATGAGAAATCAAACACCTTTATCTTTCATATATGTTTGTATGTTGTGTCGTATCTTCGTTATTAGGGTGTAAGACAATGTTGTTGTTCATCTAACTTACGGATGTATTTCAATTATTTGTTATATGAACCTGAAGTTTATGAAATAACTACATTTATAAGTACACATGTCAAGATTCGTTGCGAATTTCTCTTCCTATTGATAACTCATGTATAAGCATTGCAAAGTCATTACACATGGTAGCTGTATGTTTGAAATTATTGTAAACAACTATGCATCAGAGTTGTCACATCAACTTTTATGACCTGAACAACTATGCATCAACTTTATACAAGTTGTCACTTCGACTTTTATTTACTACTCAATGTATATCTGAAGGTTTTAAGCAAAGTTTAAATCCACTTACAAATTTAATTTCACTTTTCCGTTTACAAATATAATTCAATTTATTTTGTCTTGACAATATATTTAATTTCACTTTTCACCTTACATATTTCATTTAATTTAATTGGAGAAATTTGACCAATTTAATTTGAAGTTAATTATGTGTTGATTTAAGTCGGTGTTGTTCTTGTCTGCATACTAGGCTAACTTTTATCTGTAACACTTTCAAGTTCTATACATCGAAAAACCCATTCATTCTAACTCTACTACAAATTAATCTTCAATACATTCTAACTCTATAATATTTTATCTTCAACGTTTATGAATCTATTTGGAGCTGCATAGGGTGGCTTTTTAAACACAAAGGGTCTAATTGTTTTGTTGTTTTGTTCTGACACCCCCTCATCCCATTATGAATTACAGAATTCACATGGGCACAATAGCTATGGTACGATAATAAATTGTAGCTCGGCACAATGATACGTCCAACATTTCTCAGTGATGTAGTGACTTTAACAGACGTAATAAATTGTATGCTTTGTTTTTTCCTCAGATGCTATGTGACTTTGTGCAGCGATGCAGTGATGCATGTGACTTTTTTCCTCAGATGTAGTGATGCATGTGACTTTGTGCAGTAATGCAGTGATGCATGTCACTTTATGCAGTGATGCAGTGATGTATGTGACTTTCTGACTTTGTCGGTTATATACTTTGTGACTTTTTTCCTCACATGCAGTGATGCATGTGACTTTGTGCAGTGCAACTTAGATGCTTTGTTTTTTCCTCACATTTCAGAATCTATGTAAGTCACATTAATACGACCACATGGCAATAGTGTTGACAAACAACTATATAAAGGACTGAAGGAGTGATGGTAAACACACAACCTTTCCATTCAGTTCGCCCTAGGAAACTATCGTTTATCTATTGAGAAAAAATCAAATGGACTATAGATTCACGGCAGGAGATAGGAATCGCAGATGTGAGAGTTCACGACGAGGAAGAGGAATGGGAATGGGACTCACAGGGGGTAGGAACTTCGAAAGAGGTGAGAGTTGATGCCGAAGAACAGGAACAGGAAGGGGAAGTGGCGATGCTGAAGATGAAACACCATTTACTTTGTTAGATGCCTTTTGTGCTTATGATGACAGGTTTGGGAAGCGACATTTAGTCATGCCCAAGTACTATCGAGATCCATGTGGTTTCGTGGAGGATCCATCTAATAATCAAACAGGATATGGTTTAGCAGACACTAGACTTTTGAAGTGGCCCGCACTATTTATAGAGCGAGTGCAAATGGAAAGATTATGTCGGGAAAATCGACTGAAGGTGCTGAAAGCACATTCAGTTCAGATCCAAAAGGAAGATCCAGATAATGTTGATCGACTATGCGAAAGACTTCGGCGTGAGATTTCTCAAATACGCTGTAGGTCAACCCGCAATATGTAACTATCTATACTTAAGTCGGATACCAAGAAGAACGGAACAGCACCAAATGCTACGGCTATCAAGGCTATCAAGGACGATCCTGCACTTCTCTCTGACCCTGAGCTCTTTGATTGTTCGGACTCTGAGATTGCCGATTTGAGCGAGGATTAAGCGTTTATCTGTCTACTAAATTATATTAGGTTATCCATAATTATATGTTGTGTGTTAAAATAACTCTTTCGACAATGAGTTTGTGAAAGGTTTGTCTAATATTTGTCTATGTAACTGTGAAGTATTGTACTTGTCGCTTTATTTTATGTTCTGTATTACGTTGAATGTTTCCACAAATTATTTTTGTGGGATACTTATGTTTGAACTAGCTATGGCGTTTTAAAGTGTTGTAAGTGTTATAGTCTTACCTTTATTTTGTTTTCCTGTTCGTAGTAGTAATTAGCAAATTAGATACTTTATTTATGTTGTGTGAAGTTTTATGTAAATATTTCGTGGCAACAAATATTTAGTTTCGAAAAATCTGCAAAAGTAGGCTTAGTTTGGGAAATAAATTCGTATAGGGGCTAAGTTTGGGAAAAGCCCCGACAAAATTTTTCCGAAACTGCGCAAAATATTCTCTGGGAGGGTGCGTGTCTCAAGCCCATTATTTTCTTCTTCTTTTTTAATTTTTATTTTTAAATTTTTTATTTGTTGTTTTTGTTTTTGTCTATCATCGATCTTTTTTAAATCATATTTGAATTATATAACAAAATAAAAATTTATTTAAAATTTTATATTTAAATAACAATTTAAAAAATAGCAAGTAAATTAAGCAAATATTTAATTTACATTTTTTACACAATTCACTACTCTTTAGACAACGCATGCTGTTTATTTTTTAAAAATTTAATGTATAAATTATTTATGTAAATATCAAATTGATATGATAATCGTACATATAATTTTATCATTTAAAAAAAAATAATGGATGTGAAACATAATTTTCAAATTATATAATTGATTTTTAAATATTAAAATAATAAAATTGGTAGCTAAGATTACAAATTTAATATGATATTTTATATGAATAATTTATATATAGAGATGTACAAGATGATTGAGCGAATTTTATATGAATAATTTAAAAACTGTATTAAACCAGGTTTTCTAAAAAAATTGTATATGAATTTTATATAAATAATCAATAGTTAGTCGTCACGCTTTCCTTAAAAATTGTATTTCGGTAGTAAAAGTGTGGTTGTGAATAAGACGATATTTTATATGAATAATTTAAAAACTGTATTAAACCAGGTTTTCTGGAGAAAAAAATATATATTTAAAAGCACAGTAAAAGCGTGGTTCAAAACCACATTTTTAGAAGAGAAAAAATAAAAAACGTGGTTGTAAACCACGTCTTCTGAAATTTTTTTTATTTAAAAGCACAGTTAAAGCGTGGTTCATAACCACGTTTTCAGACTTAAAAGCGTGGTTCCAAATCACATTTTATGAAAAAAAAAAAAAAACTTACAAGCGTGCACGTTTTTTGAAATTTTTTTTTTACCTAAAAGCGTGGTTTCAAACCACGTTTTATGAAAAAAAAAAACTTAAAAGCGTGTTTTGTAACCACGTTTTCTTAATTAAAAGCATGATTTGTAACCACGCTTTTACGATTTGAGAAATTTTCAGCGGGAGGGTCAGGTAAACTAGTTTCGGAATTCCGTCCAAACTAGTCCTAGTTTGGGAAATAAGTTGGTATTTTGCCTTAATTTGGGAAAAGGCTGAGCCACTCTGCAAATTGTATTGAAACCCTTTTCCTACGAAATCTTTTCCCACAAAGTCTGCAACTCCATCGTTTCACATCTTTGTAGCTCTCTTCCTCATTCAGGTATGTATCATTCTCAATCTATCTATTCTCTCTCTTTATGTCGGCAAAACCCTGTCGCAGTCATCACTCCCTCTTCAACGTACCTACTTGCGAAACCCTATGTTCAACCTTCCTTTCCCCATCTCTGCAACGCCCTCACTCTGTACCACCAAACCCTATCTTCCGACATCTCCTATATGTGAAACCGTCTTCCCAAACCTCTCTACAAACCCCCTATGATCCCCCTTCAACTGGATTAATTTATGAAATCAAGAATATATGTGTATAGTATAGGGTTATGTTCTATGAGGACTAATCATAATGTAGTCACCCATTTTATTTTGATTTTGCTGTCATTTCTTTAGAAGCAGATTTCTTGTACTATTATTCATGATTTCTTAATGCCCTTATATACAAATGATTTCTTGATTTCTCTGTTTGGATTTGTTCAATGGGTTTCTCATGTTCTCATTGGCAAGATTAAGGTTAATCTTCTAATGTCAGAGAAATGCCCTATGGTTGGGATATACTTTTGGATAAAGAGAGAATTTGAATTTGTTGACATGCTTGGCTACTCTCCTTAGGTCCTCTGATTTGTAAGAATTGTATTGAACTATTTACATATATCCCAACCATAGATTAGCTCATTTCTGTGGTCGTAGAGGACGCTTTTGTTTCTAGCAGTGACTGGATGGCTTTAGTATGGTGACTTTCTATTTCACTTTTCACAATAAATATGGTATTATCTGTAACCATTGTAGCTTTAATTGTAATTTATGTTTTTTTAGATGGCACCATTGACTTATGCTCCATAAATCTATGGGCAGTGGAAAGCTTGCATCTACTTTTTGCAGTCAATCTCGTATCTTGACATGGAAGCCAAAATTCATATAGTTGAGTTGATACATGTCATTATTATTGATAGGTCCCTTTCTATTGAATTATGGCCTGCTGATTCTTGTGAAATGAAAAATTACCCAATTCATTTTGATTTTGATGTTGTTTCTTTAGAACCCACACCACACCAAAAAAAATATATGACATATTTTAGTACTTGAACTATTGCTTTAAGGTTCATTCTATTTCAAGATCTCAGTTGCTCTAAGCCGTTGCCATCCATGGGCGAGCCCGTTATAAAGGCAGGCACGCATTAACCTGTCCCCGAATAAGCAATCCGTTGGTTCCCCTAGGGTTTATATATTTCCAATTCCCAATCACAGAAATGAGTTCGAGTTCGAGTTCTTCTCTAGCCAACCCATCGTTGCAAGCATGCTACCATTCATTACAATTTCTCTCACTCCTCCGCTATCTCTCCATCTCTAGCTCCGTTCAGGTAATTATTCTCATTCAATCTCCATTTTTGAGTACCCTCTAGTTTGGTTTATTGACTTGAAACTGTGCGTGAAAACGCTCAGTCCAAGCCCTAATCTGATTAATTTGATGCATCTTCGTTGAAATTTGAACTGGGTTTTGGGTTTGCCCTTGTCCTTTTTACTCATTGGTTTATTGTCATACCCATCAATTAGGGTCTTCGAATTTTTTTATTTTTTATTTTCTAAGCCTTAATCTGATTAATTGTGGGGGCTTATTGGTTTCTACTTAAATTTGATGCATGTTTGTTGAGATTTGAACCGGGTTTTTGGGTCTGGTGCCCAAGATACTAGCGTTGCTTTTCCTGGTAGTCATTATATACCCATCAATTAGGACCTTGGTCTATTCTTTTCATGGTGCATAAAACCATTTGGTCACATTTATCTTGAATATTCATAGTAATAGAAAACAAATTATTACAAAAAAGAATTATGTGGAATTAGAGGAACCTTAGTTGTTAAATATGAACAATTGCTAATTGTATTAAGCGTGTTGTGTTAGAATTAACATGATTATAAGTAGGTCAGGTTAGTGTCAAGATAATTGACACATTTAATTAAATAGGCCGTGTTAGTGTTGGATTGTTTTGAACACGAACCCGATATGACACGACACAGCACGATTCCCACCCCTAGAGCGTTGGTGGTGGAGAATTTTAGCAAATAATAAAAAAAACAAAGTTTGTGAATTTCAATAGATAGGAAAAATGGGCCTTTAAATATGAGCTTAACAGATAAAAAATTTCAACAAAGGGTAAAATTAGAAACAAAATATGCTCAAAAATAACATAATATAACTCTCACCATAATATTTTACATAGTGTACTTTTCAAAAAAAATAAAAATAAAATACTCATGAGATCTATTACCTTGTACCCTCCTTAAATTAGATTTATCACCATTTTTTAAAAAAAAATTATAATTTAAATTGATAAAATAAAAAAATTATTTTATTATAGAATTCCAATCCTCAAATTTTTTTTATTATAAAATTGTCCCAAAAGACACAGCACCTAAGGTCCTGTTTGTTTAGCTACTTCAACGGCCAGACTGGAGTAGGATGGTTATGGGTCCTATACATAGCACATTTGGTGTTGATTTGGGATGTCGGCTTACTAGTGTGAGTGGCTTAGTAATTCCCTTTAGTAGGGTGATTAGCTTGGCTGAGAAAAGCGTGGGATTAGAAAAATAGTGAGTGGATTGGGTCTACTCAGTTGTCCGCTCAGACATCCTCCCGGTCGTTTGGCCAGTTGACCGGAACAGTGCAAATTTTTTTTTTGGCAATTGTAACTTGTTATTTTTTTTTAAAAAAAAAATTATATTTGTTTTAGATATTTTTTTAATATAGAAATTATTATTTGTAGATTTTTTATAAAAATAATTTAACAATTCCATCACCAACTATCTTCAACACTATATAATCAAAATAAACACACTTTCACCTAATCTCCTCACTAACAATCCACATATTAATAATTTGTTCAATAATTATCCCCTTACTAGCAATCTCATCCAACTTAATTCGCCAAACAAACGTGGCCTTAAAGAACATAGTTATTTTGAAAAATACACACCCATCAATCTCAGGAGAGAGAGAGAGAGAGAGAGAGAGAGAGAGAGAGAGAGAGAGACCCGGGTGGGTTCGGGGGCAAAGCTGGAGAGAGAGAAGAGATAGAAAAAAGCAAGAAAAAGAAAAAAAAGAAGCTAAACCTAATCTTAGTTTGTTTCACTTTAGAGAGAGAGAGAGAGAGAGAGAGAGAGAGAGAGCACAACCCGGGTGGGTTTGGGGGCGAAGCCGAAGAGAGAGAGAAGAGAGATAGAAAAAAGGCAAGACAAAGGAAAAAAAATAAAACTGTTTGTTTCACTTTTGATGTGGTAGCTTCACAACAAAAGGAGTATAGATTACATACATATTATCAAGTGCTAGGGTTTGAAAGACGAAATTGAAAACAAAAACCAAAATGGTCTGATTCTGAACACCATTCTACACTCTCTCCATGTTTCTCTTTCTTTACATTTTTGTTTCATCGTTCTGTGCTAGCTTTCCCTTTTACTGTATGTACACACAATGTTTGTTGTTTTGTTCAATTCTAGCCATTAGTGTGTTGAGTTTATGGATTCTAAGCTTTATATATCTATACCTATACTATTATTAAAAGTGAACAACTAGTATAGTATATTAAAGTGAATACTCACTAGGTGTCCAAACTTTGGTGACTTCTCCTTATCCAAATGTCCTCATTTTCCTATTTGACATATATATAAAAAACAAAAAGAAAAAGAAAAAAAAAAGATAGTGTGCCAGCACGAAATAATCTTCCTCGTATAATCCTGTTGATCAAGCTTGCACTCCTTCAAACATCGTTGTCTTATCACCTGAAAACACAAATGTGAGTTAGTCGGCGGCTTAGTTGCACGAAGCGGGAGCGTGGGCGGGGGCGGGAGTGGGAGCGGGGAAGCGTAAGCTGATAAAAGTTTCTTAGGTTGGGAGCGCCTCGGGAAGCGGTAATATATATATGTATATATTTTTAATAGTTATTTCTAAAATATATTTATTATATAAAGGTGAGTTATTATTTTTATAGATAATATTTTTAATTTATTTATATATATTTTTAATTGTTAATTGATATATATTATAAATAAAAAACAGTAAAATAATAAAAAATAGTAAAATAATGTTTTATTTTATAAATCTTATTAGATTTTTTTTATTATATTTGATTTAATTAGATTTAAATGACAGTTTGGTAGTGCTTGTTGAGCCTACTTACAGACACCCGCCTAGGGATTACCAGTGTCGTATTTACCGCCCCTATTGAATTAATATTGGAAGTTTGAAATTGATGAAATCACATGTTAATATTGAGAACATGGTGATTTTGAAACAATGCATTGAAATGAATATTTTTCCTCATTGATTAACCTTGGCATAGCATTGCATTTACATTTATTTTTGTGTTGAGGAAAAAGCATAACTGTATATACTTTGTGAGAATTCTCTACTGGGCATTATGCTCACCCTTATAGGATTTGGTGCAGGTAAAGATGTCGTGATCCCGCCGAGCTAAGGGTGTAGATATATTTTGGTGAATTGTAGTCCTGCTCTTATTTTTGTTGTGATATTTTTTGTAAGCGAAGGGCTAATATGTTTGGGTCTGAGAGACCATTTTATGTAACCGGGCTACTGCCTTGGAAGATGTAAGCCCTTAAGGGGATTTTATTGTTTTGAGATTAGATGCCTCACATGCTATAGATTCAAGTGATTCATTTATCATTGAATGTATATTCGCATGTGAACTTTTGTATGAACTCTCCCATTATCTATGTAAAGATGGATGGTCATTGTCATGGCTTAGTAGATGTTGATTAATGTGGGTTGATCATGTTGGTTTATTTTCGGGGCGTTACAACTTGGTATCAGAGCTACTGGGTTTGAATACTTGGGGCTAGTGGGGAGTGGTCGTTATACCACAATGGGTTCATTTTGCATGATTAGGAAATGTTTTGCTTTTGTGATTATGTGACAGCATGTTTATGTGACTATGTGGGTATGAGATTAGACTTTTGGGATGTTATTTGCACCTATTAGATTCCTTGAGGTCTTAATAGAAGGGTACCTTATCAATACTCATTCTACTAAGAATTTCTGGTTTCTCATGGGACGGATCTCATCACTAAAGGATAATTCGTATGTGTTTATGTGATTATGTGCTTATGTGGAGTGAATTGAATTGTTTGTGTGTAGAATGTATATAGTTGTTATAGTTTAATGTATGAGACAAGTTGCGAGCACATTTGGAATTATGTGCTAAGTTGCTTATTTTGCTTCTGAATTAGGATATCTGAAAGGATCCGAACATGAGGTGGTAGGGATGGAAGGCGTAGTAGGGGACGCCGAGGTGCACATGGAGTACCAGCCCATGAGACACCGGTGCAAGCAGAAGGTGTAGGCCAAGCTAACATGGTTGAACAAGTTGGGCAAGCAGAGGTGCCAAGAGAAGCCGGCCAAGCCGCAATGGGGGGCTCTAGCCTAGGAGATGGCTGGGGCATTGAGGGAGTCTATGAACATTTTGAGGGTGGAGACCCAAGCAAGGGAGAATGCTGCAGAGACTGGAGCTGGCTTCCTCACGAGGGAGTTTTTAAGGGCCAAGCCAGATGAATTCCATGGCGGCCCCGATCTGAAGAAGGCAGATGAGTGGTTGGAACAAACGGTAAAGATTTTTGAGATGCTCCATATAGAGGATAGCGAGTTGAGGGTGACCCTTGCTAGTTATTATCTGAAGGGTGATGCGGGCCAATGGTGGAAGTATGCCAAAGGCCGGTTAGCACCGATATGAGAAGCTTTTGTAGTGGCTTTCCAAGACAAGTACCTTCCTCTCACGACTAGGGAGAGGTTGAGGTAGGAGTTCAAGGACCTTAAGCAGCTAAACATGTCCGTGGCCGAATTTGAGGCGGCTTTTTCTAGCTTATCCCGGTTTGCACAGGAGTTGGTAGTGATGGAAGAGCACCGCTGTTATGAGTTTGAGCAGAGGTTGAGGATGAAGATCTTGTTCAAGGTTGTCGGGAACATGATCCGAGAGTATGATTGCCTTTTGGAGGCGGCTGTACATGTGGAGATTATTTTGGAGGCCGAG
This sequence comes from Camellia granthamiana, assembly GCA_036172215.1. Taxonomy (NCBI): domain Eukaryota; kingdom Viridiplantae; phylum Streptophyta; class Magnoliopsida; order Ericales; family Theaceae; genus Camellia; species Camellia granthamiana. The sequence continues at coordinate 73,221,246 of CM069907.1, forward strand.
GAAGAGAGACTTCGGAATTCGAGGTCTAAGGGCCAAGGGTCGCAGGGGGACTTTAGGCCCAACAAGAAGAGTAAGAGCACCTTTTCATCCCAGTCTCAATCGCAGTAGTCTAGATCTACTTACCCCTTGCCTAGTTCGGGCCCGGGGAAGAGTGTACCAATGGGCTTTCTTGCTTCAAGTGTGTCCAGCCGAGTCACAAGGCCTTTGCTTGTCCACAGAAGAGAGGAGGATAGCAGATGTTGCTATCACCACCGCCTAACCGATCTCAGACTCAGTCTCAGAGTAGGGGTCAGGGGCCCACTTGCTTTCAGTGCAGGCAGTCAGGGCATATGAAGAGAGCTTGCCCTCGGTTGGGAGGCGCGTCTGGCGCTTCAAGGTCTAGGCAGACACAGAGCCACCAGCAAGCCCACTCAGCTCAGGCTTCATGAGTTCACTAGGGAGCCGCTTCAGCTCAGTCAGTATAGCAGGCCTATGCTCTAAGAGATGAGCAGGTAGAGCAGACGCCACAAGGGCGCGTGTATTCAATTACCGCGCCAAAGCAGTTGCCAGGATCCTCGATAGTGAGAGGCATTTTTATTGTGTGTAATTCTTTGGCCAGTGTGTTGATAGATACGAGTGCATCTCATTCTTTCATATCTGCTGCATTCGCATCTGCATTGGGGTTAGAGATGGTACAATTAGCGTCTCCACTCAGAGTTGAGTCACCAGTCGGGGGTACAATTGACTTAGATCAGGGTTGTCGTGATTGTGAAATAAAGGTTACCGGGCGTAGACTCCCGTTTGCTTTTGTGTTGTTGGACATGTCCAGTTTTGATGTCATTCTAGGCATGGATTGGTTGTCTTCGTATCGGGCAGTGATTGATTGTTTCCGGCGAAGGATCATAGTGTGGCACTTTGGGTGGAGATTGTTTTTATTTTCTGGGAGACAGGGTTGATCGATTCTTATCGCCAATATGTGATCCTCGTAGTAGGGATGAGCTTAGTGGTCTTCTTGCTACTGTTTTGAATAATGAGAGTGGCGGGACTCGAGTTGAGTTGCCAAGAGTAGTGTGTGAGTATCCGGACGTGTTTCCCGAGGACCTTACTAGTTTGCCACCCCATCGGGAGATTGAGTTCACCATCGACTTAGTGCCTGGGATGGCACCAATTTCTATGGCATCATATAGATTTGCACCTGCGGAGTTGCATGAGTTGAAGATTCAACTCCAAGAGCTTTTAGACAAGGGCTTCATTCGCCCTAGTACGTCGCCTTGGGGAGCACCGGCCCTCTTTTGCAAAGAAAAAGAATGGGGTCGTTGAGATTGTGTATCGACTACCGTAAATTGAACCGAGTTACCATTAAGAACAAATACCCTTTACCCAGAATAGATGACTTATTTGATCAACTTAGGGGTTCTTGTTGCTTTTCAAAGATAGATTTGAGGTCAGGGTACCACCAGTTGAGAATCCGGGAGGAGGACATCCAGAAAACGGCATTTCGTACCCGTTATGGCCACTACAAGTTCCTTGTAATGCCATTTGGGCTGACTAACGCACCAGCTTCTTTCATGGACTTAATGAACCGAATTTTTAGGGAATATTTGGATCGTTTTGTAGTCGTTTTCGTTGACGACATTCTAATTTATTCGACCTCCGAGAAGGAACATGAGGCTCATTTGAGGATAGTTCTTGACTTGCTTAGGGAGCATCAGTTGTATGCCAAGTTTGAGAAGTGTGAGTTTTGGCTCACGGAGGTAAAGTTTTTGGGCCATGTTGTGTCAAGAGAGGGAGTAACCATAGATTCTTCGAAGATAGACTGTGTGCAAGATTGGGAGCAACCTAAGAACATCTTTGAGATACGAAGTTTCTTGGGGTTGGCAGGGTATTATCGGCGCTTTGTGAGAGACTTCTTTAGATTAGCCGTGCCTTTGACTAGGTTGACTAGAAAGGGGGTTAAATTTGTGTGGAGCGAGTCATGTGAAAGATCTTTCCAAGAGTTAAAAACTAGATTGACCACGACACTGGTGTTGATCATTCCGAAGAGGTGTTTGGGTTACACCGTCTATTGTGATGCATCTTGGGATGGGCTTGGTTGTGTTTTGATGCAAGAGGGGAGGGTTGTAGCGTATGGTTCACGTCAGTTGAAAATTCATAAAAAGAATTACCCAACCCACGACTTAGAGTTAGCCGCAGTGGCGGTTGCCTTGAAAATTTGGCAGCATTATTTGTATGGTGAGAAATTTGAGGTTTTCTTTGACCATAAGAGCTTGAAGTATTTGTTTTCTCAGAAAGATTTGAATCTACGCCAACGGAGGTGGATGGAATTTCTAGAAGACTATGATTTTGAGTTACAATATCATCCGGGGAAGGCTAATGTAGTGGCTGATGCCTTAAGCCAAAAAACTGTGAGTAGTTTGGCGAGTGCAGCCATTCGGGAGTGGGGTATGTTGGGTGAAGTCGGGAGGTTTGGATTACAATTGGGCGAGTTCGAAGAAAGTGCCACATTGTTTACCTTGAGTGCTCAACCTACTTTGATTAGTAAAGTGGTAGAGGCGCAACAGGGAGACCGTGAAGTGGAGTTAATTCGGGAGAAAATCTCCAATGGGAAGGAGGAGAAGGGTTTGAATATTCACTCGGACCAGAGTGTACGTTACTTAGATCGCCTGTTTGTGCCAGAATCTTGTAGAGAGGAAGTGTTTCGGGAGTTCCATCACTCACGCCTTGTGGTACATCTGGGAGGCACCAAAATGTATCGAGATCTTAGCCGTCAGTTTTGGTGGAGGGGTATGAAGCGGGATGTCGCATCCTTCGTGTCTAAGTGCCTTACTTGCCAGCAAGTGAAGACCGAGCACCAGAGACCAACGGGTTTGCTATAACCCTTATCTATAGCTGAGTGGAAATGAGACCACGTGACCATGGATTTCGTAGTTGGACTTCCTAGAACACAGCAGGGTAATGATGCCATTTGGGTGATTGTCGATAAGCTGACCAAGTCCACACATTTCATTCCAATGCGTACCAGCAACTCAGTTGAGCACTTGGCAGAATTGTATATTAAGGAGATAGTTCGGCTTCATGGGGTTCCAATAACCATTGTGTCGGATAGGGATCCTCGTTTTACCGCCCGGCTGTGGCAAAACCTTCCAGAGGCATTGGAAACCAAGTTGACCTTTAGCACTGCTTACCACCCTCAAACCGATGGGCAGTCGGAGCGCACCATTCAAATTTTGGAGGATATGCTTAGAGCTTGTGTCCTAGATTTCAAGGGGTCTTGGGAGAGGCACTTACCGTTGATCGAATTTGCCTACAACAATAGTTATCAGGCTAGCATTGCGATGGCACCGTTTGAGGCCTTGTATGGCCAACATTGCAGGTCCCCAGTTTGTTGGGCCGAAATAGGGGATGCACCGTTGTTGGATCCGAAGATGGTTAGGGAGACAACTAAAAAAGTTGCTCTCATTCGGAAGAGGTTAGCTACAGCCCAAAGCCGACAGAAGAGTTATGCCGATAAGAGGAGGCGACCCTTAGCTTTTGAAGTGGGTGATCATGTGTTCCTTAAGATCTCACCCCGGCGAGGTTTGATGCGGTTTGGCAAGAGTGGTAAGTTGTCTCCGAGGTTTATTGGGCCTTTTGAGTATTAGAGAGGATCGGAGAGGTGGCATACCGGTTAGCTTTACCACCACAGCTTTCGGGGGTTCACAATGTGTTTCACATGCTTATGCTTAGGAAGTACGAACCCGACCCTTCTCATGTGCTAGATTGGGTTGATTTGGAGGTAGGCAAAGACGCCTTTTACGAGGAGCGACCGGTTCAAATCCTAGATACCCGGGAGCAAGTGCTGCGGGGTAAGACCATACCATTAGTGAAGGTGTTGTAGAGACACCATGGGATTGAGGAAGCAACTTGGGAACGGGAAGCGGAAGTCTGCTCCAACTATCCGGATTTATTTGAGCATGTTTAGTTATTTTGTTCTAAGTTTGTAATGTTCTCAAGTGTGGAATGGAAAATGTGTTGAATTGTTGATCACACGTGTTGTATGTATTATTAAACTAAATTTTGAGGTTGTGAAAGAAAGGAATTTTATTGCAAACATTTTGTTTCGTATATCTGGTGTAAGCAATTGTAGCCTTGATGGAATGATGAGGAAAAAAATGAGGTATGTTGATTAAATTTTGGTGCTGTGATTTGATAGAGTTGTTGAAAAAAAAAATGATCACCGTTGTTAGGACACTCTTTTTGGGTGATTTCATTTAATTTCGGGAAGTTTACTTAAATTTCAGGGATGAAATTTCCTAAGGTGGGGAGGTTGTGACGACCGGGTCTCCTTTTTCCTCCCTTTCTTTTTTCCTTCCTTCTTCGCTCTACTTTCTTTTATTCTCGTTGAGCTTGAAACGCCCGGAATTTAGTTCTTAAAGTAAAATCCTTACTCTTGTTGCGTTTTGGTTTTAAACCTTGCTTGTTCCAGAGGGCGTGAGGACAAGTCCGGAGTGCCCGGAAGCTAAATTAGCAGATTCTAGGCTGCTAGGCACAGGCCACACGTGCGAGGGCCCAGGGCCGCGACGTGTGGGGAAAGGGGAGGCAGTGTGTGTTGCATTCTTCTTTAAAAGCAGGTGCGGAGGGTAGGTGCGGGACCAGCCGCACGTGCGGGGATTAGTGTTGCACGTGTGGGAGAGGGCAGCCGCACGTGCGGGGCGGGGCAAATCCGAAAACTCGGGTTTTTTTTTACCCTTTTTGCTAAATTTGTAACCATTTTTGGGGCCTCTTCTTCTCACTCTAAACCTCATATTTTCTCCTCATTCTCTCTAAAAACCTTCATTTAGCACACCAAACCTTTGATCTCTCGTGATTCTTGGGCCAAAGATCCTCAATCATTCCTCTTAATTCTTGAAGATCAAGCTTGGGTTTCTCTTGGTGTTGGAGAAATTGAGGAATACTCCATCTTGGAGCTTGGGTTCCATCATCTTCTTCATCAATCTTGGAGGTAGGGATTCTTGAGTTATATATGCTAGTTATGCTATTTTGATGGTGATTTAAAAGCCTTTTACTAGTTTGATGATTTCAACTTGTGGTTTAAAAAATGTAGAGATTTTTTTCAAAAAAAAAGGGTTTTTCTTTAAACTTCAAAATCTTTGTCAATCTTTGATGGTTTCATCTTGTTGGCCTAAGGAAGTTGTTTTGATAAGGGTTTTTCACCAAGAAGTAGGAAGGGGTTGTCTTGAGGAGAAACCCTAGAAATTGGGAATTTTAAGAAAATGTGAGAATACTTGTGAAACTCCTTATTATTTTGTGTTATGTAGATGAACGAGATGTTCTTGTAGCATAATTGTTAAAAATGTTTGAACATATGTTGTTGGAGGTGATAAATGACCTTGTATCATAAATATGGAAATGGTAAGAACATTTGGAATTATTTTGAAAAGCATTGTTTTGCCTTGAAGAGGCTAACTTGTAGTGGATTGTGCATGGCAAGTTGTTGTTGCTATAAATTGTGGGCACATGGGGATTAATTGATATTGTTTGTAGAGATGTTGAAATCGAGAAATGTTATGGCATATTATGTTTTGCATCATGTTCTCATTTGGTCTATCATCATTATTTGCACATCTTGAAGAGAATTGGAAAACATTTAATTTAGGAAAGATCATATGGTAATGAGAAGTATGGAAATGTGAATGGGGTAAATACGTGGTAAGTCCGGATAGGGGGTGTAGTTGAATTTGATAAGTTAGCCTGAGTGTCCATGGTGAAAGACCAGAAAACCGCGCGGATAGGTGTCGAGCCTTCCGGTTAGCACCGATAAAAATGACAGTTTGGTAGTGCTTGTTGAGCCTACTTGTAGATACCTGCCTAGGGATTACCAGTGTCATATTTACCGCCCCTATTGAATTAATATTGGAAGTTTGAAATTGATAAAATCACATGTTAATATTGAGAACATGGTGATTTTGAAACAATGCATTGAAATGAATATTTTTCCTCATTGATTAACCTTGGCATAGCATTGCATTTACATGTATGTTTGTGTTGAGGAAAAAGCATAACTGTATATACTTTGTGAGAATTCTCTACTGGACTTTATGCTCACCCCTATGGGATTTGGTGCAGGTAAAGATGTCATGATCTCGTCGAGCTAAGGGTGTGGATATATTTTGGTGAAGAGTAGTCTTGCTCTTATTTTTGTTGTGATATTTTTTGTAAACCAAGGGCTAATATGTTTGGGTCCGAGAGACCATTTTATGTAACTGGGCTACTGCCTTGGAAAATGTAAGCCCTTAAGGGCATTTTATTGTTTTGAGATTAGATGCCTCACATGCTATAGATTCAAATGATTCATTTATCGTTGAATGTATATTCGCATGTGAACTTTTGTATAAACTCTCTCATTATCCATGTAAAGATGGATGGTCATTGTCATGGCTTAGTGGATGTTGATTAATGTGGGTTGATCATGTTGGTTTATTTTCGGGGCGTTACAAGACATTAGCCAAAATTTTGTGGAGAAATTTTCTGAACAAATGAGAATAGTGCAGCTGGTATGCTTTACTAGATGCCATGATCTCCAACTTAGTGCTTTGAACCATATTGATTCCCCAAGAAATCATATTGGTATAAATAATTAGAAAAAATGTAAGTATTTCTCATGTCAATATAACTGTACCTGGAAACAGTCATAACATCGATGGAATTGACATGTCTGGCTCTTAGCCATATTCACATCCACTACTCATACATCGCAACTGGTAAGTAATATATCTTTACCGTTGTCAAGTTGTTATTGTTGTTAACTTGCAATGGGCTAATTTTTTCACAATAATACAGGTGATGATTGCATTGTTATCAATGGTAACTCCTCCAATATAAGCATTATTGGCATTACATGTGGTCCAGGGTATGGCATAAGGTAATTACTTAGTTGTCATAAGCTTAATATTTGTTCCTTAAAAAAAAAAAAAAAATGAAAGAGAGAAAAAGAAAAAGACTGGAACTTTTCTCTTTCATTATTATATGAAAGGGAGCTTAGATACTACAAGAACTTCATGAATTTTTTTTAAGAGAAACACTTTCCATGTTAATTACTTAAGCTCTTTATCATTTTGTCACAAATCTTTGGGTCAATATAAATGACAAATGCTACAAATACATGAAAATTCATAGAAAAGTACATATAGTGCAGTGCTAACATTCATTTTGGGAGTGAGTGTCCGATAAAAGATTGCCAACATTGCATTATATACATTTTACTGAATTTTTTTTTTTTTGTGTGTGTTTTATTATTTTCCCTTATAAATAGACTGATGGAACTCTCTCTCTCTCTATAGTGTGGGAAGCTTGGGCTCAAGGAGTGGGGTTTATGAAACTATAGATGAGGTATATGTGCGGAATTGTACATTAAATCAAACTACAAATGGAGCAAGGATCAAGACATGGCAAGTATGCAAATATTTATCGACATGCATACATATATGTACAAAACATCATCATATAAAACTTTGTCATTCACATATTTAAAGATATGTTTATTTCTAATTTTTAAAATAAGCATATGTCCTTTCAGGGGGGATTAGGGTATGCATGGAATATCACTTTTGAAGAGTTGACACTTTTTGAACTTGAGAATCCAATCATCATCAACCAAAATTATTGTGACCATCAAGCAAATAAAGTTTGCAAAAATGAGGTAAAAACAATAAATTTTCAAACTTTAAGAAGAATTTCAAGTCTTTCCACATAATTCTATGTGCCAAATTAAAGAACTAACATACAATTTTGATGTTAATATGATTCATATTTAAGACATCAACATTGCAAATAAGCGAAGTGACATATAGGAATATGGGTGGATCTTCTATTAGTGGCAAAGCAATTAATTTGAGATGCTGTGAAAGCCAAGCTTGCACAAACATTGTAACAGACAGAGTTAACATATATTCTTTGGTTCCTGAATATAAAACCTTTCCTTTTGCTACAATGCTTGTGGAACATCTTTTTCAACTACACCTAGTGTACCTTGTTTATCAAATTGTTGACTCAACTTTTATTTTTATATTTTAATTTCTATGTTTAATATAAGTAGTATTTGTTGAAATAATTGATGGCATTGTTGGCCTGCCATTATCTTATAAGCTCCATCTCTTTGATGCCTACAAAGAGGATGGGTGACTTTTTAAAATATAAAGCATTGAATGCTTAGTTACCGTTTGATAATACTTACGTTTTCAGTTTATATTTATAAAAATTTTAAAAACTCAAATAAAAACTTGTTTGGTAAATTTTTTATTTATAAATCAGTGGTCTCAGTTTATAAATTTGGCCAAAAAATGTAAACTCAAAAAATGTGTTTCTGTTTTGAGTTTTGAGTTTTTTTTTTTTTACCACCCAACACTAGCCACCACCCGTCACCATTTTCCACTATCGTCTTCCGCCACCACAACCCACCATCCACCCCCTCACCACCACCACTCACCGCCCACCTGCTACCACCAGCCACCAGCCACCTACCACTTGCCACCCACTCGCCACCACCACCCACCCCTCGCCACCACGACCACTCACTTGCCACCCACTTACCACCACCACCCACCACCACCACCACCACCCACCTGCCACCCACTCGCCACCACCACCCCACCACCTACCACCCACCCGCCACCCGCCCCACCACCACCACCACCACCACCACCACTATCACCACCACCCACCTGCCACCACCACCCGCCACCACCACCACCACCACTCACCACCCACCCACCACCCACCCACCCACCTGCCACCTACCCGCCGCCACCACCACCACCACCATCACCCACCACCCACCCGCCACCGCCACCCGCCACCCACCTGTCACCCACCCGCCATCACCACCCACCACCCACCACCCACCACCACCATCACCACCACCTACTTGCCACCCACCTGCCACCACCACCCACCACCCGCCACCACCACCACCACCACCACCACCACTCACCACCCACCTGCCACCCACCCGCCGCCACCACCACCACCACCACCCATCACCCACCCGCCACCACCACCCACTACCCACTTGCCGCCACCACCCACCACCCACTACCTACCTGCCACCCACCCGCCACTACCACCCCACCACCCACCACCACCACCCACCCACTCACCACCACTACCACCCACCACCAACTTGCCACCACCACCCACCCGCCACCACCCGCCATCCACCACCCACCTGCCACCACCATCCACCCACCTGTCACCGCTTTCCACCACCGTCTTCCGCCGCCACCACCCGCCACTTGCTACCACTTTCCACAACCGTCTTCCGCCACCACCACCCACCCACCCACCCGCCACTTGCCACCACTTTCCACCACCGTCTTCTGCCACCATCATCTACCACCTGCCACCATTTTCCACCACCATCTTCCGCCACCACTACCTACCCACCCACCCGTCACTTGCCACCACTTTCCACCACCGTCTTCTGCCATCATTTTCCACCACCATCTTCCGCCGCCACCATCCGCTATCATTTTCCACCACCACCTTCTGCTGCCACCACTCGTCACCACCCACCACCCGCCACCACTTGTCATTTCTCACTCTTTTTTATATTTTTAAACTTTTTTAAACATTTAATCTAAACCAAACGCGTTTGTAGTTTATGTTTTTCTAAAAATAAACAAAAAATAAACAAAAACCAGTTTATAAAATTTTTGTAAATATAAACTGAAAACGTAAACGTTACCAAACAGGCCATTATGGTTTTTACAATATTAAACTTCAATAGCATTATCAAATTGCAAAAACTTTGTAAATTCGAATGTTCATATAGATTTTTATAATGAAAGTTACAAATGTTTGGAATGTGTCATGCCACATTGTGGTGAAAATTACGAACTAAAATGAATATTACGAACTATTGTGGTTATGGTATAAATGATGTGGGGTAAATGTTACAAACCATCTGTAGCGATAAATGTTACAAATTATTTTGGAAAAAAAATTATGGCTTGTTGTGGTGTATGCTATGGAATGATATAGGTATTTTACATATGTTGTGGTAGAATATATACATATATACACCTTCTTAAAGGTGCAACGGCAGTAGCTCACTCTAAATATATATACCTTTTTGGCATTACACATGTAATAATTGCTAAGTATAAAAATAGAATATAATACATTTATGGTTATTAGTTGAGATATGCGTAAGTTGGTTCGAGCACTCGGTTATCCAAAAAAACAATTGTTACTTTGGTCCTTAAAATTTTTAGGTTGGGTCAATTTGGTCCAATTTCAAATGGATTGTCTCATTAGTTAACGGAAGGATACTAAAATGCACATATGGTCCCTAAAGTATGTGTTCTGTGTCATTTTGGTTCTTCAATTTTTTTAATTTTGTTAATTTGGTCCCGCAAACATTAATGGAAAAAAAAAGAAGATAAAACATAACCTTATAATATTGAGAAACAAAATTGACAAAATTAAAACTTTAAGAACTAAAATGACACTAAAGTTTTACTTTGGGGGCCATTGTTGGAAATTATAAGTATTTCGTTTATGATTTAAATGGCCATTTGGAATTGAACAAATTTAACTCAAATAGAAAATTACATGGATGAAATTGATAAAATTGAAATTTGAAGGATTAAAATGACATATAATGCATACTTTAGCAACCATAAATGTATTTTATTCTATAAAAATATATTCAAAATATTTAAATCTTTGATGAAAATAACATGTCATCTAACAATTTTAGCCGCAACTATAAAATGTAAACAAAAAATCTTATACTTAAAAAAAAAATATAATGAGATCCACCACAATAATGAGCTCCACTACAAAAGAAGCTCATAGATTGCCTAATAATCTCTATGTAATACACTCAAACAAAATAATTATCCTTCTTATGCATACTATAGTGATCCCAGTTTTTCCTCCATTGGTTGTTGTATTCCGGACTTAGTTCCGTGGATGTCGGTTGTTGCATATGTTTCATTTCTGTCCTTTAATTCCTTGTATTTGAGTTTTAGGTTGTGTTGGGCAGGTTCGTAACAGGATGGGTGTGTTTTGAAACAAATTGTTGCTGCCCAGTTTTTTGTGTCTTCACTCGAGCGGGGCTTTTGTCGCTCGAGCGAGCTTTGTGTTCAGTCCCTTCGCTCGAGCGAGAGTTGAGTGGTGTGTCTGTTGGCTCGAGCGAGCATTCTTGCGCTTGAGCATGCATCTGCATCTAGTTTGGATTTGAAGGTTGTGTTTCTTGGCTCGAGCGAGCATTCCTTCGCTCTAGCGTGCTTCTGGGTTGCAGACCTGAAGCTTCCTGTTGTTGGCTCGAGCGAGGCTTTCTGCACTCGAGCGAGGTTTCTTTGTGTCTGGTCGCTCGAGTGACCACTCCTTCGCTTGAGCGAGGCTTGAATATATCAGTTCACAGCAACAGCTTCTTCTTCACTTTTTGATTTCCTTTTCTTCTCAAACCCTAGATCGGCTGTCCCTCTCACTACAATACACCTTCTCTCTACAAATCCACCTAGTTCTAGTGGTATCCTACCCTAGCCTCTTTGTGAGAAAGGTAGAGCTTGGTGTGGGCTACGTTTTGATTCGAAAATCTTTGGGTTTAGAGCATCTTGAGTTTTCACCATATTCTCTATTGGGTCCCTTCATTTGAGGTAGGGATACCCTACTCATTCTTATGAGTTCTAACATAAATTTTAGTCATTTTGTATAAATGGTGGATTATGGAAATTTTGGGGAAGTTAGGGTTTGATTTGAAGTTGTAAAAAGAGGGTTTTAAATTGTTGAACTCCATATGTATGTGAGACCTTAAAAAATGGAAATCATTGTTGTTAAATTGATGAAAATGAGCCATAGGGCTAAAGTTGGGAAATAGGGGAAAAGCCCTAATCTAATGTGATTAATTAATTTGTATAATTAATTTGGGGAAATGTGAAATTGAGGTGGAAATCATGAAATTTGAAAGTTGTGAGATGGAATGGTGTAGTTGGTCAAATTAATCACTCACCTATGAAAATGTTGATAATTTATCTATTTAATAAATTTATTATCTGTTTAGAGATAATTGCTTTGGGCTATCGGTAGAGGATAGTCTTGATTGTTGTAGACACCATATGTTGATTAGGGAAAACTGAAACTAATCAAATGGTTAAGTCATTGAATATGACCGTTGAATTAATACATTGAATATGTGCCTGGATAGATCATTGTATATGATAAACTGTTTGAATACATTGCATATGTATCTTGTATGGGAGGAGATAGGGGATGTACTCTCAAGCCTATTTGGGAAGAGATAGGGGATGGACTCCATTGATAACTAAGTGGGCCAGAATGTCCAGGGTGAAAGTCCCGAAATTTTAATTACGTTTGCATAACGTTGATAATTGAAGTATTGAAATGTTTTCTTATGAGTTGTAGTCTCATTTGAATTGTGGATGATGGAAGTGTTTTAATGTGAGTCGTAGTCTCATTTAATTGTTTGGCTAGACAATGAGCCATGTTTATGATTTTAAATTGGATAAGTAAAGGAAAGTGGAATGAAACACAAATGTATTTGTCATGAAACTGGGAAGTGTTGTAAGTTGGTTTACGAGTGTTAACCTTTTATCGAATGCTAATGTTTTAGTTATTTCTCATAATTGGTTTAGTATATCTCTACTGGGCATTGGCTTACCCTATATGGGACATCATTTTCAGGTTTAGGTGATATGCCACCTCCAAGGACGTAGCTTAGAAGGCTTAGAGGCTGAAAGACCATTTTGTTGTTATCATTTTGTATTAAATGTAAATCAAGCCAAGGGCCGAGTTTGAGGCCGCATTTACCAGTTTATCGAGGTTTGCACCTAAGTTAGTGGCATCGGAGGAACGCCGTTGCCTTGAGTTCGAAAAGAAGTTAAGGACCAGGCTCAAGCTTAGGGTTGTTGGGTCCATGGCTCGGGAGTATGGACATCTTGTGGATGTTGCGGCCCATCTTGAGATTATTATGCATGAGGAGGAGAATAGGATGAGGGCCTCCAAGCGGGGTCAGGATGGCCAGGGGGATGGTAGGAGGCAGAGGGGTTCTAACCCTCAGTAGTCCCAGGGTGCGTTTGCGAGATTTACCTTTCCAGTGCCAAGTTCAGGCTCTAGGAGAGGCAATCAGGGAGACTTTACTTGTTACAAATATGGTCAGTCGGGCCACAAGTCTCCAGCTTACCCGCAGAGGGGAGGAGGACAGAGAGCAGCTTCATCTTCGGCTCGTCCTCAGAGCTAGAGTCAGGGCAGAGGCTAGCCGCTCTCTTGTTACTAGTGTGGTCAAGCGGGGTACCTGAAGAGGTTTTGCCCGTAGATGAGTGGCACATCTGGTGCATCTGGTTCGAGGCAGACTCAGGGCCATCAGTCAGCTAAGTCAGTTCAGGCCTCGAGGGCCAATCAGAGAGCCTCTTCGGCTCAGTTTTTGCAGCAGTCTTATGCTCTGACAGCTGAGCAGGTAGATCAGAGACCTTCAAGGCATGTGTAAGCTGTTACCATGCAGGATCTTGTACCGGCTCCATCTGTTGTGAGAGGTACCTTTTTGTTTTGTAACTCGGTTGCTAATGTGTTGATTGATACGAGTGCATCACATTCCTTTATATCTGCTGCATTTGCATCTGTTTTGGGGTTGGAGTTGGCGCAGTTAGCTTCTCCTATTTGTGTTGTATCACCTATTGGGGGTGAATTGATTTTGAAGCAAGGGTGTAGAGGTTGTGATATTGAGGTCGCCGACCGCCGGCTTCCATTTTCTTTTGTAGTAATGGCTATGTCGGGTTTTGATGTGATTTTGGGTATGGACACTGGTTATCGTCATACCAAGCTGTTACTGATTGTTACAGCCAGAGGGTTACTGTATATACCTTGAGTGGGGATTGTTTTCATTTCTTAGGGGATCGGGTTGGTAGAGTTTTGCCACCAATATATGATCCGCGAGGGCAGAGTGAGCTTAGTTGCCTTCTTGCTAGCTGTATGAGTAGTGAGTGTGATGAGATCTAGATTGAGTTACCCAGAGTGGTTCGCGAGTACTCGGACGTCTTTCCCGAGGATCTTGTTAGTTTGCCAACCCATCGAGAGGTGGAGTTTTCTATTGATTTAGTGCCTGGCACGGCACCGATTTCCATGGCACCATATCGTTTTGCCCCAGCCGAGTTGAGTGAGTTGAAGATTCAACTCCAGCAGTTGCTAGATAAGGGTTTTATCCGCCCTGGTACTTCGCTGTGGTGAGCACCAACCCTCTTTGCTAAAAAGAAAGATGGGGCTTTGAGACTTTGTATTGATTACCGAAAATTGAATCGGGCTACGGTTAAGAACAAGTACCCTATGCCTCGTATAGATGATTTGTTCGACTAGTTAAAAGGGTCCCGTTGTTTCTCTAAGATAGATTTGAGATCGAGTTACCATCAGTTGAGGGTCAGGGAGGAAGATATCCCGAAGACGGCATTCCATACGCGATATGGCCACTATAAGTTTCTGGTGATGCCTTTTGGGCTCACCAATGCACCGACAGTGTTTATGGACTTGATGAACCGGATATTCCGGGAGTTCTTAGATCGCTTTGTGGTCGTCTTTGTGGACGACATTCTGATTTATTCACCTTCGGAGGAGGAGCATGAGGAACACTTGAGAGTGGTACTTGAGTTGCTTAGAGCCCATAAGTTGTATGCTAAGTTTGGGAAGTGTGAGTTCTGGCTAAGAAAGGTAAAATTCTTAGGCCATGTAGTCTCCAGGGAAGGGGTGCCTGTTGATACATCCAAGATAGAGGCAGTGCAACATTAGGCATAGCCTAAGAGTGTTTTTGAGATCCGCAGTTTTCTGGGATTGACCGGGTATTACCGTCGGTTTGTGAAAGATTTCTCCAGGCTAGCTTCGCCTTTGACTAGATTGACGCAGAAAGAGGTCAAATTTGTATGGAGTGAGACTTGTGAAAAGTCATTCCAAGAACTTAAAGTTAGACTTACTACCGCTCCAGTTTTGATTATTCCGGAGAGGGGTTTGGGTTATGCAGTGTATTGTGATGCCTCATGAGAGGGTTTGGGTTGTGTGTTGATGCAAGAGGGGAAAGTGGTAGCCTATGGCTCATGGCAGTTGAAAATACATGAGAGAAATTACCCTACACATGACCTAGAGTTAGCAATTGTGATTTTTGCCTTGAAGATTTGCACTACCTGTATGGTGAGAGGTTCGAGGTGTTCTCGAATTATAAGAGTCTGAAATATCTGTTCACACAGAAAGACTTGAACTTGAGGCAGAGGAGGCCGATGGAGTTTATTGAGGATTATGACTTCGAGTTGCATTACCATCCGGGAAAGGCCAACGTTGTGGCCGATGCCCTCAGTAGGAAATCCATTAGTGATGTAGCTTGTATAGCCATCCGAGAGTGGGAAATGTTGGGTGCACTTGGTGAGTTTGATTTGCTTCTGGGTGAATCTGTTGAGTCTGCGGTCTTGTTTTCTGTAGTTGCACAGCCTACACTTGTGAATCGGGTGTTAGAGGCATAGAGAAGTGACCTTGAGGTAGAATCCCTCCAGGAGAAGATCTCCAGTGGGAAGGTTGAGAAGGGTCTGACTGTGTATCCCGATTTGAGTGTGAGGTACCGAGACCGTCTCTTTGTACCGAAGTCTTGCCGAGGGGAAGTACTCCGAGAGTTTCACGATTCGCGCCTTGCGGTGCATCCGGGAGGCACTAAGATGTATCGTGATTTGGGTTGCCAGTTTTGGTGGTGGGGGATGAAGAAAGATGTGGCAGTTTTTGTGTCTAAGTGCCTTACTTGTCAGCAAATGAAGGCTGAGCATCAGAGGCCAGCGGGTTTGTTACAACCCTTGCCTATAGCCGAGTGGAAGTGGAAGCATGTCAAGATAGACTTCGTTGTAGGTCTTCCGAGGACTCAACGAGGTAGTGATGCTATTTGGGTGGTAGTGGACCGATTAACTAAATCGGCGCACTTTATTCCTATACACGTGAGAGATTTGGTAGATCATCTGGCCGACTTGTATACTCGGGACATAGTGAGGTTGCCCGGAGTCTTAGTGTCGATTGTCTCAGATAGAGATCTGCATTTTACTGCTCGGTTGTGGCAGAGTTTACAGAGTGCCTTGGGCACTAGGTTGACCTTTAGCACGGCTTAACATCCTCAGACTGACGGGCAGTCAGAGCGTACTATTCAGATACTTGAGGATATGCTTCGAGGCTGTGTCCTTGACTTTCGTGGGGTGTGGGAGAGGCACTTGCCCTTAGTAGAGTTTGCCTACAACAATAGTTTCCAATCAAGTATTGGTATGGCACTGTTCGAGGCCTTGTATGGCCGACCGTATAGATCTCCAGTGTGTTGGTCTGAGGTGGGTGATGCACCTTTGTTGGGTCCGGAGTTGGTTCGGGAGACGACGGAGAAAGTTGAACTTATCCGTAAGAGGCTTGTTACAGCCCAGAGTTGCCAAAAGAGTTATGCCAACCATAGGAGGAGGCCTTTGGCATTTGTGGCGGGTGATCATGTCTTTCTGAAAATATCACCTAGGTGGGGTTTGATGAGGTTTGGGAAGAGTGGGAAGTTGTCCCCTCAGTTTCTTGGCCCTTTCAAGATCCTTGAGAGGATTGGCGAGGTTGTCTACCGTCTAGCTTTATCGCCGCAGTTGTTTGGGGTGCATGACGTGTTTCATGTTAGTATGCTTCGGAAGTACGAGCCAGATTTGTCACATGTATTGAATTGGACCGACTTAGAGGTTGATGAGGATGCCTTGTATGAGGAGAGGCCGGTGAGGGTCTTGGATAGGCGGGATCAAGTCTTGCGAGGCAAGACCATTCCCTTGGTAAAAGTTTTGTAAAAACATCACGAGATGGAGGAAGCCACTTGGGAACGTGAGTTGGAGGTCCGTGAGAAATATCCAGACTTGCTTGTTAATGTTTAACCATGTATTGGGAATTTTTGTTCCTTGATGAAATCTAGAAACATTTTATATGTTTGATTTGTGGAAATATTATTGAATATGCCTTGAAAGTGGAAGTTTAATTTGACATTGTATATGTTAAATGTATTGTAGAAATGCAAATCTATCATCAACATTGAATATGTTATGGAATGGTGGAATATGGTATTGGAATTTGTTAGATTTCAAAGAAGAGCATGTTGATAATGCATGTGGAAGATTATATTGTAATTTGCCTCTTGAAAGGAGATGGAATGACCGGTAATGGGTTAGGATGTTGAATATTGAATTGTAATATTGTTGAAGAATTGAAAAATCACAATTTTGAAACTTATATCTAATTTTGGGATGAAATTCTTTAAGGGGGGAGGTTATAGCGATCCCGATTTTCCCTCCATTGGTTGTTGTATTCCAGACTCGGTTCCGTGGATGTTGGTTGTTGCATATGTTTCATTTCTGTCCTTTAATTCTTTGTATTTGAGTTTTAGGTTGTGTTGGGCAGGTTTATAACAGGTTGGGTGTGTTTTGAAACAAATTGTTGTTGCCCAGTTTTTTGTGTCTTCGCTCGAGCGAGGCCTTTGTCGCTCGAGCGAGCTCTGTATTTTAGTCCCTTCGCTCGAGCCAGTGTTCCTTCACTCGAGCGAGAGTTGAGCGGTGTGTCTGTTGGCTCGAGCGAGCATTCTTGCGCTCGAGCATTGCGTCTGCATCTAGTTTGGACCTGAAGGTTGTGTTTCTTGGCTCAAGCGAGCATTCCTTCGCTCGAGCGAGCGAGGACTATGTTTTGAGTTTCTTCGCTTGAGCGAGCCTTTCTTCGCTCTAGCGTGCTTCTGGGTTGCAGACCTGAAGCTTCCTATTGTTGGCTCGAGCGAGGCTTTCTGCACTCGAGCGAGGTTTCTTTGTGTCTGGTCGCTCGAGTGACCACTCCTTCGCTTGAGCGAGGCTCGAATATATCAGTTCACAGCAACAGCTTCTTCTTCACTTTTTGAATTCCTTTTCTTCTCAAACCCTAGATCGACTGTCCCTCTCACTACAATACACCTTCTCTCTACAAATCCACCTAGTTCTAGTGGTATCCTACCCTAGCCTCTTTGTGAGAAAGGTAGAGCTTGGTGTGGGCTACGTTTTGATTTGAAAATCTTTGGGTTTAGAGCATCTTGAGTTTTCACCATATTCTCTATTGGGTCCCTTCATTTGAGGTAGGGATACCCTACTCATTCTTATGAGTTCTAACATAAATTTTAGTCATTTTGTATAAATGGTGGATTATGGAAATTTTGGGAAAGTTAGGGTTTGATTTGAAGTTGTAAAAAGGGGGTTTTAAATTGTTGAACTCCATATGTATGTGAGACCTTAAAAAATGGAAATCATTGTTGTTAAATTGATGAAAATGAGCCATAGGGCTAAAGTTGGGAAATAGGGGAAAAGCCCTAATCTAATGTGATTAATTAATTTGGGGAAATGTGAAATTGAGGTGGAAATCATGAAATTTGAAAGTTGTGAGATGGAATGGTGTAGTTGGTCAAATTAATCACTCACCTATGAAAATGTTGATAATTTATCTATTTAATAAATTTATTATCTGTTTAGAGATAATTGCTTTGGGCTATCGGTAGAGGATAGTCTTGATTGTTGTAGACACCGTATGTTGATTAGGGAAAACTAAAACTAATCAAATGGTTAAGTCATTGAATATGACCGTTGAATTAATACATTGAATATGTGCCTTATGTATCTTGTATGGGAGGAGATAGGGGATGTACTCCAAGGTTTGAGAGAAGATAGGGGATGTACTCTCAAGCCTATTTGGGAGGAGATAGGGGATGGACTCCATTGATAACTAAGTGGGCCGGAATGTCCAGGGTGAAAGTCCCGAAATTTTAATTACGTTTGCATAACGTTGATAATTGAAGTATTGAAATGTTTTCTTATGAGTTGTAGTCTCATTTGAATTGTGGATGATGGAAGTGTTTTAATGTGAGTCGTAGTCTCATTTAATTGTTTGGCTAGACAATGAGCTATGTTTATGATTTTAAATTGGATAAGTAAAGGAAAGTGGAATGAAACACAAATGTATTTGTCATGAAACTGGGAAGTGTTGTAAGTTGGTTTACGAGTGTTAACCTTTTATCGAATGCTAATGTTTTAGTTATTTCTCATAATTGGTTTAGTATATCTCTACTGGGCATTGGCTCACCCTATATGGGACATCATTTTCAGGTTCAAGTGATATGTCACCTCCAAGGACGTAGCTTGAGAGGCTTAGAGGCTGAAAGACCTTTTTGTTGTTATCATTTTGTATTACATGTAAATCAAGCCAAGGGCTTATTTTGTATAAAGAGTTAAAACTCTTCTTTTGTTGTAACCAAGTGTTGACTTGGAAAAGTTGTAAGCCCGTAGGGCATTTACTTTTGATGTCAACATGTAATACTTTTGTACTTAATACTCTGATGAATGGAAAATATGCTTTATTCTCTTATCTATGCATGTCAAGAATGTTGGGTTTATATGTTTTATTTTGAGGGCGTGACACATACATTATAATATTCAATTAAATGAATGAGATAGTATTAGGGCTGAATTCGGTTTGATAAGAGCTCGTTCGAACTTGTTACATAAAATAAATAAATAAATAAATAATAATTACGTTCGAGTTTGAGCTTAAACTTGTTAAAATTTTAATAAATAAGCCCAAACATACTAAAACTCGGCTCGCTTAACATTTATTATTTGTATATTAAATAATGTAAAAATATGTATAAAAAAATAAGATAACTATGTTGTTTATATATTTAAAAAATGTAAATATAAATAATAGCTAACTATAGCTAATACATTTATATAATAGTGGTGGTAAATATTATTATTTTTGGTAAAATTGATTTTTTTTAAAGTATGTTTATATATATTGTATATATAATTGTATAATCAAAATTTCAATTGCAACTTTAGTCTTATACACAAGTTTGAATTTATAATTTTTTTTGCTCCTTAAGGCTCGTGACCAGGCTCCAGCTTGAATCAAGCCTAAGCCAACTCGACTCGAGCTTATTCGTTAAATTTTTATTGAGCTTGAGCTTGAGTTCAAGTTCGAACTCGTTAAAATCTTAATAAAAAAACCCAAACATACAAAAATTCTGCTCAACTCGACTCGTTTACAACACTAGACAGCAT
Organism: Camellia granthamiana; assembly: GCA_036172215.1. Classification (NCBI taxonomy): domain Eukaryota; kingdom Viridiplantae; phylum Streptophyta; class Magnoliopsida; order Ericales; family Theaceae; genus Camellia; species Camellia granthamiana. The sequence continues at coordinate 73,241,318 of CM069907.1, forward strand.
CAACTTCAACTCTCTATATTGCTCATTTATTACATGCAACATAAAAAGTGTGGAAACTATGAGTTTATAATATTAAATTTTAAAATTAAAATAACATATGTGCATTTATGCACCAACAGATTTGATAGAATTTTATGAATTAAAATTCTCTCCATTCCATGGTTGTAATGGAGGATATTCATTATATCATCTAAGGATTGTGAAATAAATATGAAAATTTATTAATATTTTAAATTTAGAAAGAATATAATTACAAGCTCTTAGATATTGTATTGGAGATTTTCCATTACAATTTTGTAATGAAAATGGAGAGGATCACAATTTGAATTTTTTGTCCTTGTTTACTACATTCAATATAAAAGCATAGCAATTATTATGATAGAGTAAGTCTATACACATGCAGATGATCGTTGTAATATCCTTGTACATTGTATATCCTTGTAATATCCATGTACATTGTAATATCCACACTTTCTGAGAGAATTATGTCTCATTCTGTGTTTAGTTTATGCATTCCTAACATTGTATGAACATCATATATATTAGTTTATCAAGATTTAGAATTAAATTAACATATGTACATGTATGCATCAATAGATTTGATAGGACTTTATTTCCTTTCCTTTTATCTATTTGAAAGCACTCATCCTTGTAATATATCCTTGTAATATCCTTGTCACGCCCCACTTTTTATTACTCGAAGTCATTACCAAATCCATTAACTTAATTCAATTTCAGAGATAACATGCGGACATAAACTCAAATGTTCAATAAAAGTAATGAACAACAATTCTCTCATTCAAATGAAAATTTAATACAACATGAACATTCGAAATAAGTTGCCCTTAGGCTTACAACAATAAACCAAGTGAAGGGTGTAACCCTTTTTCACATATGGCGTTCCGCCAACAACAAAGAGGCCCCGTGGCCAACAATTAAGAAGATCCAAATCTTGCAGCACATCCTGCTAAATACCTGAAAAAGATTCAACAACGTGGGATGAACATAAAGTCCAGTAGGGAACTCAACATGATCCTTAACAATAACAACTTATAGATAGCTATGATCATGAACACTCATTCTCATACTAGAATAGTAATATGACAGTTTATACAAAATAAATATATGTATGAACTTTTCTCAAAAACAACCATTTCATTTAATGTTTCAAATGATTTCCCTTCCCGTTTTCCTTCCATTAATTCCCGTTCCCAATCTTTCATAACATTAACAATCACTTAGGAAATACTCTCACTAAGCCCGATACCCTCTTTCCTTCTTATACGTACACAGATGTACCCTTTTCAAACTTGTTTATCTCTAAAACATTCACTCTCCTTTACACTTCCCAGGAGACAAAAGCATTTTGGTTCATTTCCACCACTATCATAACTATACATGTATAACCTTGTAAAAATATAAATTTACAACCCACCAACATGTATACAATAAATCAATGGAGTAACTCAGTCCTCCAAACAGTAACCAATCAAGTCCATGATATTTCCAATTACAACGAAACAGCAATTCCACTTTGCTCTACTAGCTACGTGCTTAGTAAGCCAAAGATATACTGAAACAACTACAACCAACTTCACTCTACTAGCCATATGCATAGTAAGTCAAACTGCCAGTTTACCAGGCGCTAGCTGGAAGGGTATGGTGCCTCTCATTATTAGCGCATACAGTTCTCCAGGCGCTAGCTGGAAGGTAACGGTACCTCCGACTATAAGCGCGGCATATAACGCCATCCACAATCATGCACACAAGGCATATCCAACATGTATAATGCACATACATAAACTACTACAACAATAGCAACGTGTTAAAGTACATGAACACACATGTGTGTGGAGTCCATCCCCTATCTTCTCACACACACCGGAGTACAACCCCTCTCTCCTCCCTAACCAGTATACATATATATAATGTATCTCAGCATTTCATCACACATGATATTCAATCAACAATGGTGTAATATATACACGACAATCCAACACAACCGTGTCATCCTCCACCGATGACCAAGGACAAAGCCTCTAGATGCATGCATATTGTACATCTATAAACATACTCAATTATCGTAAATCACAAACTCAACAACAACATTAACACGATAGTTAAAGATACAACACCTACATGGGTGTTCAACATTCAAAATCCAACAATCCAATTCCCAAACTCATTTCAAAAATACTTTCTTCCTTTTCACAAAAATAATTCCATTTCCTTCTTGTCACCACAAAACCAACTTCCTTTTTATTGTTCAAAACCAATTTTACCCCTTTTGTTTCCACAAAGTCAAATCCAAAGGCAACAAGGCCAAAACTCATTTTTATCTACCACATTCCTTTCAAAGCTACCCCAATTTAATTATACCAATTAGATCATAATCATTATACAAGGGTTTTCCTCCCTCTTCACAATATAAATTCAAAAGGGTCAATTATCTACTACAATCAACAATGGCTTCAATTAAAAGCCCAAAATACCCAATTATTTACCCAAATATCAAACCCCTCTATTAAATTATTAAATCAATAAATATGAGGGTTTTCTCTCCTTTCAACAACAACTAGCTAATTAACACCCAATTAGCCCCAAAGCACATCTAAATATCATAAATCCAAATCCCACAACTAACCCATAGTTCAACCTCATGAATTTATACAAAATCCAACATGACACCATTTTCATGCAATACAAAATAACCACATGTCTATCTATAGACGGAGTATTGAAAAAGACCAAGGAGAATCCCTACCTCAAAGGAGAACTCAAATTGGAGAAGATGGCCCGAAATCAAAGTACTCCAAATCCACAATTATTCCGATTAAATCGAAGCCCTCGCCAATCTCTATCTTATTAACAAAGGACCCAAGATGGATTCATACAAGAAAGAGATGAAATCTAGAGAGAGGATATGTTTAGAGAGAGAGACTCTCGGCTGCTAGGGTTTCAAAGATGAAAGAAGAAGAAAAATGCACTTTTTCCCCGCTGCTGCTTACTGAAATACGACAGGCTCGCTCGAGCGAAGACCTGGTCGCTCGAGCGACCAGACACAGAAAACTCCCACTCAGCCAACAACCCAGAAGCTCGCTCGAGCGACAAAAAGGCTCGCTCGAGCCAAGAAACACCACCTTCAGGTCTAACCCAGACGCAATCTGCGCTCGAGCGAAGCCACTCTGGCTCGAGCCACCAGACACAAAGACCCACCCTCGCTCGAGCGACCAAACCCTCGCTCGAGCGAAGGACCAAAATCCTGGACAGCTACTCTTGGTTTCCAACACAACCAACCTGGAATAAACAAGTCCCAAACACTCTGTAACTCAAATTTAAAGGATTGAAAGGTAGAAACTAGTTCAAAACCACAACCGGCATCCACGGAACTAAGTCCGGATACAACAACCAAAGGAGAAAGAACCGGGATCGCTATAACCTCCCCCCCTTAAAGAATTTCGTCCCCGAAATTAAGATTACGCCAAAACACAAGGCCAACTGGTCACACAACACCAACAATCCCCCAATACTAGGAGTGAAACCACTCTCACTACAAACCACTAAACCACTCTTACCAAGGAAGAGACTCACTATGGGAACACATTCCAAAAGACAACACTTGGGTACAAAAATCTCAACAAACCAAACCTTACCCCGCGACAATGCGACCATCAACTAGTGCTCCAAGCCAAGCCACTATCCAACAACAAGATTCCCAAAAGCTAACCAAGTCAAATCTTCCGAGCAAATAACAAGAAAACACTTTCTTACTCAAGAGACATTTCTCAAAAATGGCCAAATTTTCAATATGAACTTTCCAAAATAAATCTTCCATTTTCCATGCGGAACTCAACAGTTTTGTAAATAATTTTCACAAATACGGTATTATCCAAAACACAAAAAAAATCATCCACAGTTTATTTACCAAAAACTTTTATTTGGAAATTCTCAAAACCCTTGAATTAAATCAACTTCTCAACAACACCCTCAGGTGTCCCATACCTTAGGAAAAAATTTTGTTTTCCAAACCCTTTTCAACATGCTACTAGCAACAACCATCACTCATACATTGATACCACAACCAACACCAAACATAACATTTCTATAATAATAGTTAATAGAAATAACGACTTCACATTAGATAAGCATATGAGCTCTATCTACACTACTACGGGAGAGCATAAGAGCTGCATCCCCGGGTCCACGCCCCATCTTTCCTTAACCATTAACCGGTCTAGAGGTACATCCCCCATCTTCCCCTAAACCGCGGAGTACATCCCCTATCTCCTCCAACGCAACACAATGCATATAAACAATAATTATACACATTACTTATCAATACATAAATCAATGTATTCTATCAACCATCAGGTTCAATGACATAACATGTTCGATTAGTTTCAGATTCCCCTAATCAACACACACAAGTCTACAACAACGAGACTAACCTCAAGGTGACCAATGCCAACACAAAACCCAATACCAACAAGCTGACTAATCAACTCAATAAGCTACACACCAATTACAACTTCTCAATATAAAATAGAGAGTTTACAAAGATCCATACATACTCCCCAATACTTGAGGATTAAACAAACACCACTATGCATACATATGCGATATAAACATGGTGCCTCAGCATCCAACAGTACACCGGTCAACAACAAAATTATCCATACAATACATTACCGGTCAACAACACAAAAGTCCCCCTCCAGGGTAATACAACAGGGTTAACTATTAAGTCGCCCCTCGCGAGGCTCCCGAAACCTGGCCTGCCCGTTTCTGGTACCGGTAACGTCCCCGATTGGACGAGTACGACTGAGTCTGACTAGGTTTTGAAACACTTGTAGAATTCACACGCAAAGGGCAAAAACGTCTACCATGGCCCTGCTGGCCACAAACGAAACAACCACCAGATCCTCTACTCCGAGACTGGTCTGAAACCTGCACCTCCTCGGACATCTTAACCGAAGTGCCCGAAACCTCTGACAAAGAAAAGGAACCAGTCCCCGACTGAACATGTTTCCGCCTCCACCCCTTACTGAGCCTAGAGTACTTAGGAACCACAGGACTTGCCTCAATGGTCTCCTCCTTAACCCTATCATCACTAGTAATCAGGGCCTCCACATGGGCCGCTGCCTCAACTAAAGTATAGTAATCCTTCAACAAGGATCCAGCTACCTTCTCCCGAATATCGAAACACAACCGCTTTTCAAACTCAAAACAACGACGCTCCTCTGTTGTGACTAACTCTGGAGCAAACCTCGACAAACTATCAAACCGCATCTCAAACTGTGCCACAGGAGTGTCATCCTGACGCAACTCCAAAAACTGTTCCCTCAACCTTTCCCGAGCAGAAGGAGGGAAATACTTGGCCAAGAAGGCCTCGGTAAAAGCAACCCACGTGCCACCTACACTATTCTTAACATTCTTCCACCAATAACTCGCATCACTCTTCAACTGAAAAGTCGCCAAAGAAACCCTCAACTCTTCATCTTCGACTCTGAGCATATCAAGAGTCTTGGAAATCTGTTCTAGCCAACTCTCTGCCTCCAACGGCTTAGCCTCCCCTACAAACTCAGGTGGACTGGAGCGAAAGAACTCCTTAGTAAGCTTGAGAGCATGCCCGCTGCCGCCCTCTGTGCGAGCTAGGGCATCCTGCACTGCTCTCACAATCTCCCGTGCAACATCCTCGCCGACAGCCGATGCTGCAACGGCAGGTACTACAGGAACTGTTGTGCCCCTCCCGGCACTCCTACCACCCAACCGTCCTCTACTCCCTCGTGTAGACATCCTATAAAGCACAAAATAAACACACTTAGTGCCAAACACAATAGCCTCCTCCGAGGCACACTCCACTACTGGTAAGTCACAAGATACACTTAGTCTCAAACTTTACATCTCTACTGCATATAAACATCTAAACATGTAAACACATAATCGAATCAAGTCCACAAAGATAGCCACTCATCCCGGAACTCTCAAGGAATTCCTATCAGAAACCACGTTGATCAGGCGTGTTTCCAAAAGGACCTCAAAGCAAGTTCACCGGCTATGAATACTATCCAAGAGACTGAATCCCATGCTCACTTAAATGCAACACATAAGTCCTAACTTTCATGTTAACTATATGCAACGTCCTCACTACACGTAGTAAACCCACTGTGGTAAAAACCACTTCCCACGAGCTCAAGGTATTCAAACCCGGTAGCTCTGATACCAAGTTGTCACGCCCCACTTTTTATTACTCGAAGTCATTACCAAATCCATTAACTTAATTCAATTTCAGAGATAACATGCGGACATAAACTCAAATGTTCAATAAAAGTAATGAACAACAATTCTCTCATTCAAATGAAAATTTAATACAACATGAACATTCGAAATAAGTTGCCCTTAGGCTTACAACAATAAACCAAGTGAAGGGTGTAACCCTTTTTCACATATGGCGTTCCGCCAACAACAAAGAGGCCCCGTGGCCAACAATTAAGAAGATCCAAATCTTGCAGCACATCCTGCTAAATACCTGAAAAAGATTCAACAACGTGGGATGAACATAAAGTCCAGTAGGGAACTCAACATGATCCTTAACAATAACAACTTATAGATAGCTATGATCATGAACACTCATTCTCATACTAGAATAGTAATATGACAGTTTATACAAAATAAATATATGTATGAACTTTTCTCAAAAACAACCATTTCATTTAATGTTTCAAATGATTTCCCTTCCCGTTTTCCTTCCATTAATTCCCGTTCCCAATCTTTCATAACATTAACAATCACTTAGGAAATACTCTCACTAAGCCCGATACCCTCTTTCCTTCTTATACGTACACAGATGTACCCTTTTCAAACTTGTTTATCTCTAAAACATTCACTCTCCTTTACACTTCCCAGGAGACAAAAGCATTTTGGTTCATTTCCACCACTATCATAACTATACATGTATAACCTTGTAAAAATATAAATTTACAACCCACCAACATGTATACAATAAATCAATGGAGTAACTCAGTCCTCCAAACAGTAACCAATCAAGTCCATGATATTTCCAATTACAACGAAACAGCAATTCCACTTTGCTCTACTAGCTACGTGCTTAGTAAGCCAAAGATATACTGAAACAACTACAACCAACTTCACTCTACTAGCCATATGCATAGTAAGTCAAACTGCCAGTTTACCAGGCGCTAGCTGGAAGGGTATGGTGCCTCTCATTATTAGCGCATACAGTTCTCCAGGCGCTAGCTGGAAGGTAACGGTACCTCCGACTATAAGCGCGGCATATAACGCCATCCACAATCATGCACACAAGGCATATCCAACATGTATAATGCACATACATAAACTACTACAACAATAGCAACGTGTTAAAGTACATGAACACACATGTGTGTGGAGTCCATCCCCTATCTTCTCACACACACCGGAGTACAACCCCTCTCTCCTCCCTAACCAGTATACATATATATAATGTATCTCAGCATTTCATCACACATGATATTCAATCAACAATGGTGTAATATATACACGACAATCCAACACAACCGTGTCATCCTCCACCGATGACCAAGGACAAAGCCTCTAGATGCATGCATATTGTACATCTATAAACATACTCAATTATCGTAAATCACAAACTCAACAACAACATTAACACGATAGTTAAAGATACAACACCTACATGGGTGTTCAACATTCAAAATCCAACAATCCAATTCCCAAACTCATTTCAAAAATACTTTCTTCCTTTTCACAAAAATAATTCCATTTCCTTCTTGTCACCACAAAACCAACTTCCTTTTTATTGTTCAAAACCAATTTTACCCCTTTTGTTTCCACAAAGTCAAATCCAAAGGCAACAAGGCCAAAACTCATTTTTATCTACCACATTCCTTTCAAAGCTACCCCAATTTAATTATACCAATTAGATCATAATCATTATACAAGGGTTTTCCTCCCTCTTCACAATATAAATTCAAAAGGGTCAATTATCTACTACAATCAACAATGGCTTCAATTAAAAGCCCAAAATACCCAATTATTTACCCAAATATCAAACCCCTCTATTAAATTATTAAATCAATAAATATGAGGGTTTTCTCTCCTTTCAACAACAACTAGCTAATTAACACCCAATTAGCCCCAAAGCACATCTAAATATCATAAATCCAAATCCCACAACTAACCCATAGTTCAACCTCATGAATTTATACAAAATCCAACATGACACCATTTTCATGCAATACAAAATAACCACATGTCTATCTATAGACGGAGTATTGAAAAAGACCAAGGAGAATCCCTACCTCAAAGGAGAACTCAAATTGGAGAAGATGGCCCGAAATCAAAGTACTCCAAATCCACAATTATTCCGATTAAATCGAAGCCCTCGCCAATCTCTATCTTATTAACAAAGGACCCAAGATGGATTCATACAAGAAAGAGATGAAATCTAGAGAGAGGATATGTTTAGAGAGAGAGACTCTCGGCTGCTAGGGTTTCAAAGATGAAAGAAGAAGAAAAATGCACTTTTTCCCCGCTGCTGCTTACTGAAATACGACAGGCTCGCTCGAGCGAAGACCTGGTCGCTCGAGCGACCAGACACAGAAAACTCCCACTCAGCCAACAACCCAGAAGCTCGCTCGAGCGACAAAAAGGCTCGCTCGAGCCAAGAAACACCACCTTCAGGTCTAACCCAGACGCAATCTGCGCTCGAGCGAAGCCACTCTGGCTCGAGCCACCAGACACAAAGACCCACCCTCGCTCGAGCGACCAAACCCTCGCTCGAGCGAAGGACCAAAATCCTGGACAGCTACTCTTGGTTTCCAACACAACCAACCTGGAATAAACAAGTCCCAAACACTCTGTAACTCAAATTTAAAGGATTGAAAGGTAGAAACTAGTTCAAAACCACAACCGGCATCCACGGAACTAAGTCCGGATACAACAACCAAAGGAGAAAGAACCGGGATCGCTATAATCCTTGTAATATATCCTTGTAATATATAAAGGATATCAATGTATACATCATATTCTTGTAATATATATATACCTCTCATGTATGATTGTAGAATAGTACTAAACAATACAAACTCTTTCTCTCATATAGCTTTCTCTTTATCTGCTTCTCCTTCTCATCCATATTGTAACATATACAATGGTGAGAAGTGCTTCCACCATTTAGTTTCTATCTATATTTTTAGTGAAAAAAATCATTACATTCTTACAAAAAAAAAAAAAAAAAAAGCTTTCTTTCTTCTTCTTTTGTGTGCGGGCATGCATTTGTGTGCACACGTATGTCTAAGGATACAATTTGATGTTTTTCTTGCAGGAGATATTTCACATTGTTATAATATGTTGTATTGCTGCATTTGGTTTAGGCATCGAAATAGAGGATGTTGGGGCAGTAACTTTTAATGTGATTGATTACGGTGCAGTTGGAAATGGTGTAACTAATGATACACAAGTAAATCTTCAAAGCATTCTAATTAAAAATATACAATGAAATAACAATATTTTGGAAAAATTATATACAAAAAATCCAAAAGTTTGAGTTTTGTAACAAAATAAATCTTAAGTTTTTAATTTTGTCAATTTAAACCATAATCTTTTGATTTGTTTTCAATCTGCACCATTTGCCTATTTTTGTTAATTAAAACTGATGAAATAAATATTCTAGTCATAAAACTCAATGAAAATGATATTTTAGACATGATTCATACATCTACATTAACAAATGGTTTACATTGAAAAAAAATTAAAAATTAGCATTTAAATTGATAAAATTAAAAATTTAGAGTTTATTTTGTTGCAAAACTCAAACCTTGTTTTTTTTTTTTTTTCCTTTTTCGTGGTAATTTTCCCCAATATTTTTTAGTTCTTACTATTGCAAAGCTGCTTCTAGTTGTTGTTGTTGCTGCTGAGTTGTCTTGGCTATTTGATTGGTGGTGTTTTTTTTTTTTCCCTGTTTTCTTTTACGTTCTTGGTTGTTTGATTGGACTCTCTCCAATCTTGGGCTAAGTGCGAGCATATGATTATGCTAACTCTTCGGTGCCAACCTAGTTGGGATTGTTGAGTTTAGCTATGATGCTTGATACACTCCCCTGCTTTATTGATGTAAGTTCTTTGCTTGTATATAACTTCTTCACCAGTAAAGTTTCATTTTTTGTTGATAAAAAAAAAAGGGTTACGGGTTGGGTTGGGTTGGGTGTTCAAGAAAGTGGGTTTGGTGGTGTTCAATTGTGGTGAGTTTTTAGAAAAGTCGGTTAAGGTGTTTAATATAAAGCATCGGGATGAATTACATAACAATAATAATAATAATAAAAATTTAGGGTGTTCAACATTGGTTGTACAGTTGCCCCTCATAACTGAAGGTGGTTGTTGGCTTGCGGCAAGTGGTTTCAGAGGTGGTGGCCAAAGGAGGTCACTGGCGGTGATGGTCGGATGTGGTAGCTAGTGGTGGTGATGAATGGTGGGTGGTGGCTAAAGGGGTTGGGAGAAGAAGGAAAGAATGGACTTTTTTTTATTTTTTATTTTTACTGAATAAGTGAAACTATTTTTTTGTTATTATAAAATTTTTAATAAAATTTATAAATTGTTTATAAGTTTTTTTTTTCATGAAAGTAGTTTTTGTTTACGCCTTTCAATTTTATTTTATTTTTTGTAATTATAAATGTTAAAATTATTTGGTATAACTGTTGTTTTTTTATATTTAAATAATCTTGTTTAGGCCAACATGGCTTGATAACCTAATGAATTATGCAAATTAAGGGAAGGAAAGAGAAAAAGAATTTGACAAAATTGTTTTTTTATATTATAATATATATGCATCAAAAAGGCATTTATAAAGCATGGGAAGCTGTATGTAAAGCTACTGGAGCACCTACGCTTATTGTACCAGCGGGAAAGAACTTCTTATTGACCCCTATTACCTTCGGAGGTTTCTGCAGCTCCAACACTATTACTGTTCAGGTATATAAGTTATCTTTTTATGAGTTTTTCATTTTCTCTCTTTCCTTTGATTTACTCTCCTATGACCCTATTAGTATTGATGCTTTTTCTTTAGTTTTTATCATCGCAATGTACTCTTTTTTTTTTTTTTTGAGTTGTTAATTTTTTTTTGTTTTAGTGATAAGAAAAAGATTAATCTATAAATTGTATTGGGTTATTTTTGAACCATACATATTAGTAGCTCCATTTCCAAATCTCTTTATTTTTTGCGCAAACTTCATTTTATTGGCAAGCTGTGATTGACTTCATATGTGATTTATCACTCTTGACATTTGGAATAAGCACATAACCTCTCATGCTTTTATGACTAAAGTGTACTATCTATACCATTAATAATTTAAGCAAAATGACTAAAATACCTTAGTATATTGGTAATCTCATCGTGTAAATCACGACCATTTTTTGTCATTATTTTGAACTCAAAATGCTCCTTGTATTTTACTCCATGTGCAATACTTACCGACTTGATATTTGATATGTAGTCACCTTATGTTCAAGAACACATTTTACAAAAGTAGACGGAATGTCTACCTGTATGTTTTTGCCCAAAAGTATAAAGTGAAGTTTGCCCTTACTTTTTAAATTCTTATGTATTGGGCATTATGTATATATATGGCAATTAAAATGGTTCTTTACAAGAAGAGTCCACACAATTTGGATTCTATACATCAATCTTGCTCTACAAGAACAGTTCACATTATTTTTTGAACGAGCAGGTTGAAGGGAATATTGTTGCACCTAGCTCTCTTTCTCAATGGCCCAAGTTCGTTGGCTTAAGTAAGTGGATTTCTTTCCAATTTGTGAATGGGCTCATCATCAATGGAGGTGGACAAATCAATGGACAAGGTTCAATTTGGTGGAACGCTCCGGTGTGTAACCGTAATACATATATATATATATGCACACATAGTATATGTTTTTTCAATGTGCAGATATAATTTATTTTAATAATCAATTTTTTTTTGTTTTATTTTTTATTTAGTTTGTGAGTGTTCATCAAATATGAATTGAACAAAAAAATGACTACTTTTCTCTTTTTTCCAGGGAGGAGTCATCATCCGCCCAACGGTAACATGGATTTTTCAGCTATCAAAAATTTAAAATGAAAAATGAAAAAAAAAAATTGAAAACTTTCTTAACTTTATAATTGTAAACTGTGCATTACATAAATAATCAGGAACTATATAATTTGTTTCAAAATTTCTAACAAAATGTTTGGTTTCAGTTTTGAAAGTTTATTTTTTCAGAAAATTTAATTTTTCATTTTCCGTATTTTTTTTTTCACTGAATTTTTTTAATATTTTAAGCAAGTTTTTTAATTTTTAGACACATCTAACATAAATACACTTAAAAAGGATAATATATGTGAACGAAAATCTTTAAAAAAATCACTAAATACCAAAAATACAAAAAAGAATAAAAATAAAAATCCAATACATTTTTCATATTTTTGTGTATTTTTTAATTTTTAAAATATTTTTCTTACAAATAATTTACTATTTAGATACATCTAAAAAAGTTTTTAAAAAAAATTGCTTAAAATTTAAAAAATATTCACTAAAAAAAACTCGAAAAACAAAAAATTAATTTTCAGAAAATTAAATTCAGAAAATTGAAACCAAAGACACTAATGAAATTTTTTTTTTTTATAGCCAAAACTTTGCAGAGAAATTTTGTGACCATTTAAATAATAGTGCAGGCTGTACACTTCAGCGGATGTAACAATCTTCAACTTAGTGGATTGCACTCTGTTAACCCTCCAAGAAATCATATTACAATAAATAATTGTAAAAACGTAATCATCTCTCATATTAATTTAAATGCACCGGGGAATAGTCCTAACACAGATGGAATTGACATTTCTGGGTCTAGCCAAATTCAAATCCATGACTCAAACATCGCAACCGGTAAATAACTTGTCTTGATCATTTTCGCGTTGTTATTACTGTTGTTATTGTTATTAAATTATATCGGGCTAATTTTAGTGAACTACTACATAAATAGGTGATGACTGCATTTCTATTCGTGGTAATTCCTCCCTTATAAACATTACTAGCATTACAGGTGGTCCATGCCATGGCATAAGGTAACTTGTCATAATCTCAATCTTGATTTTCTTTTTATTTTTATTTTTTTATTTTATCAAATTATATTATTTGTACTATGTATTAAGGAAAGAGCGGTTGTTAGTGAGGAGTTTTGTGAGGGTTTCAATATCTCATACTGATTTTCTTGATTTTTTTTTAATTTTAAACAATAAAAAAAATATCCATAAACTAACTTCCATTTAACCATATAAAAATAAAATTCTAATTAGTACATGATTTATGTTTTTTAAAAGGAAAATATACTAATGCTTTTCAAAATATATATATTGTTTTGCTTTTAACTATAGGAAGCAATTCATCTGAATAAGAAAATAAAGATGTCCAATTTCAAATATTCAAAGATTGACTTTTTATGTACATATATTTTTATCTTTTCATAATTAGTCTAGGATTTATAATTTTTAAAAAGAAAATGTGCCACTGCTTTTCAAAATACATTTTTGTTTTACTTTTAAATATTGGAAGCAATTTGCTAGAATAAGAAAATAAAGATGTCAAATTTTAAACATTCAAAAATTGTCTTCTTATGCACATATATTTCTCTTTTTTGAGACACATAAATTTTCTTCAGAATAAATTTTCAAATCTCTTATTCTCACACACAAAAAAAAAAAAAAAAACCTTACAAATTGCAAAAATCTTGTGTTACACAAAAAATTAAAAATAATAAAATATTTTAGAAAAGTTTATCTCTATTTATATCTATCTATAACAAAAAGCCATAGTTTCAAAATCCAATGTCTAATTTCTTTATTTTTTAAATTTAAAAAAATTCTATTAGGTAATTATTCCATGATTTATGGCCTTCAAACAAAGAATATACTAAACTATTTTAATATTAAATTAAAAAGAGAACACTTTTATCATAAATCTCATAATTTACGGTGAAATTTTTTATTGTAGCCTCTTCGAGATTTAAAGTCTCACTCTAATTTTCTCAATTTTATTAAATTTTATAACCCGCTAAACTTCCGGCACAACAAAAGCACCAAGCTCTCTCCTATAGATAAAACAAAAGTGATGATATCCTTACAATAATGACGTAAAGGGAATTACAAGGAGTTTACTACAGTGTAAGGGGAATTGAAAGGAGTTTTTATTGATTATATGGCTATTTAAAAATCAAAGTATGTATGTGTATCTTTTTTCTTGGTTTAAGTGTTTTTTTACCAGAAGATCAGCCGATGAGGTACATTTTCTTTAGATTGGAAAAAAATAATAAAAAAAAGAATTGGAACAGATGTGAAATTTTTGTAACTTTATGTCTATATAAATTTGAACACAGTGGAAGGTGTAATTGATTAAGAGTCACAAAATTTAAATTAAAAGCCAAAATTGATTAAATTGAAATTGTAGGAAACAAAATGACATAAGGGGCAAAATTTAAGGATTATTAATGTAATTTGTTCATGTTTTATTAATTTTTTACTCATAATTTAACTTGTTTTTAATTTTTTTTCCCTTTTATTTAGTAACCTTTATATTTGGCAGCTATTGCAAAACTTTGAACGTATTTCATCATCAAATAATTTTTGTTATTACTTTTGGTATAAATGGATGAAAAATTAGAGTACACTTGACTGCATTCTTATTTGGATTGATTTGCATTTTAAATTTGAAATAATTTAATTTGTTTAATTGACTTACAATTTATCATTAAATTGTCAATGTTTCACATAATTTTTAATCTTTTGTGTTTATTATGCGCTACACAGTGATTTTTTTATATTTATTAAAATAAAATTAATATATCAAAAATATATAGACATTAATTGTGCATAGCACGGGTTTAACGCTAGTTTTATATAAGGGAGTTTAGATATTGCACGATCTTCTATGAAAGAAAATTTAAAATAAAAACTTTCATTTAATTACCTAGGCTCTTCACATTATAGTTACATCATTCTATTGATAAAATTAGTAATTTTACAAACAATAAAAAATTTCACAAAAAGTTGTACATAAGAGTAATACATTGTTGACATTTAAACTGGTGAAATGTTAACTCCTATATAAGATGAATGCAATACTGTCAACACTGCATTTGGTACATGTGTTTGTATTGTTTTCTCAATATAAACAAACAAATTCAACTCTCTTTTCCTGTCTCAATCACTCTAGTGTGGGAAGCTTAGGACAAAACATGCAGATTTATGAAACAGTAGAGCAAGTATATGTGGGGAATTCTACATTGATGGGAACTACAAATGGAGTAAGGATCAAGACATGGCAGGTACGCAAAAATATATCAACACATAAGCATGTACACATGGACAAATGTTTTGTCATCTACATATTTTGAAATTTTTGAGACATTAATTTTCTAATTTTGAAATTGTCACATGTGCTATCTAGGGGGGATCCGGGTATGCAAAGAATATCACATTTGAGCACATCACATTTTTTAGAGTTGGAAATCCCATCATCATCAATCAATCTTATAAGGACAATCCCAAAAATGACGAACTGGTAAAAACATTGAATCTTCATTTCTTAAGAAGAATTTTGAGTTTTTCCACATGCTTGTACATGCCAAAAGAACTAACATACTATTTTGATGGTAATGTGATTCATATTGAAGGAATCGGCAGTGCAAATAAGTGATGTGACTTATACGAATATCAATGGATCGTCTGTCAGTGACCAAGCAATTACTTTGAATTGCAGTGTGAGCAAACCTTGCACAAATATTGTAATGCGTCAAATTAACTTATTTTCTTCCGTTCCTGGTGGGAAAATCACTTCCTTCTGCCAAAACGCCCATGGAACTTCCATTTCAACTATACCTAATGTAACTTGCTTATCGGGTTAAAGTAGTGTTTGTTGTAATAATTGGCATTGTTCCAACAACAATAGCATTGTTTAGCCTATCATTATTAATAAGAGTATCTTGTGAGTTCCATCTCTTTGCAATATAAAGCATTGAATCCTCATGATTTTGACAATATTCAAATTCAATAGCATTATTAAATTGCAAACACTTGGTAAATTTGAATCTTCATATAATTACATTCTAAATATGAAGAAAATTACGATATTTTATAATGAAAGTTACAAATGTTTGGACCCTTAAAAATGTGTGTATGTATGTATTCTACCACAACATTCGTAAAATAATTGCAAAGTATAAAAATAGGATAAAGTACATTTGTGGTCATTAGAAGTATGTGTGCCTTGTCACTTTGGTCTTTTAAATTTTAATTTTGTCAATTTTGTTATTAAAATTTTCATTTGAATCAATTTGGTCATATTTCAAATGAACTAACATAATGATAATAAAATACACATATGGTTCCTAAGATATGGGTTCTATGTCATTTTTGGTTCCAAATTTTTTTATTTTGTTAATTTAGCCCCACAAATATTGATGAAAAAGATTAAATGCAACCTTACAATATTGAGGGATAAAATTGAAACTTTAAGGACTAATGACACAAAATTTATACTTTAGGGACTGTGTTGAAATTTATGAGTATTCCGCTTACGATTTAAATGGTCATTTGAAATTGGATCAATTTGAAGCTCAAATCTCAATGAAATAGCTTTACCATTGCGCCAAGACTTGTCTTGAATTGGTGAATATGGAAAATATAGAGAGAGGATTAAGGCTTGTGGGATATTAGACAAAGGAGAGAAAAGTTTGGTGTTCTAGTCTTGTTGGTGCTAGGAAGTCTGTCTTTGTGTGTGTTGAAACTTTCTTACAAAGGAGTCTTTCATTGCTTGATTGGAATGAGAGGTGGTGCCATTTTCTTTTGGTTGTATCTATCTATCTGCCACACCCCAAATTTTAATTACTCAGAAATATTACCAAAAGCCTTTAATTTAGGTCCAATCTTATATATATATATTACTCTTGACTAATAGAAACATAATAATACATGTTCTCTCTCTCAATGAATACAATAATGGAAATAATACATGTCAAGCTTTTGTTGCAAAGCTACAAATAGATAAGATACATTATTCATTCTTTTTACATCTATGATGAAATTATACATAAAAGATACACGGATCCCACAACTCTTCAACTAATGAATCTGACTTTCTCTTCCTGAAAAAAAGATAAAACAACGAGGGGTGAGCTTTTACGCCCAGTAGGAATCTCATAGTTCTACAACAATAGCTAACACATAGATAGAAATGATCATGCATGCAAGGTGATACCATATAGTAAGGTGACATTTTTAAATTTCCAAATATTATACGTAGGGTACCATTTTCTCAAAATTTATTTGAACGTTTTAAAGAAACCTTTCATCTTTAAAAATTATTCCTCATCATCAGAAAAAACCATAATTCCTCTTTTCAAACAAGTGTGCCTAAGGAACAACATCATTTTAAATTTATTAACCCAATTTCAAAATATTCTTCATTTCATTTCCATTTTAGTGTTCCTCTTTTAATTCCCTTCTACAATTAACAATTATTATATCTCCACAACCTCAACCACAAAATTCAAGCTCCCATAATACTCAAAAACACCTCTCATACACACCATTCCCGCTTGTCCATTCATTATTACTAAAACTCCGTAATGTAAAAATCCAAATCTCATTTTTATTCAATAGCGACTCTCCTACACTCAACTCCTACTTGTCTAACAACTACATCACATTCACATTTGCATTATTAATTATAATTCAACATAACACAAGAATGATAAACCTATTTAATTCAATTTCTCTATTAATTATAAATACAAAACTTTTAATCTTTCCTTATAGGCACAAACAACCCGGTGAGTTCATTAACACCAATCCCTTACCAATTACTATTTCATTATCCATTCTTTTCAAATAATTACCATATGCATCTTCCCTCCATACCAAAGTACACATCAAATTGTAATGTCATAAATTCATCACAATTCACGCATACTATCACCGACTCAACACATTCCACCTTTTGCCGATTTGATACGGCGAGATAGCAGGCACCCAATTCTTAACACCTTCCACTTTTTGCCGGCTATTATACAGTGGGAAGTGAACTCCCAAAAACCATTTTCAACTTTAAAATAAAACATCTATTTTTCCACTTTTGCCGGCTATTATATGGCGGGACTGTGTGGACACCCAAAAACATTTTTCCCACATTCATCCAGCGATAAGCCTAGACAGTATAGCAATCCCGATTTTCCCCATTAGGTTGTTGTACTCTGGACTTAGGTTTCGTGGTGTTGGTTGTTGCATATATCTTGTTTTCATCCTTTAATTCCTTGTATTCAAGTTTTGGGATGTGTTGGGCAGGTTTGTTGCAGGTTGGTAGTAAGTTTGAACCTATAGTTGATGCCCAGAATTTTGTTCGCTCGAGCGAGCTCTGTGTTTTAGATCCTTCGCTCGAGCCAGGGTTCCTTCGCTTGAGCGAGAATTGGGTGTTGTATCTGGTGGCTCGAGCTAGTGTTCCTTCGCTCAAGCGTCCGTCTACGTCTGGGTTTGGACTTGAGAGTTGTGTTTCTTGGCTCGAGAGAGCTTTCGTCCACTCGAGCGAGCGAGGTCTATGTTTTGGGTTTCTTCGCTCGAGCGAGCATTCTGTCGCTCGAGCGTGCTTCTGGGTTGCAGACCTGAAGCTTCGAATTATTAGCTCGAGCGAGGCTTTCTACGCTCGAGCGACCACTCATTCGCTCGAGTGAGCCTCGAATATATCAGTTGGCAGCAGCGTTCTTTCCTTCACTTTTTCTTTATCTCTTTTGATTCAAACCCTAGATTCGTCTCTCTCTCTCTCTCTCTATACATCTTCTCTCTAAGGATTGATCTAGTTCTAGTGTGTTTCTAGCCTAGTCCCTTTGTAAGAAAGGTTGTGCTCGGTGTGGGCTTCACTTTGATCCTAAAAATCTCGCATTTGGGGCATCCTTGGTTTTTCTCCTCATCTCCTTGGAGCTCCTAACTTTGAGGTAGGGATGATTTACTCCTTCTTATGAGTTTTGACATAAATATTGGTCATTTTGATTAGTTAGTAATGTTGGGTAATTTTGGAAAAGTTAGGGTTTGTTTGGTGGTTATAAAAAGGGGGTTTTCAAATGTTAAACTCCATGTATATGAGAGACCTTAGAAAATGGAATTATTGTTATCAAATTGATGAAATTGAACCTTAGGGTTGATATTGAGAAAAGGGGGAAAATGTTCTATTTATGTTGAATAATTAATTTGGGAAAATATGAAGTTGAGTTGAGAATAATGAAATCGAGAAATTGTGGGAGTAAATGGTATAGTTGGATAATTTAATCACTCACCTATGAGATTGTCGATATTTTATCTGTTGATGAATTCATTATCTGTTTAGAGATAACTGTTTTGGGCTATCGGTGGAGGATAGTCTTGATTGTTGTAGACACTGTATGTTGATTAGGGAAAACTGAAACTAATCGAACGTGTTATGTCATTAAATGTGATGGTTGGAATAATACAACAAATATGTGTATTGATTCATCATTGTATGTGATGAAGTGCTTAAATACATTATATATTTATCTTTATTTGGGAGAAGATAGGGGATGTACTCCAGTGTGTGAGAGAACATAGGGGATGTACTCCACACACATATGTGTTCATATACTTTAGCACATTATTTATGTATCTTGTTTTTGGAGGAGATGGGGGATGTACTCCATATGTGTTCATATACTTTAACAAATTATTTATGTATCTTGTTTGGGAGGAAATGGGGGATGTACTCCATATGTGTTCATATACTTTAACACATTATTTATGTATCTTTGTTTGGGAGGAGATAGGGGATGTACTCCATACGTGTGATTATCTGCTTTATCACATTGTATATGTGCCTTTGTTAGGGGGAAGTTAGGGGATGGGCTCCATAGATAATTAAGCTGGCTGGAATGTCCGGGGTGAAAGTCCCGAAACCTTATAAATTGAAGTGTGTGAATAAAGTGGTCAACTGAATTATTAACTACATGAGTTGAAATTTCATTTTGAATTGTGGATAATGGGAGTATTAATGAGTCGAGTTGCTGACTCACTTAAATTGTTTAGTTAGATAATGAACCATATTTAGGAATTGAATTGGTCAAATAAGGGAAGTGGATGGTAGCATGGATGTATTTGTTGTTGGGCTATGAGAAGGGTGGGAATTGGTCTTCACGTGTTAGTTGTTTGTCGAATGTTAATGTTTTAGTTATTTCTCATTTTGGGTTTAGTACATCTCTACTGGACTTTAGCTCACCCTACTTGGGACACCATTTTCAGGTACAGGAGACGTGCCATGTTCAAGATCTTTACTTGGGAGGTCTTCGGAGTTGAAGACTCTGCTTTGTTATTTATTTTGTTGATTATATGTAAATGCAAGCCGAGGGCTTTACCTGTAAAAGAGTTAGAACTCTTCTTTTGATTGACCAAGTAACAACTTGGAAAGATGTAAGCCTGCAGGGCATTCTATTATTTTTGTAAACATTTGTAATTAATATGAAATACACTTTTGTAATATTAACTCTGATGTATGTATGGAAATGTAAACTATATATCATGTTTATGGAAAGGTTGGATGTGGGAATTATGTATTATTTTGAGGGCGTTACAACTTGGTATCAGAGCGTACCGAGTTCGAATACTTTGGGTACGCGGGAAGTGGTTAGTACCACAATGGGTTCGTCTCGCTTGTTAAAGACTTAGATGTAATTTTATGTGCTTATGTGATAACATGACTACGTGACTATTTGGGTATGGGATTTAGTTTCAAGGATGTTGATTGGACCTTTGGGTTTCTGGGAGTCTTGTTGGAAAAGCACTTGATCAATGCTGTTTCTAACCGAAACTCTAGTAATGCCATAGGACTTTCATTATCCGGAAACGAAATTCGTAAGTGCTTATGTGATTATGTGCTTACATGGAATGAGTTACTGTTGTCCAATGCTTTAGGACGCAAGTGAAATAGCTTCAGTACATTTGAAAATGTGCTAATACCTTTGTTACTTTTCCTAGGATGCCTAAACGAGGAAGTTTTGATTTCCCTCCTTCCACGTGGGAAGAGTTGCGGAAACAGTTTGTGGAGTTACGCCAAGGTACTACACCTTTGGTACAATTTGAAGCATGGTTTGCTAACCTGTCGAGGTTTGCCCCAGAATTGGTGGAGACGGAGGAATTGCATTGTTCAGAGTTTGAGAGTAGGCTGTGTGACGACATCCGAGAAAGGATTGTTGTGTCTTGGCATAGGAGCTATAGTGTGTTCGTTAAGGCGGCAGCTTATGTAGAGGCAGCGATGCTAACTATGGGGCAAAATAGGGAAGAGGCCATGGTTGTGAGTGTTGGTCGGGTTAGGGAGGAGGCCATCTCGGTAACTCCTACGGTTTATAGGTACTCTAGGCCCAGTAAGGGGTGGAGGCGAAAACATGCTCAGTCCCAGGCTAAGTCCTTTTCTTCGCTAGGGGTTTCAGACTCTTCTGTTGGGAGGTCCAGAGAGATTCAAGTTTCAGGCCAGTCTTAGAGTAGAGGGTCTATTGGTTGTTTTAGATGTGGTCTGTTGGGTCACAAGTCTTCGGTTTGCCCACAAAGGAAGAGGGCAGGGTTGTTAGTTCAACTAGTAGTTGCACCACCAAAATCATCTAGCCGACCAAGTTTTGGATCGACCGAATGTTCAATGGGGAAGCAATCGTTGGGGTCCCCATCAGTTCAAACTTTGAACCAGTCTCGTGCTTGGGAACCGCTTACTTGTTGGGTGTGTAATCAGCCAGGTCATATCAAACGTTTCTGTACCCAGCTAGGGGCTTCTTTGGGAGTCTTACAACCTAGTCAGGTTCAGCTTTATTCGACGGGACAAGGGCAATATCGTTATGAGAAACAAACAAGCCAGATTTTGAGGGCCTCGAGAGAGTCAAGTTCCCAAGCCCCATTTGGGGAAGTGTGCAGTTGTTCCAGGTGTGGTCAGTTGGGGCATACCGATAATTCTTGTCCGTGGCTTGTAAGCTCGTAAGATATCTTGGGTTTGGGGATGACCAACTTTAGCGGTCCAGCGAGGGACGATGGTGGTGGTAATACCGATGGGATGGTTTGTTTTGACTAATCCATTTTGTAATCGGTGAATTATCGTTTTGTAATCATTGGGTTCTGTGTGTAATCAATGTGTTTTGGGAATGTTGGAACATCAAGGTTGTTTGTTTATATATATATATATTTATGTGTGCCTGTGCTTATTTATTTTCATGAGATGGGCAGATTGGAGCATGTAGTGGCTCTAAAGTTTTATTAATTTGATAAGTTGTGCAACCATGAAATTTTTGTGTTGATGCATTTATATGCGTGTGATTTGGTTTAAAGAAGCGAGGGCTGGTGAGCCATGTTTTCAACTCTGGAAGAATTATTGAGAGATGCGTATCTTAGTCAGGACCACTATGGGGTGAGAATAGTTATACTTGCCGGATGTACGAAATTTCATATGTGTTATCTATTTGATCTTATGTGCGTGGTAGAGATTTTGGTCTACTGTCATGAGAACTCCTCGAGAGGATGTGAAGTGTGCGATTAATACTAGGTGTTGTATATTTAACATGATGTTTTACGGAGGCATAGTGCATAATTTCGTTAAGAATAGACTTATACCTTCTTGGTAGGTAACGTTGCCAAATATGCATATGTACTGATTGGTTGTTTTAATTGAGGGAGTGTTAGTCCCTATATAAGATTGTGGTTGTTGGCATATGGGAGCGGTGTGTTATGAGTAGCTGGTGTTATATCTTGGGCAGTGGTATAATGGGTGTTTCCCTAAGTTTCCAGACTCCTTTATGATGGTAGAATGCGTTAGGTTTGTACCTTAATACCGGGTAGGCTAGGAGATGCTGTCGGTAGGATTGGTTGGGCGTATAACCCGTGGTTTGGGTGTGACCCGTGAGTAGAGTCACAGTGGTATGGTGTTTTCGGAGGAAGGTTTGAGATGATAGCGAGGAGGATGGGGACCTTTACTCTTCAAGAGAGTTAGGATGGTGAGTCTTTGAAAGCCTTGTCGGCGACATGCGACTGTGTCAAGGTCTGGTTCAAGGTGGTTGTCCAGCGGCAGCAATGGCTAGTGGTTTGGCACGGAGGCTTAGTGTCTTGATGGTACTCTTGGGACGAGTGACAAGTAAGGTGTGGAATAAAGAGTGGACCCTATGGGTTATTGAGGGATAAAGGTACTATATTTGTTTGTGTTCGGCTCGAACGGTTACGTAGCAATGATTAATGTTGTGGCGTGGTAAACCCTGTTAGTTAATTCGGTACGAGGGATTAAGTATGCAAGTTTTGTTATTATGAGTTCAGTCAAGGTGGCGAGTGAAATCTCTGAATGAGGGATTCAGTATGGGTGTAAGATAGCTTGCATTAAATAAGGAGGTTTTGCTTAGTACGGTGCGTGTCAGTGTGTGGTTCGTATGTTGTTATTAGATGATGTGTAAAAGGGGATCGATCCTAGGGAAATCCCTAGAGAATGCCTTGGTAAGGCAATAGTGTGGTTAATGATGGAATCGAGTGGTTTGATGTTTGGTAGAGCTAGGTCACTTTGGTATAAGTGTCTGTCGTTCAGTTTGGATAGTGGTAACACTAGTGAGGTAGCAAAATTGTGTAAAGTGAGTGAGGCACTCTGTTAAAGTTGTTTCGACTTGTTCGATCCTTGTTTGTGTGGTGTAACGCACGGGGGTGTGCAATGTTATCCTTTGTGTCATTGCATTATTGGGAATTTCAAATTTTCAGGGGTCCCTATCATGAGAGTTTTGTTTTTGAGTGTTGCGTCATCACCTTGAGTATGACGGGTTTTGTGGGGTGGTTATGTTGTGATTCACTGGAGGGACATTGAGTACTCTTCATAAACTAAATTGATTTCGAATCGAAATGTGAATTTGCGATCCTTATTTCCGAGAAAATAATTTGAAAAAAAAAAATCTTTGAGTTCGGTTGCGGCCAGTTGTAAGTGACGTGTTTAAATAGGGGTGGTTTAAGCCTGAATACTTTTGAAAAAAAAAAAAAAAAAAAAAAAACCGAGTGCTTTAAAATAAATGGAGTAAATAAAGTAATTTCTCTAACCTGAATGGAATACCTTATGGGGAGTTAGTTTTGACCTAGCCTGAGTTGCTGGTTGCATGTTGTGTGTCTTTGGCAAGAATACGAAATTTTGGGGTAGTAACGTGTCATAATATTGTTCTTTACCCATGATTCGTCTTGCGTTCTTGTTTTGTGAAAGTTGACCGAAAGCCTTGTGTATAGATGTTTTCGTGTTTCCTATGTTGGGGTATTAAGTACTAAATACTGGTTTGGGTATTGTCGGTAGTCAAGGCGTAGTGGATGTCTCAGAACACTGTAGTGATTGAATGTGCCATACTATTATCATTGTTATCGGGTCTTAGGGAGCAGGACCTTTCTATAAATTAAGGTGTTGTGGAAACTTAACAGGGTTGGGGAAACCACTTGGGAAAGTGAATTTGAGGTCTGAGAGAAGTATCCGGATCTATTGGTAGGTATTTGGGCATACATCAAATATTTTGTTGTATTGATAACCTTTAAGAACATTGAATATGTCTTAAGTTATAAAACATTGTGCATGTTTCAGTTTATGGTAGTATTATGTAATATGCCTTGAAAATGGAAGTTAATTTAGCATTGTATATGTTAAATGTGTTGTAGAAATGCAAATATATCATTAACATTGAATATGTCATACAATTGTGAACCATGTATATTGGAAATTGTTTGGGTTTGAAAGAAAGGTATGTTGATAATGCATGTTATAGCATATATTGTAAATTGCCTCATGAATAGAGATGGGGTGACCGGTAATGGGTCAGGTTGTTGAATATTGAATTGTAATATTGTTGAGAATTGAAAGATCACAATTTTGAAACTTATATCTAATTTCGGGGACGAAATTCTTTAAGGAGGGGAGGTTATAATGATCCCGGTTTTCCCCATTTGGTTGTTGTACTCTGGACTTAGGTTCCGTGGTGTTGGTTGTTGCATATATCTTGTTTTCATCCTTTAATTCCTTGTATTCAAGTTTTGGGATGTGTTAGGCAGGTTTGTTGTAGGTTGGTAGTAAGTTTGAACCTATAGTTGATGCCCAGAATTTTGTTCCTTCACTCGAGCGAGGCTTTTGTCGCTCGAGCGAGCTCTGTGTTTTAGATCCTTCGCTCAAGCCAGGGTTCCTTCGCTCGAGCAAGAGTTGGGTGTTGTGTCTGGTGGCTTGAGCCAGGGTTCCTTCGCTCGAGCGTGCATCTGCGTCTGGGTTTGGACCTGAGAGTTGTGTTTCTTGGCTCGAGCGAGCTTTCCTTCGCTCTAGCGAGCGAGGTTTATGTTTTGGGTTTCTTCGCGCGAGTGAGCATTCTGTCGCTCGAGCGTGCTTCTGGGTTGCAGACCTGAAGCTTCAAATTATTGGCTCGAGCGAGGCTTTCTATGCTCAAGCGAGGTTCCTTTGTGTCTGGTCGCTCGAGCGACCACTCCTTCGCTCGAGCGAGCCTCGAATATATTAGTTGGCAGCAGTGTTCTTTCCTTCACTTTTTCTTTATCTCTTTTGATTCAAACCCTAGATCCATCTCTCTCTCTCTCTCTCTCTATACATCTTCTCTCTAAGGATTGATCTAGTTCTAGTGTGTTTCTAGCCTAGTCCCTTTGTAAGAAAGGTTGTGCTCGGTGTGGGCTTCACTTTGATCCTAAAAATCTCGCATTTGGAGCATCCTTGGTTTTTCTCCTCATTTTCTTTGAGCTCCTAACTTTGAGGTAGGGATGATCTACTCCTTCTTATGAGTTTTGACATAAATATTAGTCATTTTGATTAGTTAGTAATGTTGGGTAATTTTGGAAAAGTTAGGGTTTGTTTGGTGGTTATAAAAAGGGGGTTTTCAAATGTTAAACTTTATGTGTATGAGAGACCTTGGAAAATGGAATTATTGTTGTTAAATTGATGAAATTGAACCTTAGGGTTGATATTGAGAAAAGGGGAAAAATGCTCTATTTATGTTGAATAATTAACTTGGGAAAATGTGAAGTTGAGTTGAGAATAATGAAATCGAGAAATTGTGGGAGTAAATGGTATAGTTGGATAATTTAATCACTCACCTATGAGATTGTCGATATTTTATCTGTTGATGAATTCATTATCTGTTTAGAGATAACTGTTTTGGGCTATCGGTGGAGGATAGTCTTGATTGTTGTAGACACTGTATGTTGATTAGGAAAAACTGAAACTAATCGAACGTGTTATGTCATTGAATGTGATGGTTGGAATAATACAACAAATATGTGTATTGATTGATCATTGTATGTGATGAAGTGCTTAAATACATTATATATTTATCTTTATTTGGGAGAAGATAGGGGATGTACTCCAGTGTGTGAGAGAACATAGGGGATGTACTCCACACACATATGTGTTCATATACTTTAGCACATTATTTATGTATCTTGTTTTGGAGGAGATGGGGGATGTACTCCATATGTGTTCATATACTTTAACACATTATTTATGTATCTTTGTTTGGGAGGAGATAGGGGATGTACTCCATACGTGTGATTATCTGCTTTATCACATTGTATATGTGCCTTTGTTAGGGGGAAGTTAGGGGATGGGCTCCATAGATAATTAAGCTGGCTAGAATGTCCGGGGTGAAAGTCCCGAAACCTTATAAATTGAAGTGTATGAATAACGTGGTCAACTGAATTATTAACTACGTGAGTTGAAATCTCATTTTGAATTGTGGATAATGGGAGTGTTAATGAGTCGAGTTGCTGTCTCACTTAAATTGTTTGGTTAGATAATGAACCATATTTAGGAATTGAATTGGTCAAATAAGGGAAGTGGATGGTAGCATGGATATATTTGTTGTTGGGCTATGAGAAGGGTGGGAATTGGTCTTCACATGTTAGCTGTTTGTCGAATGTTAATGTTTTAGTTATTTCTCATTTTGGGTTTAGTACATCTCTACTGGGCTTTGGCTTACCCTACTTGGGACACCATTTTCAGGTACATGAGACGTGCCAGGTTCAAGATCTTTACTTGGGAGGTCTTTGGAGTTGAAGACTCTGCTTTGTTATTTATTTTGTTGATTATATGTAAATGCAAGCCAAGGGCTTTTCCTGTAAAAGAGTTAGAACTCTTCTTTTGATTGACCAAGTAACAACTTGGAAAGATGTAAGCCTGCAGGGCATTCTATTATTTTTGTAAACATTTGTAATGAATATGAAATACACTTTTGTAATATTAACTCTGATGTATGTATAGAAATGTAAACTATATATCATGTTTATGGAAAGGTTGGATGTGGGAATTATGTATTATTTTGAGGGCGTTACAGACAGGGCATTTGGGCACCTTTAATTCAAAACTATCCCCACATTTGCCGACTATTATATGGTGGGACGTGGGCCCTCCAAAACCTTTTTCAACTTCCCGCACGGGTACCAACACAACACCACCCAACATAACTCAACCCAAACTCAACACAACCCAACATAACTCAACCCAAACTCAACACAACTCAACATGATTCAACACAATGCAATATAGTTCAACACAATTCAATATAATTCAACACAATTCAATTCAACACCACTAAATGCATTCCAACATAATTCAAGATGAACTCTTAAACCTCAACTTCAATATTTCATCACAAAATCCATATTATCCATACCATTAACAATTTCTTTCCCCAAAACTTTGTTTCATATTATCACATAATTTAAAATATCAACAATAAGGGTTCAATCGCAACTTTTACATGAATTTCCAAACACTTCCAAAATTCAATTAAACTTGTATATGTGCAATTTAATACCTCAATTTCATGATTCTACTTTCATTTTAGGCAAAACCATTAATTGTCTTCATGTGCCAAGCTAAGGTTTTAAGAGAAATTAAGGTAGCGTTTGGTAGAGTTTTGTAAATGTGATTTGAGAGTATGAGTTGTATTTTGAGTTTGTGTGTTGTGAAATTATGATTTGAGTGTAGAAAATTTGTTTGGTAAAGAGTTTTGAAAATTGTTTTGAAAAGAGTTTTGATTTGAGTAGGGAATTGTTGATGTGACATTTGATATGTGATACAAAAATTTACAACTCATACAATTTAAAATTATTTTAAAGCACCTAAAAAATTTTAAAAATTTCAGAAAATATTTTTTTGAATTGTATATCAATTGCAAAAATTTGTAAAAAAAAAAAAAAAAAAAAAAATCGCTCATCCGGTCGACCGGCCGGATGTCCCTTTTGAAAAAAAAAATTTGAAACAGGCCCTGGTTTTTGACAGAACAGACGACAGGGAATTCAGATCGTTTTGCAGAGTTGTGGAAAATTAATTCCACAACTCCATCCAAACACCATGCTCAAACTCACATGTTGAAAACGATTTACAGAATCGTTCCAAACAGAGCCTAAAGCTCTTCACCCAAAAACTTTTTATTCCAATTCTTCTATTAATTTTTAACCCAATTTCATAAGCCCATAATCATAACCCAAAATTTAAACCCCAACATTTCAAACCCTATACCCCCAATCTCATGATTTATCATAATATGCTCAAAATTACAATTTTTGTATTTATATAAGAAAATACCACAAATCTATCTATAAATGGGAGTATTGAAGAACAACTAGAACCCCTACCTCAAGGATCAACCAAGAAAGTAAGGCTCCAAGAAGAATCCTTTGCAAATCCAAAATCCAATCGATTGAAAATGTTGAGCTTCATGTATTATTCACTTTTTAGTAAGAGATCTTGGCCAAATCTTTGAGAAATGGAAGCTATTTGGGTCACGAAATCAAGGGTTTTCGGACCTAGGGTGAGAGGAAGGAAGAGGGAAAAGGAAAGTGCAAAGAATGATCTAAAAAATCACTTTTTAAGCTGCTGAATTCGCGCAGTCCGCTCGAGCTCCACTTTCTGCGCTCGAGCGTACTTGCTTCCAACACAGATACCAAAATTCAAACGGCCATAACTCTCTCACCTGGACTTCGTTTTAGGTCGTTCTTGTGTCCAAATCGAAGCCCTAGAAACAAGCTTTCCAATGGTTCTAGCCTCACACCTAAATTCAAAGTGTGGAAAAAGAAAAGGGCAAAAGAGTGACAGCTGTTCGTAGGAAAATTATTTGAATTAAAGTTTTTGGTTCAATCTTACTTTACCATCATGTTACCACTTCAACCAATGTCCCAAAATAAAACAAGGGGGCTCCAAACACAATAATAAAAATGTCAAGAGCAATCCCACTAGTCTCAGAAATTCAAACTCAACCAGGTAGACCGCTCGAGCGGCTAATTTTGCGCTCGAGCGAACAGACTAACAATGTGACAATTTGTTTCCAGGTCTGCTCGAGCGGGGAAATCGCAGCTCGAGCGTAGAATTGTTACCCTCAGTATTTTGTTTTGTTGCAGGCGAGTCCGCTCGAGCATGAAATGCTAGCCCCCAGTAATACCCCGAACTATTCTCAAATCCATAATGTATTAAATTTCTTACATTTCTTAAGTAACTAGTGAGGTTAATCTTGAGCCGCAAATTCTTAATGTTCCTTCTTTTTTATTCTAAATTTGAAGTAGTAATGTGTCTAAATGGGATGTTTAAACTGAAGTTTGTAGTGGATGTTTGTCTTTGACTTGTGGTTGTAGCAAAAGTAAACGAATTCTTGTGGTTATATCACTATCACTACTATTGGCCTTGTGTTCAAGTAAACTTATGTGTAGATATACACATGCATATTGATTATTGGTGAGAAGCATAAAGACTAATGAATGGTGCAATAAAAATGATAGAAAACTAGAATATGTGTGTGTTTATACCTGTTTTATTTATATTGTCATTAGTTATAGCAGGTGGAAGATAGGAAACAATTTCGGGGGTGAAATTCCCTAAGGGGGGAAAATTTTGACAATTTGTTTCTAGGTCCGCTCGAGCGGGGAAACCGCCACTCGAGCATAGAATTGTTACCCTCAGTATTTTGTTTTGTCTTTTCCCTTTTGTTCATTGTTTTTGGTGCTTGTGGTTACTTTTAGTGAGTGGGAGTTTGGTTAATCTTTGCAGGGGAGTTTTTTTAGTATGGACTTACATTGATTGGTTTTGTAAGGGAGATTGGTGTTAGTTGGTTTGCATGTTGCTATACACTGCTTATTTATTGCTTATTTCTCACATGCTATTAGTTATTACATTATCCTGTCCTTGCTTGTGTGATTTATGCTCATGATTTAGTTGACTGGGCTTCCTTTGACAATTCATGACAAAAAATGAGAGAATTTGGAGAGGGATTTTTTTATTAGTGTGTCAGCATTTTTTTATTAGTGTGTCTGCATGTCTTTAAAATTTCCATCTATTCATGCTTTAACTTTATGTCTATTGCATTCATATACTCTTGTGTTATTTTGCAAATCACGACACTAATAGTTGTTTTGTAGATCTTGACCTTAAGAAAGCTATCTTAGTTGGTTGTAATGGGTTGGGGTGTTTAGAATATTCTTTATTAGGTGTGTTTTGTTACGGAATTTCCAAAAATGAGAGATTGTTAGGTTTTTGTAACTGGCAATCCCGTTTGACAAAACTCCTTTCAGTTTTAATTTTGTTTGCTCTTATGTTTTAGTCAGGATGTGAGTGTTTAGATGCTAATCCAACCCGAATTGTGCTTTTGTTGGCCACTTCACTGACTATGTACGGGGATTGAGTTGACTGGTTAACTCACGAGGGTCCAGGGGTAGTGCCCAATTCGGAAGTGGATTCACTAGATAATTGAGAGTACACATTGAGGATACATATGTGTAATTCATTTTTGTTTTCTCAGTGGATTGTTTTATGACTTTGGCCTGTGGTTTTTTTTTTTCACAATTAGAGGAGATCCAATTATGATTTTTCTACGTTAAATTGTTGTGTCAATTTGTCTTTAATTGTTTCATTGAGATTGTTATTCATTGTTTAAAATTGAACCATAATCACAAATCAATATCTCAGGGATTTTAGTTTTTTCAACATGTATGCAGTAAATATGATTTAAAGATTCTGATTATTCTAACCATCATCAAATAGCTAATAATTTATATATATGTTTACTATTTTTGTTAGGTTTTTATTCTTGGCAATCCCGTTTGACAAACTCCTTTCAGTTGTACTTATTTTCGTACTTTTTATTTCAGTGAGGCTATGAGTTTTTGGATGCGAATCCAACCCGAATTGTGTTTTGCAGAGAAGTTTGTGATGTTAATGCTTTCAAGATTACCACTTCGCTGACTATGACGGGGATCGAGCTGCCCGGTCAGCTCGCGCTGCCCCTTGGCGAGTTCGAGGCAACGCCCAGGCGGGATCGAGGGGTAGCGCCCCCGAAGCAAAATGCAAAATTGCTTTCGAAGTTGCCTATCCGCCCTTGCTTGCTCGAGCGAAGGAGTTCTTGCTCGAGCGAAGGCTGCGTCCGTAAAAAACCTAAGAAGGATGATTTTACGCTCGAGCGCAGGTTGTTTGGCTCGAATGAAGCCACTTATGAAAAACACGTGTTTTTGGTTCCTCGCTCAAGCGAGAGAGTCTTCGCTCAAGCGAGCTTCACAGTCCCAGATTTCTATAAGTACGTGTTTCTGTCAGATTTTAGGATTACTTCTTCAGATCTTCTTTTTGGATATTAAGGTTTATATCTGGGGATATTTTGCTAGTTTCTTTAATGTTTAATTGAGTATTCAACTCATGGGTTAAGAAGAATGCATCAAAGGTTTGTTTGTTCATTCTATACAAAAGAGAGAGTTGTTCTTCGGTGGATTCTGAAGAATTTGAGCTTGAAGCTTTGATGGATTCTAAAGTAGCTCATCGTCAAGACAATTCTGAGGTAAAGACGGGGCTGGAAGAGGCACATAGGGGTTGGTTCAATTCGGGCTTGGATTCGCTAGGTAATTGAGAGTATACCTGTGTAATTCTTTTATATCTTCTTAGTGGATTGTTTTGTGGCTGTTGCCCGTGATTTTTTTATCACAATTGGAGGTGCTCCAATTGTGATTTTTCCACGTAAAATCGGTATGTCAATTTGTCTTGATTGTTTGATTGGGATTGTTATTTATTACTTAAAATTGATACATGATCACAAATCAATATCTAGGGAATTTCTAGATTTTTCAATTTTTATATATAATTTATGCTTCAGGTTGCCTGATGTCTTTATCTAAGTCGAACCCAAATTTAATTTGGGTGTATGAATTTCTATCCAAACCCATACTAAGTTCAAAAATATACTGTTCATCAAATCTTAAAAAAAAAATTAAGATGGGCTCGGGTTACTTGGGTGTACAAATAACACGTTGAAGAGTTAGTAGTAACATGCCACTTGAAGATAATAATACAGGCAAGATGAGAGAAGAGAAGACTAGACCCAAGTAAAGGGCACACAAAGATAAAGAAATACCCTAGGGATAATCAATGTAGAATGGCGAGGACAAACAAGGACAAACGGGGAGGTTGGGGGAAGTATTGGGGTAATTTGTCACCTTTAAGAAGCGATGCTATTAATAATATATGAAAATAAAAATAAATGATGATATATCATATGACAAAACAAATATTGGTGAGTAATGAGAGTTAAAGAGATTAAAAATGAGAGATTGAGGTAAAAAAATGAGATATATATTAATGTTTTGGAGTTTTATTCTTATTATATTTTATAAATTAAATTATATATATATAAAAATTATTTATTTAATATAATCAAGGTATGGACAAGAAAAACAGGGAGGGGCAAACAAATACCATTCCTTTCTATTTTTAAATTTTTTTTTTGTTTTTTTTTTTTTACAGAGGTGGGGAAAACTCACACAAACTAGGGTCGGGTTAGGGAAAATTTCCATCGTTACATCAATGTAATATATGGGGAACCTTGTTTGACAAGAAGAAATAAATACAGGGGAGAAATGTAGAAAGCTGCATACTCATTAGGGAAGTAATACGGGCAAAGGTTGAGGGTAGACAAGAATAACTAGTTTCTAAGCATTATCTTTTCAGAGTAAGATTTGGAAGAATCTCATACCTGCACAATGATACAGTGGTAGTGACTTTAGGAATTGGGTGATACGGAGTCAAAAGAATCTTAATAGACCAAGGGAGCTTGACGGAGGTTATGTACTACATCCTCTTCAAAAGACTTGTCCTAGAAGATGAAAACTTGAAAAAAGGTAGATATCCCACTGATTGGATCTAGTTCCAACCTAGTGTGGCTATGAGAAGTAAAGCTACTAGTTCGA
Organism: Camellia granthamiana; assembly: GCA_036172215.1. Taxonomy (NCBI): domain Eukaryota; kingdom Viridiplantae; phylum Streptophyta; class Magnoliopsida; order Ericales; family Theaceae; genus Camellia; species Camellia granthamiana. Next base: position 73,274,598 of record CM069907.1, read on the forward strand.
GAAGTATTCATTGCCTTCTAGGTTGACTTCTTAGTGGTGGATGTGTCATCATTGTACAACGCCATTATAGGGAAGCGTACAACGCCATCATAAGGAAGACTTAGTGTACGATCACAGATTTCTCTATATTTGAATAATACATGGCCAAAACAATAGATTTCTATTGCAAGGGAGCCCGAATCCTCTACCGTTGTTTCTTGCGGCGGGTTAAAACGATGTCATTTTGATTATTATTATTTTTTTCAAAATTTTTTCGTCTCCTCTCTTTTCTTTTCTCTATCATTTATTTTGTTCAACAACCCTCACCTAACCTAACAGAGAGACAAACTGAGAGACGAAGGAGAAGGCGGAGGGACGCGACGGCGAAGGAGAAATGTAGAGGATGGTGGGCGACGGTGACTCCGACGGCAAAGCGACAAAGGCAAGGTGAGATTGCAGCGGCGACGAGTTTTGTTCCACAACCCTCATCATCATTCTCATTTGTTCCTATTTTATATGTTATATATATATGATTTCTTGAGTTAGATTTGTTGTTGATTTCTTAAATGGGTTTGATAAGTAGTTTGATTTTTTGAGTTTTATGGATTTGATAATTTAGGGTCATTTACAATGGTTTTCTTCTATGATATCAAATTTTTGCAAATGAGGGATTTTGATCTAATGAAATCAAAAGATATGTATTTACAATATCTTAAATGGCGAGAAGAATTTGAAGTTGATATGATTGCAAAGTTGAATTCCAGACTATCTACCTGTCACACCCCAAATCCAGGCATGACCGGCCGTGGCCCACAGGGACTCAGCCCAAGGCACACGTAAGCCTAAACATGAACCCAAAATCACAAAGAATAAATGTGATGATAGCCTATAAATAAATAAATCAAAACCCAATCCAATGACAAGTCACAAGTATAATTGATAAAACCAACCACAACCAACTTCCAAAAATATATACTAAATGGAACACAAATCGCCTACAAAATAAAATAATTCTAAATAAAAATCCAACCCCAATGTATGTACAAAACCAGACATAACAAGCTAAAAATAAATAAATAAATGTCCTAGAGGTCTATGCAATTGAGTCCCCACTATGCCATGAGTCCACTCTAAGTCCTTCTAACACTTGGAAATGATAAATAACTAAGTCAGCTGCTAGCTCAATGAGTAGCAATATGGATAGTAAATATAGTTTTGAAAACAGGGTTCAATTCCAAAATAAGATATATATCACAGAAGCTAGATTGACATACAGTTTGGTAAAGACAATATGTTTCAAAAAGAAGGTTCCACAGTTCAACAGCTAAAATACTCATGTCTCTCAAGAACATGATAAATGACATTTTTCACTTAAAACAAATTACAGCATGAACACCAATAATTTTCTGGGTACCAAGAAATAACAAGTAATATGTCACACAGTTCTCAAGGCTATAAGCCCCGTTGGATCCAATACCGAACTAAGAGTCATCCTCAGGGTGACAACCTGGGCCTTTTCTCAAAGACGATCCGATTGAAGGTCACCTAACTTAACGTAGGTATTTTCTTACAATCATTGAGCACTAGAGTCATCACGGCCCAGCCCGGATCTGTTCTCTAGTGGCCAGAGTCACCACACACAGTGGAATAATTTCCCTGAACTAAATACACAGATGGTCCCAATAATCAATACACATCAGTTTCGCAAAACATGGTAGTTCATCATTAAAAACATGAGACCA